>VXAU01000227.1:135293-165850 GCA_013399695.1 Formicarius rufipectus
GGGGCACGGCACGGCAGAGCACGGCACGGCACGGCAGAGTACAACACGACACCATACAGCCCGGCCCGGCCCGGCCCAGCCCAGCCCAGCCCAGCCCAGCCCGGCCGTGTCGCCATGCAGCCCCCGGCCCGGCTGGCGCTGCTCCTGCCGCTGCTGTGCTCGGTGGCCGCGGCTCTGCCCGCGGCGCGGGGCGGCCCGGGCCGGTTCTGGCACCTCACGGACCTGCACTGGGACCCCGGGTACGAGGCGGGCCGACCGTGCCCGTCGGGGGGCGCCGTGCCCGGGGGGCGCTGGGGCAATTACCTGTGCGATGCGCCCTGGGCGCTGCTCCGCTCGGCCGCCCGCGCCGCTCGGCTCCACCTGGCCAGCCCCGACTTCGTGCTCTGGACCGGGTGAGCACCGACCCGGCGGGAGGGACGGCGGGGCGCGGGCACGGGAGCGCACGGGTCTGTCCGCGGACCCCGCCCGGGAAAGGGGACGGGAGGATGTGCCTCGTAACGCAAAGGGACGGTGCGGGGCAGAGCGCAGGAACCGCGGCCGGGGCGCTCGGCTCCTGCGAGCAGATCCCGCTGCGCCGAGAGGCACTGAGCGGATGGAGGGATCACAACTCGCTGTCCATCCTTCGCTCGCTCGTCCTGCCCGGCCCCGTCTGACTCCACAGTGACTCCGAGTCCCTGGAATGCGCGGGGAAGGGACTGTGGGCTGTGTGTTGGTGCACCAGGTCCTGCCAGTCAGAGCAGTGGGAGGAGAGCATTGCAAACCAGCTCGCAGCGTTTCTTCTGGCTCCGATGAGGCACCTGGGAGACCTATCTCTAAAAGGGGCTGTTCTGCTTCACGAGTAGGAGTTTTCTCCTGATATGATGTCCAGAAGTGGATCCCCTGTCCTTCAAGTGCACTGACTTATTGCCTCAATATAGCACTCACGGGCAATAAAAGCTTTATTTTGCATGGTGATTGTAAGTGTGTATGGCCCTTCTACTGACAGTGCAAACTCTACCTGCAGTCTGCTGTGACCTCCAGTCCCAGCTCGTATGGCTGTTGGCTGACCCCAGGTTTTCATTTTCTAACCCTGCAGGTGCTTGTTCCTGCTTAGATGCAGTTATTGCTCCTTGTGACCTTATGCTGAATACTGTTTTTCCCTCAGACAGTTTCTTCCAGTTCTCTCACATGATTTGGAACATTGATCTCCCTCTTCAGTGCCATAAGATGCCATAAGTGTGTTAGTGCAAACACAGCCGTGTGTCTGGGGCACCTTGGAGCAGCCCTGGATCACTGCCTTACTGGAAGTATTCCCTTGTTTCCTGGTGATCACAGCTGTGCAAACAGCTCTGCTTCACTACTGCTGATCAGATGGTGCCCTCAGATTGTAAAGTGCTGATCCTGGCAATATTTCCAGGCTGCTTTAGTGCCTGGGACATGCCCTGAGGCAGAGGGAGCCTCCCTTTGGCACCTTTGTGTTTAGGAGTTTTAAGGTAAAGTGAATCACAGAATGTGCTGAGCTGGAGGGGACCCAGAAGGATAATCAAAGTTTTGCCTTG
The DNA here is from genome assembly GCA_013399695.1 of Formicarius rufipectus. NCBI lineage: Eukaryota > Metazoa > Chordata > Aves > Passeriformes > Formicariidae > Formicarius > Formicarius rufipectus. The sequence continues at coordinate 136,832 of VXAU01000227.1, forward strand.
CACAGGGCACCCCAACAGTCCCGCCATGTGCCTGAGAACAGTGCCCAAAGGTTTCTTGAGCCCTGGCAGGTTTGGAGTGGAGCTTGTTTTCCCTCTGAGCAATTTCTTGAAACTCCCTTAGTGCCTTGACCAGTCAATAGGGCACTGACTTCTGCCCCCAAAAGCTTCAACTTTCTCTTCTAGGAGGCACAGAGAGGAGTCAGCAAACTTCTTGGCCTTGCTCATCACTGTGGTCCCAGACCCTGTTAGTCCCAGACAGTGACTGTGCTGCTTCTCTTTTTTCAGGGATGACACTCCTCACGTCCCCAACGAGCAACTCGGAGAAGAAAAGGTTCTGCAGATAATAGGAAATCTGACTTCTCTGATAAAAGAGACATTTCCAGGTAGAATTTGAGGGGCTGAGAAGTGGAGAGGAGCACAGAGACTCATGGGGAGGGCTTACCAGGGTGGAGAAATGACAGAATTGAGACAAGAAAAGGGACAGAAGGGCTGTGGTCACTGGGACTTGTTTGTCCTCTTCTCAGTGGCCTCAATTCTGATGTGCCTTGATGTGCACTCATGTTCCGGGTTAGCTCACTCAGGAGAGAGGAAAATAAAGGTTTGTTTTATTAGTCATTAAGACAGAAAAACCTGCAAGATTCCCTCAGACATAACTTCTGTCAGCAGGAGTGAAGGGGAGTGTTGCTGCTGGGATGGCTCAGGGGTTTGGCTGGGGGTCAGAGCCAAGTGGTGCCCCCAGTCAGTGTGGCTCCAGGGCAGGGGTGGCTGACTGGTCTTGGCAAAGCCCCCAGCCCTGCTGTCCTTCCCAAGGCTGGGAGGGCCCTGGGGAGCTTTGAGGAGCTCTGCAGCACTCACCTCCTTTGCTCTACCTCCAGGTACTAAAGTCTACGCAGCGATGGGCAATCATGACTTCCACCCCAAGAATCAGTTTCCTGGGAAGGAGCACAGGATCTACAACCAAACAGCAGAACTGTGGAAGCCTTGGCTGGATGATGCCTCCCTTCCTCTCTTCAGAGCAGGTTTGGCAACATTGGCTCATGTTGGCAGCACTCTGGGGAGATTGGGGAAGGGTAGGAAAATACCATGACCAATTTTTCTTGCCTCAGTGCTCAGATCATCAGTATTCATAGAGGATTTGCAGAGGAAGGGTCCAAATGGTTTATGATTAGTGGTGTTCTCCTGCTTGAGAATTTTTTTTTATAGTTTAGTCTCTCCTGCCATCATCAAGTTACTGAAAAGAATGCAGAGGGGTGAGATGCAGAGGGAGGAAAAAGATCTTTAAAGGTAGCAGCTGGTGCAGGCAGTCCTGTGGCTCTCCAGAGCTGCCCAGCTCCCTGTGCTGCCCACTGTCCTCATGCAGGTCTCCCTTCACTGGAACAGGCACAAGCATGACAAGAGGCTTACAGGGAGGAGTCACTCCAAATACCCACCCTGGGGTGGTCAGAGCAGTGCTGGTGCCTGGTCCAGGCAGTGACCCTGCTGTGCCTATTGCTAAGGAGAGCAGAGAGAGATGGAAACAAAGGGATGTGGGGTCACAGCCAGCAGCCTGACCAGACCTCCTGTTGGTTGTGTTTTTCAGGAGCTTTCTACAGTGAGAAGCTGCCTGGCCCAGGGTCAAGAGGACGGATGGTTGTCCTCAACACCAACCTGTACTATGACCAGAATGATGAAACGGCTGGTGAGGAGGATCCTGGGGGGCAGTTCCAGTGGCTGGAGGAAACACTGACCAACGCCTCCAGAGCAGATGAAATGGTATTAGTAAAACCATGAATACACAGGCTCTGTAGGATGTTTCTCCCATCCTGGAGCCCCCTCCTGCTCTCCCCTGGGTGTGGTTGGTGCCAGGCAGTGCCCCGTGGGCAGCACGGGCTCTGCTCAGGGCAGCTCTTGCCTCTCTAGGTCTACATTGTGGGGCACGTCCCTCCCGGCTTCTTCGAGAAGAAACGGGGCAAGTCGTGGTTCCGGCGGGGCTTTAACGAGCGGTACCTGCGGCTTGTGCAGCAGCACCACCGGGTGGTGGCTGCCCAGTTCTTTGGGCACCATCACACCGACAGCTTCCGCATGTTTTACAGCCAAACAGGTACTGGTGCTGCTCACCCCAGCACTCCTGTGATAGCTCTGCCAGCTCCGTGGGAGTTTTCAGTGTGGCTGAAGGCAACTGAGAAGCCAGCAAAGGCTTGTGAAATGCTCTGGGCAACAAAAGTCAAGAGTGGTTCTCATCTCTGCCGCAGCCTGTTGCTCCTGACCTCCTTCCCGTTCACCCTCAGATGTTCTTGTTTCCCCTCAGTGCCTGGCAGCTTCTTGCCTGTTCCCTGTTCTGGCACTGCTGAGGTGTGAGGGAGCAGTGCTGAGCTCTGTGTTGGGGTGGTGTGGGGTGCTCTGGGCACAGGTGCTTGTTCCCTGGCCACCCTCCCTTGCAGGATCCCTTGCCTCAGTGCAAGGCCAGTTCCTGGCTGCAGCACCCTGTGTGCAGTGCCCGATGCTGCTGCAGGTGCTGATCTTCGTGTGCACGGTGACAGGGGCTGGTGACAAAGGTGCTGATGGGCAGTGCCATCAGCTGCGGGTGCTCACTGCGATGGGGACAGGGTGTGGGACAAGCCAGTCTGCAGTCACAAGTTGCTTTGCCTTTCTGTGAAGGTTCTCCAATCAATGTCATGTTCCTGGCCCCTGGAGTGACTCCCTGGAAAACAACATTACCTGGAGTGAACAATGGAGCCAACAACCCAGGGATTCGAGTGGTCAGCTATGATCCAGACACCCTTCAGGTGTTGGTAAGGGATGCCCATGTGCTGCAGCCCTGGGAGAGAACTTTAATTCCTCCCTGTGGTTGGAACAGGCAGGACCACGGCAGCTGAGCAGCTGTGTGGGAGAGGATCATGGCCCAGCCTCGTGTCTGGCACAAAGATTTAGTCAATGTCAGTGAGTCAAGGCATGGCCCCCACAGCCAGACATCCTGCTGGGATGAGTTCCTCAGGGCAGGGTCTGACAGGATTTGCTGTGTTTTTCGTGTCCTTAGTGAGTTTCCTTTGACACTTGCTTTGCTCCCCAGGTAATGTGGATCACAGAACTCTTCTTGAGTACTAACAGACTTGTCAGTGCCCCTCCAAACACTGTAAACCATCTGGAAAATTATTTGTGTCCCTCTCTTTGTTAAAGTGAAGTATTTGGAGTGGATCTGAAATGAGATAAATTGTAGAGACAGCTGCTGGTTCCTATCTTGTTTGCCAAGAGGTGGAGGACAGGTGCTTGTGCCTTCCATGGCAGTGGATGAAGGTCTCTGTAGTTGCTGTTATATGTTTACAGCATGAAAAGTGAATGCTAAAATGTGCTGTGCAAGCCTGGGGAGCCAGTGAAGCAGAGAGGAAAAGGGAAAGAGACTGAAAACAGAAGTTGTGAAAAACTTGATTCTTCAGGTTTTTTACAGCTGAGAAAATAACTTTACTCAGTAAGTAGCAGTCCTCCAGCCCTTGTTTCTGCCAGTGGACAGTGTTGATAGTAACTAACTGATGTTTGAAGAAGGCCAAGCTGAAAGTTTCAGATGTTTGGAGGTAAAAGTCAAGCAGAGCAAAGCCACCCCTTCACCCTTTAGGAAACAGGTTGCATTTTGGGTGGGTTCTGGAGGGTCTCACCTGAGGTGTATCCCTAAGTGCTCATATTTGTAGGAAGCCCAGCCAGGGACAGCTGGGCCCTTGGGAATCTACTGCCTGTGGTGGGTGCAGCAGCAGCAGCTGGGAGCAGGGACTGACCCCAGCCCAGCATCTCACTCCAGGGCCAATCCCGTCCTGATGTGTCCAAGCTCTGTTTTTCTCTCCCTCAGGATATGGTGACTTACTACTTGAACCTCACTCGTGCCAACATGATGTCCTCAGCGTGGGAGGAGGAGGAGTTCCCGGTGTGGGAGGAGGAGTACAGGCTGACAGAAGCCTTCCAGGTCCCGGACGGCTCCGTGCTGTCCATGCAGACGGTGCTGGAGCGGCTCTCGGGGGACGCCCGCTCCCTGCAGCGCTACTACGAGTTCAACTCTGCCCGGTACGACCTGGCGCCCTGCGGGCAGGAATGCCGTGTGGATCACCTGTGTGCCATCAGGGAAGTGGATTTTACCAAGTATGAGGAGTGTGTGAAAACCAGCAGCTCTGCCTCTGCCTCCAGCAGCGTTTGGCTTTTGTTTTTCTCCGTGTTCTTAGGACTTCTCAGTCCCCAGCGAGTGCTGTAACGGCCGAGAAAAGGAGGAGAGCACGAGATCACACTGCTTGTGAATCAGTGATTCTGGCCTTGAGAACTTGCTTGGAAACCGTGACAAAATCATCAGTGTTTACTAAAAGCTCTGTGATACTGATTTGCAATTTTCTAGACAAGCTTGATATGTGAAGGCGGGACAATAATGAAAACCTTTTTGTGCCAGACTGCCTGCATCGAGGAGTCCGTCTCCCCTCTGCTGGGACTGCTGGGGTAGCCTCACAAATCAGGCAAAGCCCAGGCACCCCTGGGGGTGGGAGCTGCTCAGGGGTGAGATCTGTGAGCTGCCACATGTTCTTGGAGGCTGTTGCCACCATTCCTCAGGTTGGCACTCTTTTCTCTTCTGGAAGGACCACATGGCTGGTGACACAGAAGGTTTTGCTGTGGTGGCCTTGTACCACAGCAGCCTCTGACTTATAAGCAAAGCCAGGGGGGCTGACAGTGTCTGGACTTCAGCAGATTTTGGTGTCTCAGTGCCACTGATGATTATTTTTCCACCTCCAATTGCTGAGCATAAACAGCTCTCTTCTCTCCTATGCTCTCTTCACTTGCATCCCCCGAGTTCCCTCCCTCAGGCATGGTCACTCACCTGGGCTGCTTTGCCATCGAGGTGGTGATTTACAGCCTTGGGCTTTGCTAACTGCTCTGAGGCCCTGGATGGAACCAGTACACGGTGCTGGTGTCTGACTGGGTACGGGTGGGCGAGGGGCAGGAGCGTGCACGGTCTGTGGGGGCAGCTCCGGGCTCTCCGAGGGGTGGGACCCGGAGCTCTGGAGGCAGTGGGGCTGTGCCCTACACGTGCACCCCGAACAGGCCCGGATTGCCCGTGGCTTCGCTGCCGTGGCTGGTGTTTGCCCTCGGATCCCCTTCCGAGTACGGGATGCTGCGGGTGCCCCGCCGGCCCGGGGGCAGCTGCGAGCGCCGCACTCCGCCCGTCCCCTCCAGCAGCGGGTCACCGGAGCGCCCCGGAGCGACGCGGCTCTGAAAGGGAACCGTGGGAGGCAGGTGGTGGTTGCTCGTGTGGCCTGTGATGAAATCCTGCTGTGTGTGCAGCGGGATGACCGAGCTGGTAGGTCCCAGTCGGGCTGCTTTGCGTCCCGTTGGATCGCCCGGTGAGTTGAGGTGCCCCCGAGGGGAGCCGTGGAGGGTGCGGGGTTATCCCGGAGGGAATGCCGGGGGGGGACCTGGGGCTGGTCGGGGGTGATCCTGCCCACAGCTGCCCTGTGCCCCGGGACTATTTAAGCTTCAGTGTTTAAGGCTTCCTCCTCCTCAGCTATTCTGCAACTGTGCTCAAAACCTTTCCCAGATGTTGGTCAGGTTCTGTGACAAGAGAGGTAGTAAGGGTGGTATACAAGAGAGTGGAGAGCAGAGATTTGCACTCTTTAGCTGCTTCTCTCTTAAAGCTCCTCTGAGGAGGATATCAGTTCTGGAAAATGCATACAAAGCAAAAGACACTAACCAAATCCACCACTAGTGCTGCTGGAAGGCTGCTGCTCTCCTCTGGGGTAGGTGGGGTGGTTAGTCTCAGGCACTCATGTGAAATGCTAGAATGTCAGGTACCTCTTGCTGCTTTACTGGTTATGGGACCTCCAGGGAAGGGTCACTTAACTGTGATCCAAGCACCAGAGTTGTTGATCCTGAACTGTCTCCAGTCTTCACGCTCTTCCTCCAGCATTTGCTCTCCCACACCTGGCTGGTAAGGTCCAGTGACACCACACATCTCCTATGTTTGAGGAGCTGTACCTGGTGTTGAGAAGTGAAGACAGAAGCATTTTTCCTACCTACCACTTTTACCTACTACTGCTAGATTGAGAGTTTTGATATCAAAGAATCTACAGCTTACTTCACTGCTTTTGAAAAAAAAATCTCAAACACCACTTGACCCAAGCCCAGCAACAGCCCTTGCACAGCCCCAGGTCCTTGGCTTGTCCCGAGCCATGTCTTGCTGTCCAGCCCTTTCCCGTGGTCCCTCCGTGTGCCACTGACATTTCAAAGTCCTTGGTGTAATTGCACAGGTGCACACTTCACCTGGCACACTCACCTGTTCTGCACTGGAAGCTATTCCTGCTCTCGTCAGTGCAGGGTCTGCCACACTGGCACCCACTGCACAGCCCTGGGAACACACCAGTCAGCTCACCTCGAGCTCCTGGGCTGCCTGCTGAGTGCTGCACCCTGGTATTTCCAAGCCAGAAGGAAATGGAGGGGTTACAACGACAATCCAGACAATGCTGCTAGGACAGATGTTCACCACCATCTTTTTTAGCTCAATCATTGCTGATTCAGCTGCAAACTAGTCTCCCCTTTGTTGCCACCTCTGCATTCACACCGCAGAAGGCTTCAGTTTATTGTGCAAGTTGCCTCCCTTTTAATGCTTCATTTAATACAGGGGATGAACTGCTCACCACGCCCACACTGGCAGTGCCAAAGGGAACCCCTGCCCCAACCTGCAACATGAACTGTGAACTGTGAGCCTTCTGCCAACACTGCAGTGCAAGTGTACCTGGCCCAGCTGCTGCTGCATTGGGAAAACAACTACGTATAGCATGAGGATCACTGATTTCAGCAGAGCTGGGGAGTCCCTCTCAACCTACACTGCAGCCCCCCGGCTCTGTAACCAGGCCCCAGGTTGCTGTTTCTCACTGCAGTGTCCTCAGGGACAGGGGACAGGCCACTCAGCCTGCACAAGGCCACGCTCTGAGGGAGCAGCAGCCTGGGCAGTGGGGGAAGCAGAGCTGGGCTCTGGAGTACAACTTACAGAGAGGATTATGCCATAACCAGATAAAACTCCACTTGGAAAACAAAGGCAACCACTGTTCAAAATCCACTCTCTAAGTGCTTGTGTGCTGAAGTGCAGCACGAGGCAGCAGAGCAGGCCACGAGCAGCTTTAGGAGCCACAGCCCGAGGCAGCCCAAAGACAAGGCCTGCAGGGAGAAAGGCAGTTTGCCATGGCAGGATCCTCCCCAGAGCCACAGCACAAGGAGCAGCCTCAGCTGCACCAGTGTAGCCTGGAACGAACACACTGCACTCTCCAAACTGGCAAAATCCGCATTTAATTTACAACATAGTAAAGGTTACAGGTAAAAAGCTCAACAGAAGTGTGAAAAGGCCTATTACATATTACACAAGTGTACAAACGTCTGTACAAAGCCCCTTGATGTTCCTGTCCCCTCCTGGCCAGCCGTGGCCCTTAAGCTCTGAAATAATGAGAGCTGGTTCAGAGCCAGGGAGGAGAAGAGCTTTAAAAAAACAATGAGCAGTGAAGCTTCCCTTGTCAAGAAAAGTCTTGCAAAGAGCCACTTGCAAAGAAATCAAAACCAAACCCCCCCAACAGACAAAAAAACCCCCAAATAAAACAGAAAAAGAAGAAAACCTGTTCAACTTTTGTTTGCCCTGACTATTCTTACCCTAAAGGGTTGCCTCCAGAAAGCAACTGGCTGGGAAATGAAAATCCTACAGGCCAGACTAAAGGGAAAAAGATTTGGAGAGTCATTGTGGGAGTGTTGGGAAGCAGAACAAATGCTGAGGGCTGAATCATCAATGGCAACTAAACACAGAGCAGCACAGCTGGATCATGGAGCAGGTGTTGAATCCACCCATGGAACAGTCTGAGCTGGGTATGATGGTGCAAGGAGGGAACAGAGCAGTCTCCAAATCCATTGCTCTTGAGAGCAGGGCAGCTGTCAGCTCAGTTTTACTGCAGGGACATGATAGAAGCAATCACGGAGCAGAACTCCCACTGATTATGGGTCTGGTGCATCCAGCACTCCCCTGCACTGGAACACAGCCCTGCCCCAGCACTACTTCAGGCAGCCACAGTCCTGCACAGTGAACAGGTGCTTACATGCTCTCATTTTGGTGCACATTTCCTGGATCCCCCAAACACCTAAGGAATGTGACTTGTAGCTGAATTGCATTAGAGTTGTAAAACCCACAGCAAACCTAAGAATAACAGAGCTCTGGCCTCACCTTATGTAAAGTACAGCCACAGTGTCTGAACATGTGAATCATTTTCAGATCTAAACCTGAAGATCTGAAGGGCTGAAGCAACAACCCAAGTCAACAACCCTTCTCATTTTATTCAATGGGAAAAGTGATGAAGGAATCAAAAAGTGTGGTGTTATGAAACCAGCTTATGCACTGCTTTATTATCTCTACTGAGAATTCCTACTCTGGATCCCAGTAGCACTTGATCCTCACCTGCTGTTCCCAGCAGCCAAAATATCTGCAGACTGAGGGTTCAGGAACATGCCAGTCCCCAGCTCTGCTGATGGCTGCTCAGCTTTGTGTCTTACTGCATCTCATGTACTCTGAGCTTACAAGTCCCATTTGCAAGGAAACAAAGTTACAAGGGCCACCGAATCTAAAAGAAACTGTTCTCTGTGTTAACTTCACCCTGATTTACCCAGGGGAGTCACCACGGCACAGAGCAGACAGTGCCTGTCTGCCCACGAGACCCTCCGACTGGTGCACCCCTGTATCCATCCCACAGCCCCCCGCGCTGCAGCACTGAAACAAAGCTAAGGAACCCACCTACTGCTTGTCCATCTCAAATCATGGCCCATGGGATGCTCTAGTGTTTTACATGGAAATTAAACAAGCTGTAGGCAAACTAAAAATAATAATAATATAAAAAGAATGCCCCACATTGGTGGGTTTTTGAAAGTATAAAAAATAAGAGTTGACCTATATTTTGCAAGTTTTACAACTCCTACCAATGGGACTCTACAAGGCTTGGCCCCACAAACATTTGCTGTGAGCACGTCCAGCAGGAGCAGTGTCACCCAGAGTCCTGCACCACAACACCTGGATCTGCAGGGCCACGGCATAAGTGATAATGAAATTGAGTGACTGCCCTTCGACCTGCAGATCCAAACCTGGTGTAAAGACCTCTGGGATAGCGGAGGCTAAAAAAAGGCTGCAGGAATTTTGGTTCAAAAGGAGATGGGAGCTGTATTTTTGTTTTTTAAACAGACATATAAAAACGTTTGAAGATAGATCTTTAAAGGATATTTCACTTCTCCGATCTTGGTATTACATCTGTTAGGACACTGAAATTTTAAAAAGACGATACCGCACATGAAGAGTTTGTGGAGTTGGTGACTCCCACCCTCCCTCAGCCCAGCTTAGATCAGCAGGGACGGGGTCGGCTTCTTGCCCGGCCAGGCCTCCTTGGCGTATTTCTTCTTCTTGGGTTCATTCACAGCTTCAGGGTTGAAGACGGCGGGGTTTGGAGCTGGGTTCATGTTCACTGTGGAGGGCACCATGGGGGTCAAGTCCACGTCGGGGGCGAGGTTGGGGTAGGGCATGGGCAGCCCCCCGATGAGCGCGGTGCCGTGGGCGCCGTGTGACTGTGCCCCCGCCTCACTGTGGGTGGGGGGCAGCCCCCCGTACAATCCTCCGCTGTAGGGGAAGCTCTGCATGCGTCGTGACGCAGAGTCGTCCGTAGGCAGCGAGCCGGCGTTCTCCAGACGCTTCTTCTGTAGGCAGAAGGATTGAAAGAATTACTGAAAATGCATAAAACCATCAAACTCTTTAAACTGGATGCCAAGGCCATTTTCCCCAAAAAGGCACCCAAATCTGCCACATACGAAGTGCTCACAGATAATGTCCCAGGCTTTGTCCCACAAGTTTGCTTTTGGGTTTCCTTGACAGCCACAGTAATAAACTCTTAGAGGTGCACAGTGCAGGAAGGGCGACAGAAGCTGAACTCAGGTGTAACTTAGATGAAGCCTGAGTACCTTTACTCTTCCTGTACACTCCTGCCAGTCTTGAGCTTGTCCTGAACAAAGACCGAGCAGATCTTTAGCCAGCAGACTTACAAATGTCCTGGGCCAGAAGGGACCCTCAGGATCATCCTGGTCTCGCACAGGACATCCAATCTCACCATGTGCCTGAGAGTGTTACAACCCAAACCTTCCCTCCTCCACAGAAGGAAACTGCAATTTTGAGATCAGTTGGGTAATTCTGCTCCTGATCACTGGAATCTTCTCCTGCAGTCTGGGCTTATGGAAAATTATCCTTCTCCACATGATGTTATTTAGTCCATACCAGCAACAAGTAAAATTACACAGTGGCTTTGCTGCTCTGAAGCTTTGCAAATCTTCCCACCTCCCCTCATATTCAAATTAAATAGAAGACTGTCAACACACTCATCTTGGAGCAAAGCCTAAACCTGCTTGTTCTAGTACACAACCTTACAAACCCCTTAACACTCACAGTATTTAAACAAACACCCTCTCATTTTTACCTTCTATTTTCCACACTCCCCACAGTTTCAGCTGATGTCCAGAACTAACACATCAAATTTCTATAAAGTATTTCTTTTCAAGAGGACAAAAGAATTACCATTGACCCCATCCATGTGTTACTGAAGAAAAGAGCTGAAGATGGGTTTGAAGGGAAATGGTAAAATTTGCCAAAAAAGACAATTGTGAAACACAGACATGACTTTGGCTTAACAACGAAGCACTTTCCACCTTGGAATATTCTAAGGTGCAATTCATCCAGTGTGTTCATCAATGTAATGTGCTAATGAGAAGCTCAGGAGTGACTCCGTACCTTTACAGGGACCACTGCTGTCTGTACCATGTTCCGGAACCGCCCCACAGACGGGTCCACGTCCTCTGCAGAGCAAGAACAGGGAGGCCTTCAGTGAGGACACAGGGAAAACAGAACCTCTGTGGGGTAAAGGAACCCATATGGAAAACTGGAACACAGCCCTCCTCCTCCCAAAGCCAGCACTTCTGCAGTTCCCGGTAAGCACAGATGTGACCAAATAGAGGGGCTCAGGGCACACTCAGTGGCTTTGTCTCCAGGTGGCTCATCAGGCATCCTGGTAAGGAAAGCTTTTCCTCAAATGAAGAATGGGAAGAGGAGCAGCTGGATGGGCAGTTTGGGATCAGACAGGCTGGAGTTTGGGCTGCAAGCTGCTGCTGACAACGCAGTGCAAATGCTAAAGGCACAGCATCCAGTCCCCAAAAGTCTTGGGGGTCTTGAAGGAGGAGTCAGAAGTAGCCAGTGTAACTTCCTGAAAGTCTGGATAAACTATCATTTTGGCAATGGAAATGATGGGTGTTTGCATTAGGATGTTCTGAGCTCTGAACTGCATCACCTTATAACCAAAATGGCCACTCTGGGTGCCTTACACTGCCAGTGGAACCACCTCCACACTGTATTTCAAAATGCCTGCTCATTAATTAGCTACTCATTAACAGGAATACTATCCATATAAAATATCATTGATAGGAATGCCATTAATACCGAACAGCTAAAGGACAAAAAAAGACTAATTTGGAACTGGACACATGTTCAGACACATCAGTTTGAATGAGGACTGAGGACAACTGGGTTCAGATGTGCAGGCAAGCAGCAAAAACCCTCGGAGCTGAGATATCCCAGAGACAACACGTAAGGAAAACATTAAGGGACAGATGAAAACCAAACAGGTTCTGTTCCCCTTTAGATTCTAAAGAAGGCAAAAAATGTAAACCTCCCTCCTTTTTGGACCCATGACACTTTTCTAGTATTTGACAAAATACTGAGCCATAAAGCTGAGTGTGATATCCCCATCCTGCACAGACCACACAGTTACTCTACAGGTAGAACAGAAGAAACAGAGAGGTCAAACACTTCAATGAGACGTGGCAGCTTCTCTGAAATAGCAGATCACCAATATTGACTGCCAAATTTCCGTTCTCCTTACCCATATGCAGCCATGAGGAATCCCAATAAGAATACTGGAAGGAGGTCCTGAAGGGCATGAACTAAAGGTAAAGCAAACTCCTTACCTGGATTGATGATCTCGTCATCATCACTGAACGTCACTCTGGAGTTCTTCCGTTTCCTCTTTGGTCTCTGGATGTCCAGGTTCCCTTCCTCAATAGTCAGTGTGGAGATCCTTTTGTTGTGGGCTGTATTAAACTCTGTCAGGTTCTAATGACAAATTTGCAGACAGAAGAGTTTAAGCAACTAGTGTATGAAATCTGATTTAATCATCTGACTGTGCACATCAGAAGACCACAGGACACTGCTCAGTTTCAGCGTCAGACCCTGAGGAAGAAGCAGAGCTTCAGGGAGCTGCCCTGGGAGGCTGCAGGTTCTCTGCAGAGATTCAGAACTGAGCACAGTCCTGGCAGTCTGCTCCAGCTAGCCCTGCTTGAGCTGGCTGTTGGTTCTAAGAGGTTCCTTCCAACATCCACAATCCTGTGAATGCCACAGACACTGCTTTTTCCTTCTTTACTAGCTAACGTCGGAACAGGGCAGCATTCACACGTATCTGGCAACAGGAACAATGTGGGAAACCACCCCTGACCTGGAGCATGTCCACCCTGGCAAGCATTGGTGAGATGACCACTGGGATAAGACTGTTAGGTCCCTGATTTTGGGACGCAGCATGATCATATGTTTATCATGGCAGATGAGATGCTTTGGATGTATCTGCCAGCAAAAAAACACCTCAGGCTGTCTTCAAGGCCAAGAAATTAAGAACTTGAACCTAAGGAAGTACTACCCAGGGAAGTAGTTCAGTCACCATCTCTGGAGTTACTTAAAAGACATGCAGATGTAGCACTTAAGGACATGGTTTAGGGGTGGGCCTGTGTGAGAGACTGCAATGTTAATGTTTAATGGCTCAAACAACTGGGCCTTTGCAAAAGCAGTGAGTGCTTTGCTGATGAAGTGCTAGGGAACAGCCCAGGGACAGAGGGGTTAATGCTGACCACCACACGGAAAGGCAAGCAGATCCTGTGAGGTGGGACAGTGCTTTTTATCATGGCAGTGTCCTCCCATACACAACTGGCTCAGGGTGAAAACTCCCCTCCTTCCCTGGGGGAGATACTGGGACATTCACATGTGGCCCTGAAGGTTTTCATCCCTTCTGGTGGGGCAGAACTGGCTCAACTACACTGACCTGAGAGGCAGCTGTCATGTCTTGCAAGATGTCATAAACCATCAAAGACCCCTGCAATGCCCCCAGACTCACTTCTGGGGTCTCCCACCAGAGGACTGTGCAGCACATGATCGACTGTGTTCCAAGAGATCCACGGGGTTGCATCAGACAGTGTAAAACACCCACCTGTGCCCCCCAGGGGAGTTACCTGGGTGTTCCCATGTGAACCTAAGTATGTATTAACCCACTGGACTTTGTGTTTCGAGGCCTTCCCCCACCCCTGACAGATCAGATCTGCAACCATCACTTCAAGCAACAGACATCAAAATTGCAACAATCAAGTCTCATCTCTGGATCCATGGGTGGTGAGATCTTTCTGCTCTTATCCTTTCTCTCTCTTCCTTATATGTATTCTTAAGTGTTATTTTTATGCTTTTATTTTGCTATATTACAGCTCCATACCATCTTTCCATTGTAAACAAACTGTTCTAAAATAAATTCTACATATATATATATTTATAAACACTGGTCATTCAGTGCCATTTCACTCTGATCTGCCCCAAGGGACCTATTAACAAAAACCTGAGTTACCCTCGCCTTCAGGGCTGGGTCATAACAACCTGACAGTGTTTTATGGTTGGACTTGATGATCTTAAAGGCCTCTTCCAACTGTAACAATTCCATGATTCTAAGTAAATCATCTGGGAATGCTGTCCTTGCTGCAAATGCCACTGAGACACCGTGTGCCACCGTACTCACGTCCAGTTCCGTCTCCTCCTCTGGCAGGCCCAGCAGACCCTTGAGCTCCTCATCCTCACCACCCATCTTCTCATCCCCTTTCACTGCCGACGGCAGTGTCTGCGGCTTCTCTCGCAGCGTGTAGGCGCGGGTGGAGGCCCCGAAGGACACCGTGGAGTCGATGGGGATCTGCTGTGGTTTGTGGGCCTCCAAGCGGATGTGACCCAAGAACGTGCCATGTGCTGAACGCAAAACGGTCTGTCAGTCACCGGACTGGGCTCTCAGAAATCCAGCCCGAGGGTCTCGGAAACTGTAACAGGTGTTCCGAGGTCCAAGGCACTGAGGGACTGCTGAGAGCATCAGCTATGTACATTTTACAAACTGAGGTAACACACACCAAGTCCTCAAAAGGTCATGGAAATAAATTACAAACACCCCTTACTTTCTGCATTCCTGCAGGTTTCAATGTATTATGTCTGGACAGTGGAAAAAAACCATATGACAGGTTTTAGGCCTTGGGAAACCACCCTCAGAAGAGAAGGCTTCGCTAAAATTGTGAAGGGAAGGCCAAGTCACTTTCTTCCTCTCCTTTGGCCTCTTAAAGAGTCTAGAAAAGTTTTAAACAACCAGTGAGGCAGCTGTAAGCTGAATGGAGCAAACACTCCTTGCCTATCTTTCCCTAGAATGCACATTTCCATTATGTCCGTCTGTCCACACAGTGCAAACAACAATGGGAAAGGAAAACGTGTCTCAGGTTCAGAAAGTTTAAGCACTGAAATACTGCACTTCTGTCTGGTTAAATGCCACACTACTTACTGCTGTTCAGGTCTATGAGGAAAACCCTCTTGAGATGTTTGTGATAGACCAAGGCAGCATGGACTCGAGAGCAAGACTGGTGGTCAATGGTAAAATCGCACAGATCAGGATTTCTCCCAAAGAGATAGTATTTCTTCTCATCAATGATGAGTTTCTGGGGTAGAATGTCAAACAGAGAAGCACATTAGACTCCTAGAATCTTTTGGATCTTCCTGAAAGAATTCAAGAACATGAATAAACAGAGCAAAGTCAAAATGAAGCATCAACAGCTCCTCAGTATTTCAGTTTAGTCTGGTACTGTTAAATACAGAAACTCAAATCTGATCTTCGTAAAATCATAACAGGTGAATATGAGGGAGTTGCAGTTATTCCTTCTTCACCAGCCAACATAAGACAGCCTCTTCAAAGCAAGAGACTGCCTCATACAAGAGATTGTCTCTCACATCTGCTCTCAAAGATTTTAACACATTCTTCCATGGGTAACCTCAGGTGCTGTTGAAGGCAGGAATCCACACTCAGAGATCTCTAGACTGATACATGACATCAAAATTATACTTCTGTACAGAAATGGACCTGCAGAAGTTTTCAGACCTCTGGTATAAAGAGGCAAACTATACTGAGTATGTGCTGTGATCAGAATCCATAACAATCTATTCAAGCAAACCATTAACTTTAGGCATTTATTCTTTATTCATCCTAATCTCTTCTTCAAACAAGATCTTACAACCCTTAAGATCAGTTATGATCTTATAGATCATATACAGACCACCTCTATAAAGCAATAAACATAGTCCTGCAGTGTTTCCATTACCAGATCATGTTGCTGAGGGAACTCTTGCATGTGAATGCTGCAGTACCTGAGCAGGGCAGGTGCAGAACCTTCTCACTGGGTCCAAAGAACTTCATCTAATCTGTATTTTCCTGCTGCAGCTGCACAAAGTCAAGGCTGGCAGTGCCTTGCACATCTCTTAACAAGCTTCTGCTTTTTGAAACATTTAGCAAAGCCCAGGTGTTTCAACAGCATCATCAAAGGAATGTTGAGGATACATTTTCCATCAGAAAGCACCAGATCTTAGTTCAGGAGAGCTGTGCTTCCACGAGATGGGCTGAGATGAACTAACATTCTGTCTCCTTGAGCACCTGGATTTCTCCCTCCATTCCCAACTCTTGAATTGTCTCCTCAGTCCTACTGCCGCACATCTGAGCCAAGTTTTTGGTTTGCAAAGCCTTTTTATCCTGGGCTAATCTTTCCCTGTTTGAGTGGACTGGTTCAGTCTGCCTGTGGTCAGATGTGTGTCCCACCTGCTCCAGGGATGGATTACAGGCAGCAGAGGGGTGACGTGCTGATGCCCTCTTGGGCAGCAGTATTCCAGCCAAGCAGGTCTTTGCACCTCAGTTTTGCCAGGTTCAAACCACATGCTCAGCTACAAAGGGCCAGCGTATGTGCCTGGGCTCAGCTGGCTGGTTTGGGGTTTTTCTGAGCTGTCAGACTGACACAATGACCATCCAGAGCTCCTCATTCTGTGGCACCACCAAGTCATACAGAAAATAAGGAGACAGCTTGAATTAAGACACAGTATTTATACTCCTCTGCAATGACAAAAATCCCATCATGGACCCCAGTTTCTGCCACACATCACCTTGCAAAGTCACATCTACCTACTGCGCCACCAACTATGAACTTCAAGGCTTCAGCACTGCTACAGTCACATGTCACTTCCCCAGTGGGTTCTTTTCCCCCTGTTTTTCCCCTAGATGCGCTGTTTTAGCCTGGATTTTCCAATGTTCTGCTGAACATCTGTCAGCCCCTACACTGCAAGTTCTCACCATCTGGTATTCAGTAATAAGCATTTAATTTTAGGTCACTAGAATTAATTGAACAACCTAACTCCATACTTATATACATCAGGATGATTTTACAATCAATTGGTCCCTTAGGTAATAATCTGTTAAAGGTCATATTCCCTGCCAACTCAAGGTACACAACTTAAGCACCAGTTCATGACAGTGAACGCTTTGTAAAATCTACTGACTCACATATTTTGTCCTGCTTTCTTAAAATAAGTGTGTGTATCTATCAGCTCATAACACCCACTGTTAAACCAAGTAACTTCTCAACCTCTGGCCAATTTCAACCAGCAATGCAAAATATTCAATTTCAAGCAGTTCCATGAAAACAAACAGCCAGAAGGAATAACTTCATCCTCAGTGATATACAAGGTGGCAGAAAATCCATGAGAGTGCCAATACTTAGACTTCAACCATAAAAAAACTCAACTTTGTGAGTCCCCATCTCATTTGATAAGCCAGAAATCACAGCTTAATTGGCAATTCACCTGCAAGTACATGGTCTTGTGACAAATACGGTGCAAATGCAAAATAAAAGTGATTTTCCTCTAATTGGGACAGGTAAAACATGCAGATTTCTCCCCTGAATCCATCTGTCTCTGGTGCAGAGCAACACACCTCAAAGCCTCAGTGTATTCAGATTAAAAACATGAGGAATCACTATATTTAGTCTTTTGGATTCTTTTCTCACCTGGCCACTTTATCATCACTTTCTATCTCTTTACAAACACTGGTTTTCAGAAGACCCCTCACAGCTAACCAGAAAGTACAAGCCATGAATGAAGAGCTTAAACTAGTACATGGTCTCCTCAATCCTTTCTGGTTGAATTCTATTTCACTTTTTTTATTCCACCTGTTAACAGATCCCTCCTCCCTGCACACCCTACATGCTGCTGTACCTGTGTGAGGCTTCTCCCTGCAAGCCTTAACCATTGTTCCAGGAGTCTTACTGGTATTTTCCCTCAAGATTACAGTTGTTTCATCCAGCTATTGATGTGAGAACACCATAACTGTTCATTATCACACACCTTTTGAGGATTGGGTTTTCTGGGGATTCAACTTGGCAGCGTTGGATTATGTCCCATATTCCACAGTTCCTCACTCAGTTCAGCATCTGACTCTTCCCCTGATCAGCACCTTTGCACTAATGAATTCTATGATTCCACATGGTAAGAAAAATGAGCACTAACTTTTCATTTTATTGTGACTTTGGAAAAAAGTCCTGTGTAAACACAGCTCTCATAAGAACAAGTGGATCTTCAGAAGCTGATTCATTCACCCACAAATAGTGCTCAGCTCCACAAGCTGTTACCTCATGATTTCAAGTACCGTAAAAATTGGTCAAACAATTTCTCATTCTGGTCCACAACTGACACCAAAACCATCCTGTTTCACACAAAGGCTCCATTTGCACCTGTTACACACAAACAATACTGCCCTGAGCAGACTGCACGTCAAATTTTGCAAAGACACAACTTCAGAGATTGGAAATACTGCAACAGATCATCAACAGAGGAAATATTTCTATTGCCTTTACTTCAAGATAATGTTTCCAGAATGTTCTGTGCCTCTGAGCTATAACCCAGTGTCTTCCTTCACACACTGAGCTTAAACACTGCATGGCATGTTTTGCTGTTGCACTTTGCAGACCCAGCGATCACAGGGTGACCCTCAGGCCTCTGCACGAGGCTGGGACACCGATGGCTCGGTTAGTACCAAGTGCTCAGTAACCCAGCAGGGACCATCCTCCTTGGCTACTGCTGGCTACCACAAAGGACACAAGTGGAAAGCTCTTTGCTAGCTGTGCTGAACAGGGTATGGATCTGAACATGGATTGCACCCAAGTGCCGCTCACTCGCTGCACAGCTGCTGCTGTGCACACACAGGACCTCAGTTCAGGTAATCCCCACAGACCGGAGGACCAAAGCCATCACAGGTCCTCAGTGCAACGAGACAAGCAGGTCTGTGTTCCATGGAACAACCTGCAGAGCTGCCCACTGAGCCAGCTCTTCCCATCCTGCCCTCAGCAATCCCAGGGAACACCCAGCCAGGCCTCTGGCACATGCAAGTTCTGCCCTGCTGAGCTGTGTCTCATGGAGCTCAGTAACGCCAGGGAGTAAAACATCAACTCCACAGGCATTCCACGACCCCTGTGTGATCCCATCCTTCACTGAACCTCAGAGTACCTGCCAATGGCTGCTAACAGTGCTCGGTGTGGCAGCCAAGAGAACCTCTTTAGATTATCAAGATTTGAAGGTAGGAAGAGGGAATTGGGATGCTTGTACCACACACTTTTCCAAAGCAGAAAGAGACCCCAAGCTCAGAGTCAGCTTGGGCCTCCTGTTGGTTCAAAAGCTGGGGGCAGCACAGCCTTAGAATCTGACACCACTAGGACCACACTCTTGACCATTTATAAACACATTTTCTCATCCCTTGCCAAAAACAGTGGTGCATCCTCAGCTTCCATATGGCATTTTGCTTTTCTTTTCAGTCCTGACCAGGACTCCTATTATGGACATTCACTTGGCACATGAGAGCAATTCAGAAAGTGAACTCTGTATCCTAAAGTTCTGTCCATGGTCAGAAATCTAAAAGAAACATGACATGAAAAACCTCACAGAATCAATCCCCCAGGTGGGAAGGCCACATGCCACATATCAAACCCCCAGAGTTATGTCTGGCCACCTGCCACATACCAAAACCCTCCAGTTCACTGCCATGGCCTGAAAGAAACACTGAAAAACTCAGTGCCAAGCACAATCCCTACCCCAGATGCTGCTGCCAGGAGGGCACTGAGAGGGCTGAGCTCAGAAACAATCCTACTGCAGCATTCTGAGCTCCAACATGATTCTGAACATGTGACAGAGGCAGGAGAGACCAAAACACACAGCCCAGAGTTCAAAGACAAACACAATGCAAAGGGTTTGAGAGCCACAGTGCTGGTGAAGGCGAGTCCTGGAGCCTGAGCAGCTGGTCTGAACCAACTCAGCCACCTCCTGCAGGACTAACCAGCTGCTCTGAACATGCACTACATGCATGTCAGGTGCAAACTCCTGTCCAGTTAGGCTGAACAAAGATCTTTTAGTCAAGACTGGCTTTGCCAACTTCTTGTCTTTAAGTCCAGAATAAGAGCACTCTCTAAAAAACAGCAATGGACTATAAAGAAAAACCTCATTTCACTGCTTTCTGGCCTGAGAAAACACAAGTTTATTTGTGAGATGCCCATTTGTGACATCCCTATTTGCTTTCCTATGGAAATAATATACTGGTAACTCAACCAAATTCCAAACAGTAAATCTCTCCTGCTAGACACCAAGAGGAACACTAAATACTGTCTCATGTTTCTGTGGTAGCAGATACTAAATACCAGCTAAGATTTTCAGCTACCTAAATCTTGATCTAACACTGGTTTCTTAATCTTCCAGCTTTTGTTCAGAAAAGTTGGCTCATTTTTGCAAAGGTTTCCTGGTCATAAACATTTGTTTTAGCCAACTGCAAGTCAGGAGTCTCTTCACAGCTAAGATACATTCACTGGTTTGAATCCTCTCTGTCAACCATGTTAAACAGACTTTCCTTTATTCATTATTTTAAGTGTGATATAAGGCAAAATATGAAATAGAGAATGAAGTGGTGCTGCAATAAACATAACTTGCTCTATCTCTGCTATTCACATATCCTGAATGTGGGAGGAAAAAAATCCAGCTGTATTTCATACTGTAGGACAGGGCAGCACTCCTGCAAGATACAGGGTGCCTGGTTAACCTTACTGCAAAACAAAAAATAAAGTGACCAGACAGGTTCCTAAAAAAACAAAAAAAAAAGAGCTTTCACTTTTATTCTTCTGTACTTGAGGTTTCTTCACCCATGTTATTAACTCCTGCCTTCTGCTGCAGTCTGATACCTCCTGTGCAAGTGTCTTATAGGGAAGAAAATGTCAGCTTTGGTGTAAAATGAAGTCTTGAAGAAATCAGGCTCTGCAAAGTAATGAGTCGCCCTTACAAACATTTTATTTTTTGTCTCTCTTACTAGGGCAGGTTTGATGTTCAATAATCAGTGTCACTGTTTGCTGAGCCCTTGAAACTGTGCCGTTAGCTGGGAGATAAATAATGGAAGCCCTGCATGGCATGAGGCTGCCTCAGAGCACAGGCAAGGGAAGTCACTTCATTCTGAAGTTTCAGAGCCAAACAAACTGATTTGAAATTATTGAATACAAGAGAGAGAATCCTTATGAGTAAGTGTAGAAATGCTGGGAAATGTTCTACTGCTGGTGCCTATGTACAGGATACACCAAATTCATCAAACTCTATTCCCATACCTCAATGAGTTTGTCTCCTTTGACTACGTCCAGGTGTAAGCCAGGTGGTGGTTTTCCTGCCCTGGAAAATAACGAAAGGAAAAATATAATATCAAAACACTTAAAAAGTTTATTAGTGTTGGAACTAAAACTCTGTTTGAACTACAGTGCAAACCTACACAAAGGTAAGCAGAAGTGTTTTTTGGAAAATAGGAAAATCCCATAACCTTCTTTTCCTCAGAAAATCCTGCAGATTCCTTCTGCAAACACACAAGCCACAATTTTTCACTGGAAGAGTGAAGGTGGTGGGACATGAGGCATCTCAAGCTTTACCTCTCTAGGTGAAAACCAGCTGATTTATACAATAAACAAAGCAGCTCCTCAGAGAACTTGGTATGAGGCAGGAAGAGGGGGCTGTTTGCTCAGGGGCTCTGTTTTCTCATGTCACCTTCAAAACAGCACATCCCTTGGCTGCTGAGAGGAAGAGGAATTTCTATCCCCCTTCTCCTCCAGTACAGTAACAGCAAAAACCCCAAAGGGTCTCTGCACACACCTGCAGTACCACAGAAGTGCTGGCCAATAGCCAGAGCTCCTCCACACTCCCCTGTGATGACACTCTGTGCAAACACAGGTGGCACAGAGGAGAGCAGGGGACCAGAGGGGCCACGCCAGGGTACAGCAGCACAAGACCCCCACCACACTCCACACCAGCAGCAGCTCAGCTCCCCCCTGCTCAGAGTTACTCCCAGCTGGCAACGGGAGCACAGAGCTCTGTGGGACTCAGCAGGGCACAGCGAAATGCCAGCACATGGGAGAACCCACAGGGGACAGCAGAAACATCCTGGGCATTTGCAGTGCTCAAAGCACTGCTGTGGTACCAATGCCCTGCCCTGCCCCACATGGGACCTTTGGCTGTTGGCAGCAAAGGAGCTGGTTCTGCTCAGATCTCTCAAAGTCTGCACCTCTAGTCCTTCCTCACGGGTAACAGCCCTGCTGCTTGTCTCCAGGGCTGGGCCAGCTTTCTGGCTGGGCAGCAGCAGTGACCCAGGTCTCAGCTGCACCACTGCCCTTCTGAGGAACTCCACACAGATCATGTTTCCTTTCTGCTCACTGCATGGAGCCAGCCCAGGGAACAGTGACAATGGGCAGCCACGACCCCAGGGAGGCTGGAAAAGGAAAAAGGGTCATCAGTAATTGAAGTTGTTTGAGGGGGTTAAATATAGATGTTCACATTTCTGGGATGTGCCTTAAAATTTGATAGTTTCTTCTGTGTCCCCAGGTCAGCTCTCCTCAATAACTTAATACAACACAGTCTTCTGTTATTTCTACTTCATTTCTTTCCCATGGATTTTTCTTTGTTGCTCCCAATCCATGACACCGGCCAGCCCAGATCTCTCTGGTCCTTTCTGAATCTGCGAGTTGGGACTTGGACAAGTTTTCTTGCCAGGCCCTTCTCTATGATTGTGGATATACCACCCTAACAAGTATATGGTTAATACTGAGGGATGAACAAATGGCAGCAGCAAAAGCAGAGAATGCAAAGCTCCAGGACAATCTAATGAAGTGGTGACTGCTTCTAGAAATGGGATTATGGTGCTGTGGGGGACAGACCAGCCAGGGAACTGCCTTCCCTTAAGCACTGCTCAAGGACCATACAGCCAGCATACAACAAATTCATTCTACAAGTCTACTTCTTACTCTACTGCAGGCACTGATGGACATGGAGAGTCCCCTCTCAGGGTCTGCTCGGGAGGCTGAACAGCCCCAGCTCCCTCAGCCTGTGCTGCTCCCAGAGATGCTCCAGGCCCTTCAGCATCTTCACAGTCCTCCACTGGACCCATTCCAGGAGCTCCATGTCCCTGCTGTCCTAAGGAGTCCAGACCTGGACACAGCACTCTAGATGTGGCCTCCCACATGTCCTATCACTGGATAGCAGGGAGAAGAGATCAGCACCTGCCTCTCCATGTTCCGTCCTCAGGCAACTGTAGGAGGTGTATTATTGAGCAGAGAGGAAATGAGTAACAGCCCAGAACAGTCATCTATCCAGTCTGCACATCAACACTCAGCAGTACTTATCCTTTGGGAATTTGAAATGTGAGGATGATGGTTCTTCAAATGCCAGGGAAACATTTTTTATTTGATTAAAAGAAGGATAAACCTTGATTTGAAACAGACATAACCTACTCCTTTCAGCCTTGGTAAGAATCCCAAGATGACAATGGCTATGCTGAAGGAATTCTTGTTGACAGGATACAACCAAGCACTCAAAGAGCTTCTGTTCTATTTAAGAGGACCTGAATGACCTGGGGAAGGAGTTAATGTGGTATTTGGATAAAATTGGTATTTATTAGTGAAGTGAGTTGATTCTTGCAAGAGAAAGTGGGTATACTCATGGATGAGGAGAAATGGTTAGGGAATTGAGACTGGCATCTACTCCACACCTGTTCACGATCTGTACTATGGATAGGCAGTTACAAATTGGCTGTTTTCATACTTTAAATATTTCTAATGGGGTGTTGGGGGTTTGGTGAGATTTTTTTGTTTGTTTTTGTTTTCTTATTGGAAGGTGAACTTTCATTAAAATGCTATTCATTAAAACTTGTATACAAACTGGACACTATTTACACAGTAGCCTGAAAATACCATACTCATGTTCCTTTAGACCATTTCTCATGGAAAAGGAGAGCACTTTTGAATCAGGAGAGTCATGCTGCTGCTGTATGTCAACAACTCTACTTATGTTTCACATTCTGGTGGAATTGTATCAAGCAGATTAAAGTGACAAGCCCAGAGCAGGGATCCTTCTGCAAAATAAAAACTGGCATCAGTAGTCAGTGTCAGGTGCCTCACACAGGAATACTCTCCCTGTTTCCAACAGTTACCAACTCCAAGACTTCCTGAACCATGTACCAAGACAGCTCTAAGAACCTGTGTAAGCCCATAGAAACGAGTGCCTTTCTCAGAGCACAACACACACCACAGGAGCTGAGCCCAAGCCAGCACTGGAGTCTGCTTAGGTGACAATTCCCTCTGTTCTTAGAAGCATTATTCTGGCTAAACTTCCAGTTGTAAGAAACACAGTTTAAAGAGCTTGTGGTTCAGATGGGTATTACAGACTTTCCCTGAATACAGAAAAAAAAAAAAAAGCACTGTTTTATGGAAGACTTCTCATGAGACACAAGGCTGATTTGACCAAATAAAACAGATGCCCAATTCACCTTGGCATTGTGCACCTTTCCTTGTTCCAATGCAGTTCCAATGCAGATTTTACTGTCTCACTCTGGTTCCCTTGGTTACTTACTCAGGAACAAAGTCTCCATGGAATACAGTGACATTTGGAAATTGTATACAAAATTTAATTTCTGAGAGCAAGGCCATAAATATTCCATTAGAGAGATATAGGTTTTATGACATCAAAAAATTAATTCCAATGGCACAGAATTAAACAAGGAGTATTATGTAGTGAGCAACACTGCAATAAATATTTCATAAGATTATTCCTACAATTCCAGAGTGAGAACTGGAAGTGTAGTTTTCCTACAGAAATCACAGGAAGACAAGACTGTAACCTTTTTGCCTACCAGGAGGCCATTCTTAAGCCTTGTTATTCTGACGGCTTGATTTCCATTTTTGGTCAAATCCTTTAACTTCCATTCTAATGTTTCTTGTTCTTTCCCTTCAGATATAAAAAAACCCCAAAACTCTTTTTTAAATACAGGTAAGCTTTATTAAATACAGTTAACACAGACTATGTGTCCCCATGAGCACCTTAGAGCACTGACACTTCTCTACCTCACATACAGAATCCCCGAGTGGTTTGGGTTGGAAGGGACCTCAAAGTCCCTCCCATTCCAGCCCCTGCCATGGGCAGGGACACTCTCAGGGCTGGGGTAGCCACAGCTTCTCTGGGAAACCTGTGCCAGGGCCTGCCCACCTTCACAGGGAACAATTCCTTTTCAATATCCCATTTAACCCTGTGCCCAGCCTATATACTTGTGTATCTGTTCTCTTATTTCTGATTATAAACTTATGTCCTTCTGAATAGATACTTTATGGTTTGAAGAAGTTCTTGTTCTTACTCCCCATTTTCCATTGTACACTTCTGCATTTTATCTTGCTTTTAGGGTTCTAGTCTTCGTATTACACCCAAAGGACTGAGTAATTCTCAGGTCTCTAGGCTGACCACATTTATGTCACTACTGTGGTTGCTTTTGTCAAGGTAATGAATAAAAAAACCCAACACTAACAGGATCAGCCCACAGACTCCACTCAACTGCTATTACCCCCTCAAAGTCAATTCCTTATAAACTCATGGTTCTCATTTGAACCCTTCTATTTCTTCCTAAAATGATTGTTTCCTGTGTGTCCTGTAAGCAACAGTCTTGAAGAGAGATGGGCCATCTGACAGTCACCCTTTGGCAGGCACAGCACTTCTGCTTCCCTGCCTGGAATAATTAGTCCCTTCCCTAAACAGTCAAGCATCTGGACAAGGTGATGCTCCTGTTTTCCCACAGCAGTTGCATCCATGGATTTGCTACTCTGTGGAAGACATCAGCTGCTTAAAACAGTGAGTATTTACAAGGGATACCACGGAATGAAAACAAGTTCCAGCATAGGTTGTTAAAAGATTCAAACACCTCCAAGCAAAAAATTCTTTCTTCTGTTCCAGAAACAGAAAAATGTGTTTATTTGCTTTCCTCCCCTCATTCTCCACAGGCCAGGCCTGTGCTGTACCTCTGGATGGTTCTGGGAGGAATCTGAGCAATTATTGCTGCCCTCGATGGCAAATCTTTCACTGCAGAACTACAGAGCAATGGGAAACAGCAGGGACAGATGATCAAAAACAGAAAGAAAAGCCCAAGCTGAGGTCAAGCCTGGAAAAAGCTTTTTGGAAAAGGAGGATGAGGCCACTAATGCTTTCGGATTTGATGGTGGCTGCAAGTGCAGAGTTACAGCACTGAGGTTTCACAAAACAGCTGGCAGGTTCTCTTCCACAAGGCAAAGATTCAATGCTGACATGCCAACAGGGTTAAAACTCCTACATTCAGATGAAAGTCAGAAACCTGACTGAAGTAAACCGCCAAGAGAAATTTTGAGTTGTAGCTATTAAGGACATAGGACAGCTTTAATTCTATTGTGTTAGTTCAAAATTAGGTCAATTCTTTGGGTTTCTAAACAAGGACTCAGAAGCCTAAATTTAGCCACACCCTAAAAATCGTGGCCTCTGTGACTACTGTACACACCTTCATGCCCAGCTTCAAGGACACGGTGGAATTTCTAGAATGCTGGAGCTCACCCTCTCCAGAAATCTGTGTAAAGGCATTGCCAGGAATAGCCAGTTCTTGGCTTAAGGAAACTAAAGAGAAACAACTGCTTCCTTTAAAACAAACTGTTTCAAATGTATGTCCTTTCCAGGACAAGCCTGACATCCCCACTACTGATGTGTCAAGAAAGAGTAAAGAAAGAGTCACAATTCCAAATGCAAGTTACACCAGGACAAAAGGAGAGGCAGGGAATATCCATTAAATATCTGATGGTCACTTCAAACCTATGCACCAGGTAACCTGCACCTCACATAAAGCACTTTTACTCTCTAAAACCAGCACAGAAGCTTTGCAGAAGTCTTAATAAAACTAGGATATGTAATTGTTATCTAAAGATATGTTTTAATCTCATGGTATTGCTAAATGTTAATGCAACATCTTTACTCCCCCTGTAAATGCACAGCCCGAAACTGCTATGTGTATGAAGCAGTTTCAGTACAGGCATAAGCAAGTTCTGGCATCAGGAAGTACTATTCAGATGGCAACCACTGTTTTTCATCTCTCTTGAGCAAGTTTAACTGCTGGAAAAACAAGGAAAGAAAGAAAAAGTATGCTATGGACTATGAAGAAGTAACCTATAACCACACAAAACCTAGCCCAAAGCCACAACTTAAACCTGATGAAAATGGTGAACTTTGGTCCAGAAGTCTTTTCTGGAAATGGGGTACTCAAACACTATCCACATTAGGAAACAGGTACAATGATGAAGACAAACCTGAAAAGCATGGGCAACAATTTAGAGACAAGGGAAAAAGCTATTCCTGGTGATTATATTTAAGACATACTTGTCATATGATGGGTGTTGGCAGCCCACTGCCAGCTTTCCTTAGAGGCAGAAAAATAAACAGATAGGTAGAGACTGTCATTCTGATTTTAATCCAGGTGGATCACACTGAAGATAATTCACTCTGGAAGAAGCTGCTACTGGCCAGCCACAAAGACTCCCTGCAACTCCACACTTTTGGTCACCCAAAGCTCTTGTTTGAAGACCTGCAGTGCTGCCTGTGCAGGAGACTTCTTGGTGCTTGTGTAAGACCAGGTTTCCTGCAGGATACCTTTACACTAAGATTTTCTATTAAGTCAGAGCTTTGAATAACCCCTTTATTGGTCCAAGCCTGCTATAGCAAACCACCTGCACTCTGGAGAATCCCACCTGTGAAAGGCTCATCACTGATTCCACATCATACCTGTGTGCTCTTTGGTTTGCTCTGAAAGGAACAAGCACTTCTAACCCATGAGCTGGGATCTTCAGTTCAGGGCATATCAGCAGAAAGCATCCAAAGCTTTAACACAAAATATATCCTACTTGTTTTGCAGACTATAAAAATAACCCAGAAATAAATCAGTCTCTGGTAGGAGAGGTCCTTGCTCCTGGAGGGTGAGGCTGTGGATACCACCAACCATAAAGACCCAACACTTCCCATTTTGGGTTCAGGGAACATACACACTGTGACTGGAAGTACTCCAGACTGGCTTCCTGTTAGTTTACTTTTTTATATTTATGAAACAAAAGCTTATCCATTTCAAAAGAAGCATGAAGAGAAAATGTTAATTCTTCCACACAAATCTTTCACCTACATTGGTTGCCATGTCTACACATGCCAGTTGGACAAGATCAGTTTGCATCAGGCACTGCTTTACCACACAGGTACAATCACAGGTACAGCTGCACCAAACTTAGTCCCTAAAAGTATTACAATGTGCATAAGTCTGAAGGAAAATAATGAGCATCCTTAGAATGCATAAAGAGAGAGTCCAACAGGAGCTCTGCTGTACCCAAGAAGTATCTTTGAATATTATTGTAAAAGGACGTTCAGATATCAAATTACTAAAAATCTTAGAACTATCAGAATAAAACAGGCCCTGGCACCCAAACATGTCCCCTGTCCTTCTGCCTGTGCCCCCCTGGCTTGGATCACCTCCTGGATGCCACCTCATTTCTCACAGCAGACTGAGTTGCAGAGCCAGAGCCTGCCCTGCTGCAGCTCCAGCAAACACAGCGCCCTGAGGAGCCGCTCCCAGCCCCGTGTCACAGCCCTCCCCTCCACATGGCACTGCCTGGGGAGTTGCTCTGCAATAGCAGACAAGCCACTGAGACCGTGCACGTCACAAGCTGCCCATCCACAGCTTTCAAGGCCACAAGCCGTTCCAATTTACCAGGGAATATAATATGAACTGTAATCCCTGTTGTATAAAAATACTGAGAAAAAAGGAAAACATATGATACTTCAAATTTCAAGTTGAATATTCAGAATAATTTATGGATTTATCTACTCTGTTGTGTCATCCTATGGAACACCATCCTGGCTCAAGTAGATGTTTGTCACAGCATAAAGAACACAAACAGAATCCTAACATACACGAGGAATTCTTTTCAATGAGAGGGTTAAATGGTTTCACTACCTAAAGCGGGGACTTATACACTTAAAATCGGGTCAGAAGTAAAAAGAATATTCGCTCAGCCTCTGTGCAGTCAGGACAGTCATGAAGGGCTCTGCAGGGCAGGCCTGGCCCGGGGGCGACGGGGTGTCGGTGTGCGGGCCCGCGGTGCCCCGGGGTGAGCGGGCTGTGAGGGCCGCGGTGCCCCGGGCTGGGAGCGGCTCCCGGCCCGGGGGCGATGCGGTGTCGGTGTGCCGGTGTCCGGGCCCGCTGCGGTAACACCCCGCTCGGCCCAGCTTTCCAACTCAACACAGCCACCCTCCGCCGGCCCCACGCTCGCCGCTTCCCCGCACCGGACACACCCCCGAGCACGACATTTACCCTGTCCCACACCGCGTGTCCCGCCCGCGCCCCCGGGAACGGCCCCGGCCCCGCGGGTAGGGGCCGCGGCGCTGCCCACGGGGGCCCTCACTGTTGCCCGGACCCCGGCCGCCCC
>VXAU01000227.1:166162-187713 GCA_013399695.1 Formicarius rufipectus
ATGGGATGGGGAATGGGAACGGGATCGGGGAATGGGAGCGGGATCGGGGAAGTCACACTGGGGTCAAAGGTCACCCAGGGTTAGATGTCAAATGCCACCCTGGGGTCAAAGGTCATCCTGGGGTCAGAGGTTGCCTGGGATCAGGATATGGGAACCAAAAAAGGGAACGGAATCAGGGAATGGGAAAGGGATCAAGGAATGGGGTCAGGATTGGGGAATGGCATTGGGATTGGGGAATGGGGTCAGGATCAGGGAACGGGGTCAGGGAACGGGGTTGGGATTGGGGAATGGAGTCTGGATTGGGTAATGGGGTCAGGATCGGGGAACGGGGCTGGGCATCGGGAATGGGTCGGGATTGGGGAACAGGTTGGGAATGGGGAATGAGGAACAGGGAACCAGGAACAGTCGTATGTTCTCAGGGTGCTGCCGCTGCCATGGGGCCGTCACTCAGAGCCTGCCCAGCCCATCCCTGCCTCCCTCTCCTGGTGGGTTCCCAAGCTAAGGACCATCAGGCAGCACTGCTGGAAACAGTGGGGGCAGCACAGGCAGAGCAGGCAGGAGTTACAGCCGTGCTAAGCCAGAACCCCCACCCGTGCCCACAATTCTGGTTTCCAGAGGACTCAGGCTAGAGAATGGCTGGGGCTGACAAAGAATGCACCAGACCCCCTTGTGGGCCTGGTGAGGAGCAAGGTGCTCACAACCAGGCAGGCACAGAGCAGCAGGCTCTCCCATTTCCGAGGAATACTTTAAGGAAGGAGCAGAACAACACAGAGTTCCCTTGCTCTCAAGTCAGATTTTACCGTCCAGGCTCAGCAAAGATGCCAAGTTTTAGCAACAGGCAAATAGTCAAAGCTGACCCAACAGTGCTGTGGGGCATGAGATGAGTTTTTTGGGGATCAGCTGTTGCACAGAACTCTGCACAGGAGACTAGTGTATGTCCTTGTGAAAGGAATTCTGTGTTTCCATCTAAGAATCAAGAGACCACTGAACTAAAGCTGCAGGAGACACCACTGCACTGATGGGAAGTCCTCTACTCTGCTTACAGAGGGAACTGCAAACACACCTATGCCAGTGTCTGAAAGTGCAAGAGAAAGGAACTCTGACAGAAGCTTTTAAAAGTGTTTATTAAGGGTTATTAGATGGAATGATGGCGCAATAGTGCAAACCACTGTGCAATTGGGAGAACACTCCCTTCCCATCTTTCACATTTACTTTATTATAGAGGAGACATGGAATAAAGACAAATACAAAATGGGTCAGTATGCTGAATTTACCACATTCCCTTGGGCTTTGGACAGATTCCTGTTCCCTCAGTGCATGTCAGCTCAGAGCTACGTCAAAGTGGGGAGTGGCTGCTGTGTTCTGCCCAGCTCTGTGAGCTGGAACCAGCAAACTTTTTCATTTGCACACACATCCTCAGCCTGAAAATCCTAGCACTTCGCTCAGCCAGTTTCTGCCCTTTCTGTTTCATAGTGAATGGAAAACACCAGATGATCACAAGCCACGAGTAATATTTACTAATACACTACAAGTGAGCTTCAAAAGTAGTTCTTCAGAAGCAGGATTTCTGCTAACATTCATCTATCTTGCTAGCTTGTAAATTTAGGTGCCCACGTCCTCATCTTTGTGTGATTTTTCTCCCCGGAAGCTTCTAAAAACAATTTGGAGGAGCAGCTAAACTTTGTATATCTAGTGCTTGACAATCAGCATTGGAAGAGGTTTATTTGACCACTAAAAAATGACCAGCCAGTTTGTCTAAGGAAGCTGCATTGTTAAGACTGTAAGTCAAAGGACAGTCTGTCCTCAAATGATGCATTTTTGGGAAAAACCAACCCAAATCACTCTTAAAAAACCCAACAACACAGTTACAAGTCTCAAGGCTAAACTGACCAGAATGCAGTGATTTCAGCTCTCATCCATCCATGCTCTCCTTGCCTCTGA
Source organism: Formicarius rufipectus (assembly GCA_013399695.1). NCBI lineage: Eukaryota > Metazoa > Chordata > Aves > Passeriformes > Formicariidae > Formicarius > Formicarius rufipectus. The sequence continues at coordinate 168,104 of VXAU01000227.1, forward strand.
AATCTCTAACAATGTCTTTCTCTTCAAGAGAATTTAGAACCACAGTCACTTGGAGACAATAAAACCATGGGGCAGATACTGGAGACTTTAGAAACTGCTGGATTTACATAATGTGACTTGGTGGTGTGCTGTCTTTGACTGTCATTCTCATTCCAGTCCAACAAAGTTACCTACACATACAAAATGTCAGATTTGTGCCACTTGTCAAAAACAAGACATCTCCAATTATTGATCACACTTCAGCATACAGTTGGGACAGGGAATAATACATTACAGAAAGCAAACCCACAAGATTTTAGTTACATAAAACAGTATAATTTATATATAAACTGATAAATACTGTCTCCATGGTTCACTAATTCCAAATACTAGTTATCTGCATGTTAGTTGCTAATAGCTATTACTAGAAGTAGTTCCAGCTTGTGCTCTCTCAGGGTAGTCAATCCATCTCCGAGGCCAGTCAGCCTGTTTGCTCTGAGACAATCTCAGCAGTGAGAGGGTTCCATGGGAAGATTTCATTTTGCTATCCACCACATAATCAGTCCTATGATTAGACAGGCCACAGCCAAGCCAAACATCAGGATACAGATCTTCTTACGAGATTTCTTCTAATAAGAGAAGAAAAAAAAAGCCACTGATACCAGGAACGGTTGACAAGAGTTAAAAACAAGGCCACAATTCCTGTTACTAACTTGGGTGAACCGGAGCACTTGATACCCACAGGTACTCAAGACAAGTAACCAACGTAGTCTGAACACATGTACATGTTCCTTAAACTGCAGGAAGAGTCCTAACAGATGACTGTTTTTAGTTTTAGGAGTGCAGTGGTCTAAGAGATGCACTTAAGTCAAAATATGACCTGTTTTCCCTCTCTTAAGAAAATACAAGCCTCAGAGAAAGTTAAACCTTTCTAGCTATTTAGGTTTTTCAGGTAAGTCTAATAAAACTCCCAAGTAGTTCTCGGATATCATCTCCCTTTGGCCACTTAGGCTTGGTGTTGCATTTCTACAGTTTAAATGATTTAATGTACAGTTACTGTACTTGGATTTTACAGTTTTGCTCACTTTATTCATCACATGAAACTACAGTCCATCCATATACACCAAATATTTTTAACTTGGCATCTAAGGATTTGAGGGTAGTTATACATAACCACTTCCTTCTCCATCCAATAGCTCCCAAACTTAAAATTTATAAATACCTCAAAACTCTGTAAAGGAAGACATGGAGAGAGAGAATACCACTAAATGTTGCCAGATGGTAGAAACTGCCTCCCTCTCCTGCACTAAACAGCACTGGAGTTTTATACCTTTCCAGTTCCTCCCATTTTACAGTTTGGAAGAGTCTAATATTTATCTGGTGTGGAGGCCTGAAGTCCCAGCAGTGACTAAAGCAGGACCCTCCCAGAACCTGGACCTCCAGGCCAAGGATGATGAAAGTAACCCACAGTAAACATGAGCACCACTGCGAGGGACTTGGCTGGACAGGAGGACAAGCTATGGCACAGAAACTCAGGAGCTGTGGGAAGGAGTGCTGCAAATCCAAGCCACTGGAAGCTCCCCAAGTCTGGGCATGCATTTTTGCATGTCAGTGTCTTGGTTGATATGTTTCCAAGTTGGATACAACATAAGAACGTAGTGCTGTTTGTTTTGCTAACTCCTAAGAACAGCTAAGACAAGTGAACACTGAGACCTGCAGAGCACACTTACATGAAGAGACAGACTCTGTCTCCTCTGAAGCAGAAAATGAATGTCAACACTCAACACACTCAGACTCAAATGCTTTGCATATTCCTTGCAGCTAATTTTGAATGAGTGCCAGCTTGCACGAGCTGGTTTTAATAGCTAGTTTGGTGTGCTGCAGTGCTCAGGATGTGTCTTGCTTTGCCTGTTCCATTATTGCTCAACAATACACTGCCAGTAAAGTGAAGCACATAGAATTTACCTGATAATAGGCAGCTCTCTGTAACTGCTCACTGGCTCTTTCCACATGGACTTCTGCACTTTCCACATTTGCCTCTATGCTATCTATGGAAAAAACAAGAGAACTCACTGTAAAATATTTCAGAGCTCCAGTGTTCAAAAATTATAACCAGAAATACAATACTTATAATGCAAAATACTGGAAAATTTAAACTATATAGGCAAAACTTGTAAGTGAATTAAGAAGACTCTTCCTATTATACAAATGCACTTACCAATCATATCTCCTTGGTCATGAATCATCATGGCTAAATCCTTAAATATCTGATTGACATCCAAAATGTCTGCCTGAAGACAAGAGTTTAACAAATTACAGCGAACACTGGGTACATTTTCTCTAACCCTCACTCTTAGTACCTCTTCTGACCACCACTCAAAGGGTCTGAACAGACACCAGCATACACTGACTGAGGTGACTTGATGTTACTGCCTGTGCAACTTGGGATTAGCACAGGAGCCTCCACTACTCCTGCTCCTGAATACGTTTCATCCCACTAGCAACCAACACTGTATGGGACTGAGATGAACACTGTAGTATGAGTTGCTCTGGCCATCTCTGAAGGACTACCAGTCAACACTGAAGAAAATACACCTCCTTCAACAGGACCAGGGGGATTGATCTTGGCATCAATCCTCTCTGTAAGGAACTCTGTTCCTCCACATTCAGCTCTCCTCAGCCCACGCTATTAATTAGCACTGCACTCCTTTGATTTATCTCTGATTTAACTGTGCAGTTTCTACAGGTCACCTCTAATTGCCTGATTGCAGTTTCTCTTTCTTTAATGAGTTCAAGGTCCTGTTCAGTTATTGCCACATCTTCCTCCTGAGACTGCATTTGATTCCAATCTTCACCACTGCAAAGAGAGAGAAAGAAAGTATGACTCTCTCTCTGACTACAAGTAATTCCAGGCTGCATTTGTAGCAAAGCACCAGTGAGTTGAAGAGTTTCCTGCAGAACAACCCCCAGGTTCTTGGCCCTGTGCACACGGACAGGACTGATTTGTGACAAGTCACAAACTGAAACAAGTGAAAAAAGGGACAGATCAGGCAGAGTGAAGAAAAAAGAAAGCAGTGACACAAAATGCTGTTCCAGGATGTGACAGTTATCTACAGCATTATAGACGAAACTTGCTTATATCAATTCTGCTTCTGTTTTCAAGTACTTGTACCTTCCTTCCTTTTTACCATCCCTTCCCAAAGGAAGAAATCAGGGTAAAAGTTTTGGTAGAGAGCAGCCTGCAAGCACATTAGCAGAACAAAAGGACACCTGACAGGCATCTAGATTCAAAGATTCTTGCTTGCTATCTGGCATTTGGAGATAAAATTAAAGTGTTTTAGTATTTTAATTCATCAGTTTAGTAAGAACTTCAAATTATATTACACACCAAAAGAGATGTTAAAACCCAAATAACTTTGCATCCCAGTCTACCTCTCTCCTGATGAGCTGATTCTTCACAACTGCTGCAGAAGTTACACCAGTTATAGTGGGGCCAGCACCTATAACACAAGGCCATCTCTATGTTCAGCTTAGGAAGTTCTTCAAGAGCAACATCTCCATCTTTCCAACAGAGAAATGTGCCAGGAAGCACTGTACCATTCAGGTTTAGCATACAACACTAAATAGTAAGTTTTAAAGTCAAAATGCCTTAAGAAATGAAGATAAACTACATGAGTAGGTCTTGTAGCTGATCATTCCAGCAATTCAGCAGCAAGGGGACCACAGGGTTTGTAGATCTTAAAAGCAGAAGTTTCTGGCACGCAGCATACAGGAACAGCTTTGAATGTGGAACAGCTGCTGAGTGCCACCATCTCTCACTGAGCTAAGAGGCTCTGCATGAACATGACGCTCTGTCTGGGTCCCACTGCCTCAGTGGGACCTTCAAACTCATCCCAGCACCTGCATAATCTGAACAAGCTGGGATTTCACCCCTGACTCAGTGTGGAAGCCCAGGGCTAATGAAGGGATGCACAACAAGCAGCTGAGCAGATGAAGGCCAGTTTGCAGAGGGAGAATGTATGGCTGAGACAGGTAAGCAAGGTCTCTTGATTCAGAAAGTGAAAGGATTTATACAGACAGGGCTAACAGATTTCAGCCCAGCTGACACAGGAACCACAGACACTCCTGGAGCATCCTCGGTTCTCTTTGCCACACTGTAGAGTTGATGTAGCATTTTTTACCACACAGGCACACTGTTCCTACACAAGCAACACAATGGTCTGACAGGTAACACTAATGCTGTCTTGTGCATTAGATTGTCAGTGCATTACATCCAGGACTTCCAAATTTTAGGCAGCCTAATCTGCTACTGTGCAATAGCTCCAATTGGGCTGCTGGAGAACACCTAAACCCGTGAAATAAATACACAGCTCTCTGTGGATAGAGTCACAGTGAGTGAAATCTTGTCTGGTAAGCTTATGCTTACAGGCCAGAAAACCAGAGCTCCAGCTGTCACATCCTAAGGACAGTACAATTCCCCTCAGGGTAGTAATCACATAATCTATATTTAAGGAAGATAAAATCCTGTCATATGCAGTTAATTTTTTACATTGTATATTACATGTGCTGTAATAATTGCTTTCTAATTCTTTTCACTTTGCATTTAGCCAGCAGAGTCTGGCCTCAGTTTCAATAATGTATCCTACCATAAAAACTCCAGTTATATGTAGTGAAAAGCTCAAGAGTACAAGAAGTTATTACCTATCAAATGAAACAAGCTGTTCTTCTCTGAACCGCTCATCAGCCTGGAAGAGAGAAATGAGTCATTGGTTTCACAGACCACCAGGACCACTCACAAAATCACCAGCAGCATCTTGAAGACCAAGAGTATTGTCAAGGGAGTCCCTGGAGAATGCCACTGTCACTGCAGCTTTAACTCAGGTGAAGTAATATTAGATTTAGCTTCATATTCACATTCAGATTTTTAGATTCAGATTGTCTCTGCAAATAGAGGCAACTGAATGATCAAAAGCAGCCAATCCACATCCTTGGATCAGTCAATGTTTGTCAGCTGCTTTCCCAATATTAAGCAAAAAACTTAGAGCATCATCCAACAGATAAGTGTGTTCCCTTGCAGAAATTAAGAATGTAGAGCTAACACAAAGCCCTGAGGCAAGGGAAGGGAAATGCCTTCACTGGCCTTTTTACTATGAATTCTTAGTAGCCACAAGGGTTTGACAAAACATAACAGGAAAAAGGTTGAACACACATTGGAGATATTAGCAGAACAGAAGTTATAAGAATATAAAGCACCAAAGTGTGAGATTTAAGACGTAACTTAAGGCATGACAAACTCCCATTTGAACTCTTAAATCTTCCAGCCTAGGGCTGACATCAAGCAGGGAACAGCCTGCAGTGCTTTGCTACTCACTACCGATGGTTATTTACAACATCTGGAACGGCAAAACTAATGCACTGAGGGCTCAGCTGCACTCAGTGAGGTGCCAGTAGGCAGATAAGAGGTTGGAAGGCAAGTACAAGATCTCTTGAAAGATTTGTTGTTCCAAAATTCCAAGAAATACTCACAGAGATGCGGGAGCCAGCCCTCACCCTTGCCACAGTCTCCTTCTCCTTCTCTGACACTCTCCTCTGCACTGCCTGGAAGGAATTTAAGGCTGCGGAGAAGTCATTCATCAATCGCTCCTTCTGGAGCCTCTGCTGGCGCTGAGGAATCAGAACACAAGCAACTGTTCAGACATTCCCATTCATTACAAAGTGACTGTCAGAGTTTGAAAACACCACCATAAGAACAACAACAGTGAATACTGGCACTCAGTGATCTTTTGGTTCCAGCAGTCTGGGGCACTGAAGAGAGCACAAAGCCCACTGGGCTTTAATTCCTTATTGAAAATGTTCCATGCCTTGCCCACTGCATGACAATTTTGTGTAACAAAGTCCTCCAATTTCAATCTAGTTTTAAGTCTGAAGTAGAGAGGTCTTCTATACATTACTTCTATTCAAATTACATTCCAACAATCCATCACATTTAATTATGTACCTTCTGGATACCTACAATGCCTTTACCCTCCATTCCTCTACTCAGCCAACCTCATAGTACTTCTGACAAATACAGGAAGCCCCACACACCCAAAACTAATGACAATACCCATTGCCCCATTCTCCTAAGCTGTCTCTCCCAGCCAGGCCACACCAGAAGCCTGTTGTTATTAGATCAGATAACATCCTTAGTCCTGATAACCATTTCAGTCTAGCTTTTCTCCAAATTCCTTAGTTGCAATAATACTTTCCATCCTCATGTTACAGTGTCAACTTATTTAGCCTCTACAGAACATGTTCTTTGATTGTTGTGATGTCCCAGAGCTGGGAAATGAAAAGCTGTGGAAAAGTCTTCTCAAGGACACTCAGCACTAGGTCAGTTCTTATGTTTTCTGATAGGGAGGATTTCAACAGCTGGCTCAAACTGTAGGTTTTCCAGGACTGTAATCCTGTAATGCACTTTTATCAATTCAACACTAATTTCAAGGAAGTCAATCTTTTTAATTACATTTTTTTCCACAATAAGCCACTACAGCAGACTAATAATACACAACAGCTTCCATCAGCCCTCTGAGGCAACAACCCTTCTGCCAGAGCAGATCCTCAGCCAGTTCTTGCAGATTTTGACTGAATTTTCCCTGGGCTGTGTTCAGTGAGACACATATGATAGGATATTGTTCACCACAGAAGATCAACTGAAAAATATCTGCTGAACAAGTCAGCAAAACATGGCCATGCTTCCAACTGGCATATAAACCTTCCAATACAGAATTAGACCAAAACAACACCTGCTGACCCACAGATATCTCCAGATCATCCCACAATAGCATCACAAAAGTAGGTAGTGGTGAAGTAGCATGAGCAACACAGGATTGTCCCTTCCCTTTCCCACCGGGAGCAGAAACTCAAACTAGTATTTGCTAAGAGATAAAATCATAATCTTTGCCTCATTATATTTTGCTTTATTCAAATATGAGCAAAGGGAGTCAGCTTCTCCCCTTACCCACTAATAAATCACATGTAAGGGAAAGCTTTCTGGCAGGACAGTTCACACTGACAAGCAGATTGCTCTGAGTTCTTATCCTAAAACACTGCCTTGCACCACCAGGCACTTTGTAAAAAAGATTCTTTTTCAGAAATTTACTCAGAAAAACTGAATTGCATACTGAGCTCTCCCTGAACATTCAGTGTCTCTTATTCTCATGGGAAAAAGTTTTATACCTGTTTGCACCTGGGAAACAGCGTCATATAAGCAGCCAGGATGCAGCCAGTTTAATGAGTTTCCCCACTTCACCAACATCCTTCATTCCAAAAGGCTGCTGTCTCTTCAGCTCTGCCACTTCAGGCTTTGGGAGGTTGTGATCTATGCTAGTTTCATGAAATGAGTGATGTAGAAATATGTCCAGAGAATTTTGCCTGCCTACCTGCTCAGCAGCAGACAGGGGAAGTGGCAGAGAGCCCAACTCCTTCAGATACTCATTGGTCTCTTTGGCAAGGCGGTTTGCAGAGTGCTGCAGCTGTTGTCTGAAAGAAAAGGGCAAGAGCAGTTACACAAGTTCTACCTAAAAAGCAATCTCTGAGCATTTGTTCAAAATGATGAGTAAACAGGGGTTCTGAGATCACTCAGTTTTACAGCAGGTTGTTTTTCATCCTAAAGGATTAGAGATGTATGTGCAAGTTTTAACATCAACTTGACGCTGAACTACATTTTAAACCATGGATTCCAATAATTCCTGTGCTCCCAGCTAGCTGGCATCATTCAGTAGCTTTACAAATATATTCTTCTCCAACAGCACAAGAAAGAAACAACTGTATTCAGTGAACCCTCTTTTAGGGTGAATTCCTTGTGGTATCAATTAGTAATTAACTGTTCACTTAACAACAACCAACTCCACTGGTTAAACAGACATTTGATAAAATTACGGGGACTCTGAGATATTAAATTCTTCATTTTTGTGAAAAATGACGGTCAGAGAGAGGCATGATCCAGCTTCTACTTCAGGAATTGAAAGGCTTTCCCTTGAGCCTTTACGTTTTCCAATATTGCAATTTGAAGTTATTGTTGCAAAGTGCCTAAAACTACTACACAATAGCTACACTGTAAACCAGGATGACACAAAATACTAAAACAAGAAACAATTTCTTTTTCATTCAATGTGTACAAGGTGCTTAAGTGAAAGCCACCCACTCAGCACACTGGATGCACAACTCAAGGCACTGAGGCCCTGTTATTGCCCAAGTTGTATATGTGAGCTAAATGAACCATCCATGTATTTTGGTGTTAAGTTTGTATGGCAGCTGACAGTTTGTGGGGTGTAGCCACTCTCACCTCAAAGAGGGGATATTATGCCACTGCTCCAAGTGACGTCAAATGGAAAGGCATTTGTTTGGTCACCAGTGATTAGTTCTTTAATCTACAGATTAAATACAGATTGAGTCAACTGAGAAGCTCAAAGCAGCAAATCCCTTTCTCTCTTAACTGGGTTCTGAGCTCATCCTTCCAATGTGGTGTGTGTAGCTTCCACCAAAAGCCAGGAACTTATCAAAAGATCAGCTGTTATAAAAATGGGGAAAGTTGGGTGTTCAGAGATTCAAGGTACAGTTGCATGAAGAGAGAAGGGAAGGACTTACTTTCAAGTTTTCTTTGATGATCACCTAGAAATTATTTTCATATCTTGCTATTTATGCTTTATGAATTTGTGAAAGATGCACAGAGGCAGAGTCCCTGCTCAGTCTCTCCAGAAGTCAGTCTGGACTACAGTTGTTTGAACACCTTCTACATTGTCCCTCACTGGCATATTATTCTTCTGAAGTTACATGTGAAATTTTGGCTGCCATATATGATTGCAAATCTCTGTATTGCCTAAATATATCTATACTACAAGGTTCTTTTTCACAACTTATGGGGATTCCATGTGAGGACCAAGTACCTACTATGGCATTAATTTCTTCTAAACCAAAAGTGAAGCTACCATGGCTGCTCAGCTAATGTCAATGCATGGCTGAGGTCCTGTTACTTTTTAAAAAAAGCTTTTAAAGAAAAGCTATATAAAAGAATAATATGGAACTATTCCTATCCAACAGTTTAAATGGCTTGTCTACAGTCCTGCAGACCTTTTGAATTTGTCCAGTGAACTACTTAATGCAGCCAGTCATTCTGGGTTTGTAGGATCCAATTAATACATCTAATAAAGCATCTCCTCACAGCAAGTAACCCAGTTCCTCTAAGAATACAGAGAGAAATCAAAGAGGACCTATACCAATGCTTGCTCATTTAATACTTACAAGTTTTCCTGAAGCTTACTGGAATCCTGCTTTGTTCCCAGCTGGCTCATCAAATTCTTTATTTGAGAAGCTGAAGATAAAGAAATCACAATACAACTTAGTAAGACAAGCCCTAATGCATTTCATTCCTTTTTGAATGTATTCTTTTAGCTTTCCCCAAAAGATTTACTTCAATGTTTGACTTAACTCAAGCTAGTAAGACAACACTTGCATTCTTTGCTTTGAATATATACAAGTATCTTAAGTGTTGTTGCCAAGGGGATGGAGTCAAACTCTTCTCAGTGGTACCCAGTGACAGGACATGGAGCAACAGGCACAACAAACACAGGAAGTTCCATCTAAATATGAGGAAAAACTCCATAACTGGGAGGGTGACAGAGCCTTGCAACAGGCTGCCCAAGAGAGCCTGTGGAGTCTCCTTCCCTGGAGATATCAAACCCCACCTGGACACCATCCTGCACAAGCTGCTGTGGGGGAACCTGCTTTAGCAGGGGTTGGACCAGATGAAGTCCTGAGGTCCCTTCCAACCCTCCCTGTTCTGGGATTCTGTGAGATGCAAGGTCTATTTTGAACATCCCTACCTAGACATGATTCAGCCTAACACACTAACTTTCAGATAAGAAAGGGACAGTGAGGCACAGATACCCTGAAGATAAGTCTATGGAGCTAAAAGCTTGTGCTCTCCTTTTCCTCAGTCTTTTCAGACCAACTAACAGAGCTGACTGTTTCTACCAGCCTTGCTATTTTTGTATTTTAGGCTATCACTGCTGCAGAACAACTACACTATCCGGAGTTGCCACTGTTACAGATTTTTAAGTTACTTAAAATATTTCAGCTCTGTTAAAAAAAAAGGCACCAAGTTTTTTAAACTGCTATCAGTTAAAAAAAAAACAACAAACCAAACAAAAACAAACCTAACCAAACTTGAATTTCTCTACTCATCGTAGCTGAAAGCTTTCACAATCCTGGCACGAACAATCTTTCAGGAATGGCAGGTCGTACTGTTCACTTCACAGTTGACTTTCATCAATTTGAAATGATGTTGTAGTCCAAAGAAATATTCAGGACCTCCTTCTCTCCTGTGTTTTTCCAATATTTTCTTTGTGTAGGCATTAGTGATCATGAAACCACAACGAACCACATCAAACTATTAACCTACCTAAAAAGCAAGAACCATCTTTCTTCCCACTCCCTCTATCTTAAAATACTTTTTTTGACAGATCAAGAAGCTGATCCACTTTATTCTGCAGCACCACATTTTTATCATACGTGAAGTGCTGGGTTCAGCACCTACAACATCAGCATAAAGACTGATGATCTATAATGGATCATGAAAGTGCATGTTATCACATCACCACTGAGAGGCAAGACCAAGGAGGATCACCTCAGTATAGTTCCATAAGCAGCTGAACTGAACTGAATTACACTGTGAGTTAAATAAGACCTTTTTCCAAGTCAGTGACATCCTGCTGTGTAACTTCTGCTTTCAGCTGAAGAAACATCAGATCCCTACAATGGCCACTTTTTTTAAAGTGATGTCCAGTGGCTTATGACAAGGGCAGCTCAGCCAAGGCTGCAATATAGGCTAATCAATAATGTGCCAGTAACTGCCTTTTGCATCCGCTGAGGGGATTCTCACTGCGAATTCCAGACTTCTCTTAGGTCATACAATGAGGAGCTGGCTGGCAACTCCTTATGCTCCAAGTTTGCCTCCCAGCAAGCAAGACTGCCCATATTTCACAGCTCTGTCAGACACAGGAAGGACAGAAAAATTTGCAGTCAGGTTGGTGACAAATGGCATGGGGACTGCACTCTGTGTGGATGTCGAGGACTTGGCAAATGGCATGTGTGCCATAATGTCCAGATACTCTGTGACTTCTGCACTGGGGGAGATTCTTGCACAGTCCCATTTCCCGGGCAGGCAATGTGCTGTTTCTCCTACCCTGAGCCAGGTTCAGCAGTTCACTTTGCTTAGCTCAGCCAGCAACACACAGTCTAGGAAAAATGAGAGAAAAGTGGTTCGGAAACCAAAGGAAGGGGCTGAAGCTCTTTATTCTTTGGATAGTGGCAATGCATCAACACAGGAAGCCACCTCAGTCTCCGGCTTTCAGTCTCCAAGCCCTTTTAATCCCATGGACTGACTATTTGACAGTTCAGACTACTCAAAGCACTTCAGTCTCTGCTGTAGCTGCAAGACTGTTACATTCTCTGAGCAAGCAACAGCTTTGTCAGCTCAAGCCACCAGTTTTCTGCACATTGTGTGTGAAATGCTCACCCTACAGAGATTTTCCAAAGGAATGAATAACACTCAGCTGTACCTACTCTTTGTCTGCTCTTTTCCTTAGAGGGAATGAAAGGAGAAATGAGGACAGCCTTAAGGCTTCAGTGTATCTTTTTCTCCTAGGTCTGAATGGAAAGCTTTCTTATAATGCCTAATAAAGTTAACTACTGTAACCTTAAGTCAGCTGTTCTGTGAGTTCCCATCCCCTCGATAAAACCACAGCTATTTGTTTCACTCCAGACAGGCAGTGCAGGCCATGGGGTGGCTGCAGGTCACAGGACAGCAGAAGCCTGTCCTGTGAGAGAAACTGAGCTGCTTAGAACAGGAGGTTTCCTCAAGTCCCAGGAAAGGGAGAGTGTAAAGAAGAATAGGAAAAAGGGAAAACCCCAGACAAGCCCTGTTATTTGGTGAACTTTGAAGCAATTCAGCCATGCTCATACCGAGAGGAAATGAACACCACTGAGCAAAGCAATTTCAGTGACATGGGCAGCTTTGTACAATCAGAGAAGTCACCAACTTTCTGGGGAACCAGCACGCTCAACTGACCTGGCCACTAAAACCCTGCATGGCCACTCGAACAACTAATGCCCTTTTCATTAAAGGCTGTATCCTTAGGAAGGTTTATACCAAAGACTCTTTTGGAAGTGACTCCTTTAACAAGGCGCATCTCAGCGATCAGCATGGAGATTTTTACGATCAGGCTGCAACACCGATAACTTCAATGACAACCAAGAAATCGCAAACACCGCGCCCTGACGGACACCCGGCGGACAGAGAGAGGGCTGTGACAGAGCACGGACCCCGCGGCAGCGCTCACAGCGCCCCGAGTCGGGCGGGGCATGGCCTGAGGGCCGGGTATGGCCTGAGGGCCGGACATCCCCTCAGGGCCGGGCATCGCCTCTGGGCCGGGCATCGCCTCTGGGCCGGGCATCGCCTCTGGGCTGGGTACCGCCTCAGGGCCGGACATCACCGGTGGGACAGCCAGGTCCCAGCCGGCCCCCCTGGAGCTCGCCCGGCCCGCCCCGCGGCACTCACTGTACTGCGCGATGCGCTGCACGTTGCCGCTGCATGTCTGGATGATGCCGCCGAAGTCCCTCGGCGGGGCCGCGCCGGGGCCGAGCGGGGCCCGCGGCCCGAACGACATGGCCGGGCCGGGCCGGGCCGAGAGCGGAAACAGCGGCGCCGCCCCGCCCGCACTGCGCCTGCGCACACCGCCCGCGCCTGCGCCGCCCGCGCCTGCGCACAGCGGGGTTGACCCGGGCGCGGCGGCGACGGCGGCGACAGCCGAGACAGCGGGGACAGCGGCGATAGCCTAGACAGCGGTGACAATCGCGACAGCGGTGACAATCGCGAGAGCGGGGACAGCGGCGATAGCCGAGACAGCGGGGTCACCTGGGACAGTCGTGACAGCAGCGACAGCGGCGACAGTCACGACAGCAACGACAGCGGAGACAGCGGCAACAATCGCGATAGCGGCGACGGCGGCGACAGCCGCTGCCCCGAGCGGCCGCTGGAACACCTCCCCTGGGGCGGTCGCTCCCCGTGCAGAGCCCCGCGCCGTGCGCGCATCTCCCGCTCTCGGTGTGACTCTGCCCCGGCCCTGCCGGGCCCTCCCGCGCTGGCACAGCGAGCCCCGCCTGCCCTCACCTGCGCTCCGTGACCCCCGGGCCTCCTCCCTCCCTCCCCGGCAAACCCCGCTCCGCAGCCATCCCACACGGTTGTCCACACCTTTCACCAGCATTGCTGCCCTTCTCGGGCACCTCCTGGCCCTCAGGGTCTCTTTGCAGGGAGGGGCCCAGAACTGCAGGCAGAGCGTGGTGCAGGAGGCAGGCACAGGGGACAGTCACACACGGGATTTTTGCTTTTGGCACAAGGACACAGGTGTGAAGATTTTGAGGGAATGTGTTGTTTGAATTTATCAGATCATTCAGTATTTATACATAACTCACTAAGACAACTGAAAGATAATATGAAAATATTAACTGTTGCCATCTCTGCATTTGATGACTAGTTAAAAGGTTTAGGTTTAACAGATTGGTTATTTGACTTAGTAAAACAGAATTGTAATAGTGATAGTTGTATTAGTGATTTTAATTATTGCACCATATGTACTACAATGCTTTTTAGGGATTGTGCGAAAGTCAGTTAAGCATGGCTTGCCTAAAATACGAGTGGGGGAATTGTGAGGGCTTAGTTGGCTAATAAAGGGTTACACAGACATGCTGCAGGTGGCTGAGAGGGAGTTTGGGAAACATCGGACTCAACTAGCTTGAGTTGCTGCAGCTGTACGTGAAAACAGAATGTTGTGATTAGAAAGGCATGAGAGAAGGTGGGGTTTTCCCTTAAGAAAGCATCCAATAATATGCTTAGGTTGCAGAATATGTATTAGAGCTCATTATATGCAATATAAGAATGTAATGTGTGAATCAATAAACCGATACTTGATCATTCATATTGAGAGAACAAGTCTCCCTCGCTGCGACAAGGGATGGTCTCACATGGGACAGTCTCACATGGGATGGTCTCTCAGGGGACACTCCCAGGGGACAGTCACTGCCCTGGTCCTGCTGGCCACACTATTGTGGATAGAAGCCAAATCAGTGCAGCCCAGCAGGAGGACTGGAGAGGCAGACAGTAATAAGGCAAATGCTGTCAAATGAAGAACAAAATTCAAGTGAATATCCATTTCTGCTGTAGGAGCTGTGGTATTTTAAGTAATTAAAGTACATCCAATCTTTAAATAAAAAATCTGAGATCATGCCATGTAAGAGCTAAAGAAGTCAGTGTACATGTGATTAAAAGAGCAAATACTTCTTTGAGAGATGCTTGATACAACAACAAACTTCTAATTCCAGAAACATCCACAACAGGTCAAAATGATGGTAAATATGGAGCAGGTCCATGGATGAAACGTGTAGTAGAGAAGACTCCAGGGTGACTTGTGACCTTCCAGTGCCTAAAGCAGCTCCATGAGAACAGGAGAGGGTCAAGGACATGGAGTGGGCATGAAGGGACAGGACACAGGGAATGACTTCCCACTGCCAGAGGGCAGGGCTAGACGGGGTATTGAAAAGGAATTGTTCCCTGTGAGGGTGGACAGGCCCTGGCACAGGTTGGGCAGAGAAGCTGTGGCTGCCCCATCCCTGGAAGTGTCCAAGGCCAGGTTGGACGGGGCTTGGAGCACCCTGGGCTGGTGGAAGGTGTCCCTGCCCATGGCAGGGGGTGGAACAAAGTGATCTTTAGGGTCCTTTCCAACCCAATCCATTCTGTAATTCTATAAAAAGATATTTATTCAACTTGGTGCACGTGAGCAGTTTGTTGAAGTTGTTTTGACCTGGTTTGCTTGAAGCAGCCTGGAAGTAAATATTGACAGCTCCTGAGCGGCTAAAACACTTGTTCACATTCAGCAAATCTTTGGTGAGCATAAATAGGGCTTCTGACAAAGAAGGCCACCAGTGGAGAGGGCACCATTTGTGACAGAAACTAATTTGAAATAGAATGTAGTAAATCCAAATAAACACCACTACACATTTTAGTGATGCACAATCTTTTACTCTGTTTAAATGCACTACAAACTAGAACTTGAATTAACAAAGTGGAACTTGCTTTTCAGCTTCAGAAGTATTATAGGAGAAATAACCCTCATCCCTTAAAAATTGTATTTCTACGAAAGGCTTTGTAAAATAAATGGAAGTAAAGCAAACAGATGGGGGTGTTGAACTCCAGTTGCAAGTAAATTTGGACTGCGAGTGGTGCCTTACATACACTATAAATAGCCAAACCATTGTCAGGAGATGAAAATACACTTCAAAGAAAAGAAGCAGCACTTTAAAAGAGTTTTTTTAATTTCTTGACAGAAGGTGACTGTGTCAATCCAGGTCCCTGGCTTGGTTGCACTGAATTCATGTTTCTTGAAACTCTGTAACGCGGCTGGAATTGCTTGGCTGCAGCTGGATGTGCAGTGTGTTCTGGATGGGCTGTTCCTCTGAAATAGTGTCCATGTCAGTGTGGCACGTTTGTGGTGATGAATTCCCACACTCCCTCCCTTGCTTTGAAGAATAATGATACTCTCAGCTGAGAGAAAAAGGGATCTTTTTCTTTCTCTTTTGTTCTGTTTTTCCAGCCTCAGTTCAGAATGGATGAGAGGCAGAAAGCCAATTGCTTGAAGATGGACATGCTTTAGTGTGGAAATGTCTGGTCTGATAACTTACACATGATGTTGTCTGGCTGAACAGGCCTTGCACCTTCTTGAGGTGCCTTTGTGCACTGGGAGGTTGGGGTTGGTGAGGTTTTTTGGGAAGACTAATAAAAATCTTAATTCCCAAAGAAGGAAATGTGTGGGTTGTGATTTCACTGCACACATTGACTGACTCATGGGGGAAGAAAGGGGCACAATCAATCCCTGTGCTGGCTATTTCCCTCTCTACACACATCCATCACCATCAGGTATAACTGTTAGATTGAAAAATCAATCTGGATTGTGTCCCTGGATCTCCCAACTCCAGTTCTGTCCATCCCTGTAGAAAAAGCAAAGCTTGGTTATAAGAAAAAAGTTTGCAGTTGTTTGAAGTTGGGGAATGTATTCAGTGTTTGAAGAATCAATTTTTTAAGTGCAGAATTGCCAGTATCTTCTTTCTCATGCTTCTTCAGTGACATGGGACCAGTTACAGAGAAATGAATCCTGCAGACCAAATGAGCAGTAGAAGAAGAGGAATGACTCACAGACCACAGAGGTCACTGCTCAGGTGTAAGGCAAACACAGCGGCACTCACAGTGCAGGGGACTCCCCGTTTCTTCATCTGCTGCCTCACAATCCCTCTGGGATTGCACCTGTGCCACCTTTCTGCCTATGGACTCAGCAGGGGGAATTCATCCTACCTTCTAGATGTGTCAAAAACAATCTCCAGCTCTCCAAGAGAGACTAGTTCTTTCTCAGTGGTAGATTTCTCCCCCAAGAAACTGTTGTGGGGAGGAACAGAGGGTGGCAGTGAGAGCACACACGTGTGAGGTGAGGAAGGGTAGGCTGGAGCACACACAGCTGTCTGTGCTGCATTGCCATCACAGGAGTCACCAGCTTGCGTGCTGCTGGCATGATTTTAGAAGCTTGCTTCTTCATAAGCTAAATCCAATCAGGGAAGAAAACTACAAGCAGGTCCAAAGTGCCTGTAATGCCTGTTTGTAACAGTCTTCAAAGAACTTCAGAGATAAATCTAATTTAGAGCCATCCCTGGAGAGTTAAGCAGGATGTGGAAAACATTGTGTCTGCTTGGTTGAATGCACTACAGACCCAGTTCAAAGGAAGATTTGGAACCACAGAGAAGGAAATGACAAGTGGCACTGTGGGTCACCACAATCAGGGTGATGCCTGGAAGCCTGGCAAGCTACAGTTCTGCCTGCTGGTTTTGGTTCTGAGACCATGGATGTGCATTCCTAGTGAGCACAGCAATGTTCGGCAGGTAAGGAGGTGTTGAGAGAGTTGCCTGTCAGGTTCATTTCTTCTCTGCAGCTGCTTTTCACACAATTGCTACTTACTGCACCTGATCAGCAGTGGGAGGCAGCACATTGCCACTTACAAGTGTTCCCTGGCTGACAATGAACAGGTCATTGAGGATTGATGTTTGGAGAGCCTGGAATCAGAGAAATAAAGAAAAATGGGGCTGGGAAGTCTTGGAAGCCTCTTTAGGCATCATACACTCACTCCTTGGGCATGCTATGTAAGCATGACCTGTGTTTCTGCTGTGTTTTCAAATGACATGCCCTATCTGTACCTCTCTGAGCTGAGGATCCCCCTGACCATACAGGATGAAAAGACCACATCTAGAGCTCTGCAGGACAGTTCCTCTCCAGGATCCCACACTTTGATAACAGTCATAGATGGGATGCAGATGACAGGACTGATCATGTGGTGCATGCTGTCCATGTCAAGCCATAGCAGAGACCTGAGAGACTCCCTTAATTTGCTGTAGTGCCTCAAAATCCTTGGAAAGGCTGGATAAAAAGCTTGGGAAGGCTGTGTGGACAACACAGGAGACTGGAGTTGTCAGCAGAGCTGCCTGTGTACCAGACAGAATCCTGTGCATTCAGCGAGGCCTCCCTTCCCCTCCACCAGACTCACAGTGTGGCTGGGAGAGATCTCTGTGCTCCTGCCGTGCTCACAGCAATAACCAGGATCCCCACCAGGCAGGAAAGGAGCTGGTTGGCTGTGACTGATTTCAGGAGAAGCCAGGACAGTGTTGATCAGGAAGGCAAAGGCTCTGAGGAACTGAGCATCTGAGCAGGTGAGAACATTTGTTATTGTCCCACTCTTTGGGAAAAGCTTCTTGCTCACTGGTCATTCATTTGCTATTTTATTTTCCAGTGACCAGGCACTATAATCAGAGACAGCCTGTGTGTGGGGGGCTGAAAGGTGCTAAATGTCCCAAATGGTTTTAAAATAAGGCTATAGATTGTACTTGGCAACAGTAAACCAGGGACAAGACCCAGATATCCATAGTCAGCAAGTGGAAAGCAGACAACAATGTGATACAGTCGAGCAAGTACATGGAAAAAACCCATTTTCTTTCAAATAACAATTCACTGCTAAAGTCAGTAAAGTTCCTGATACTGGAAAACCTTGCACAAACTGGACAACAGGGAGGTGGGAGATACGTGATGGCCCAGGGGAGCATGTGGTCCTGCTGCAATGCACCTACCTCGGCACAGCTTCAGTCCTGGTGCTGGCAAAACTCCATCAACAAGTTTTTCACCAGCATCTTTACTTTGTTTTGAACCAAGAACAAGGTGCTATTTGATGGACATTCAAACCAATTCATGTAATCAGCCAATGGAACCCACTGCTGTGGGAAGCCACTGGGTCATGTGCAGCAGAAGGATGGGATAACAATGAGAACAAAAAATAATCGTAGAGGGACTTTCAGAACCTTTCAAAGGTCTGCTGTGCTGCCCACATCAAAGCCCAGGTTCTCACAGGATGTGTTTCATGGCAAATCACTGCTGGTTCTGGCTGGAGCAGCTGGTTGTGGCTGCTCATGCAGGTGGTGCAGTGGATTTGGCAAACCTCAGACATCTGCTGCCAGAGAGTTTCTGGGTACCTGCCCTGAGGTTGTGATCAGTAGGTATCTGTGTTGCCAGGTGATGCAGGATCTGGGGAGTCTGTAGTGGATGGCTGCAGAAAAGGTTTTTGGGGAAGGATGCTCCTGGGTACAATCCTGGTGTGGGTTATCATGGACTTCATACCTGTGTCACCTGAGCACAGGGACAAAGATCACAAGGCTTTTGTGAAACATGGACTCAACATCATGGAGCAGACAGGAAACTGGAACCGAGGGGACATGAAAAGGTTTGTCTGAGACTGCACAGAAAGTCTGTGGCAGAGCTAGAAAGGACACCTGTGTCACAGAAAGTTCTGGTTTAGATTAAATACGAGTCATCTTCTGACAAAAGGTATATGAATTTGGTGCTGTGCCACGGGGCCATGCTGCCAATCCCTGGCATGTCCAGTTTCCCTGGATCCAAGTCAGAAAGTATCAGAAAGCAATTGTTGAGTGTTTTGGGGCAGGAAGCAGAGCCTGGGGCAGAGCCTGGTGGCCCATGGGTGGCTCTGTGCCCAATGCATTTGGGAAACCCTCCTGTCTGCCCACTCAGATTCCGCTCCGGGAGTCACACACCACCTGGGACACAGGGATGACAGGACATGGGCGGCTCGTGGGGGAGGAAAGGAGCTGAAGTGACAGCAATAGCTGCGGAGGGGCTCCCCGCGGTGCCGG
Organism: Formicarius rufipectus; assembly: GCA_013399695.1. NCBI lineage: Eukaryota > Metazoa > Chordata > Aves > Passeriformes > Formicariidae > Formicarius > Formicarius rufipectus. Next base: position 187,412 of record VXAU01000227.1, read on the forward strand.
TGCTTACAGCGTGTTCCGCTCCAGCGAGGAGCGTTCCCAGGGCTGCGGCTCCGGAGGCAGCGCGGCGTGGGGATGTCACTGCGCTGCACGCACCGCGCGCCCCCGCACCTCTGGAACTGCTGCGGGAAGGACGGGGCCAACAACCCGCTCCTGAGAAGGGTCCACAACACCCCAGCAGTGACCGCACCCCACACCCCACACCGCACCCCACACCCCACACCGCACCCCACACCTCACCCCACACCGCACCCCACACCCCACACCTCACACTCCGCACCCCACACCGCACTCCGCACCGCACC
>VXAU01000227.1:188084-330378 GCA_013399695.1 Formicarius rufipectus
CGGTGGGTCTGGAGGGTCCGGTGGGTCTGGGGGGTCCAGGGGTTCCCGGGTGGTCCCGGGTGTTCCGGGGGTTCCAGGGTGGTCCGGGGGTCCCCGGGGGTTCCCGGGTGGTCCCGGGTGCCGGGGGGTCTGGGGTGCTGGGGTGTCCGGGGGGTCCGGGGTGCCCGCGACCCTTCCTGCCCTCGCTGGCCCGGCCAGCACCGCGGGTGCTGAGCGGTGCCCGAGCCGCGGCGATGTCACGGCCGGTGCCCCCTGAGCAATCAGCACCCGGGTCCCCCTCCTCCTTCGGGGCAGCCGCGGCCGCGTGGGGAGCACAGGCTGTTCTCACCCTGTCTCTACTCTCCTCTGCCTTGCGCTGGCTGCTCCAAAGGGCTGAGTTCAAGGCCCTGCCAGGGAACTGGACCCGGCTATCTGCAGGGCTTTGCCTCCCCTCCACCCTACCGGTGGCAACCCGCTCCTGTTCCATTTCTAACCCCTTTCCATTGGACATCGAATAGTCCTGGATTCCCAGGGATGAAGACAAAAAGAAAAGTCAGAGTGTGTTTTCCAGAAAGTGCCACCATTCCAGAAACTGTGTCGTTACTGGAGAGGTCTGAGAGCTATTTTGACTTAGGCTGAGTCCATAAATAAGTTGCTGTGTGGCACTGTTGGGCTGCCCAGTGCTCCAAGGAGGAGCTGCAGGATTTCTCCCATTGCTCCCACCTCTGTTGTTGCCAGTCTCACTGGCAGAGAATTCACCTGTTTTTCACCTGGGCTACCATGTATTTTAGTCAGTGGTCCAGCTCAGGTGATTTGTGGCAGTGTGGTGATGTCCTTGAAGGAGAGGCTGGGCATTATTCCAGCATGCTCAACCCTCTTGCTCTTTGGAGATCTCAGGTAACCCAGCTCAGAGTGCAGGAATGGGGGCTCTGATTGCACACCCTGCATTAACGAGCTTGTCTTCTGCCTGGTGGACACATCAAAACTGCTGCAAACGTTTCTGTGGAGGATGAGACTCAGTGTCGCCTGCCTGTGTCTCCACTGGCCAAGGGGACCCCAGCTGTGCCCTGAGTGCTCGAGCTTGCTGAGCACATGGAGGCAGATGCAGGTTTTGCATGAGAAGATGAGGACTTTTTTCAGCTCTGAAAGCTGTTTATTCTTTACAGTGTACTGACACCAGAACGGAAAGGGCCTTTTCCTGAAACTGGCTATTTATAAACAGCCTGCAGTGCCGAGCCTTCCCTTGCAGGGGGGCAGGGACTCTTGCAGGCTCTTTTTCACTGCCTTGAGTTCACCCAGAGATCCTTCAGACAAGAGTGCATAGAGCAGGTCTTGCTGCCCTTATGCTGGGGGCACACTCCAGTACCGGCAGCTTGTCTCTTTGGAGATACCAAACTCCAGTGAGTACCTAATTCAGCCCTAAACCCCTTGGCTGTGCAGTCCGTGCTATTCACAGTCCTGGGTTCTTGCAAAGGCTTTGCAGGAGAAATCAGTCATTTAATATGTGACACAACTGTGCTTGTCCAAGGAGGGTGATCCCTGTTGTGCATGGGCAGAAATCGGCAGCACTCATAGCCATGCCTTTCCGAGCTGCTGAGCAGTGCAGTGTTCACTGCACACACACACTTGAGCTGGGATTTGGCTGCTCCAAGACGTACAAAAGACAGCCTTGGAGCCATGACTATCTTTGCTTCCCTGTTGTGTTAGTCAGCACAGGCAGGCAGCTGGGACAGCCACAAACCCGCAGCTCAAGCACAAAGAGCAAATTAATTTCCATTACCTCTCTATCCCAGGGATTCCTGAAGCAACACTCAGACAGAGGTATACAAACTGTCCGTGCTGGAGGCAGATCAGTCTGCTGCTCAAGCTGTTATCGAGGGTTATTCCCAGCTGCAAGGTCACTTGAGCACTTAAAATCTTCCTCACCAGTCTTCTGCTTTTAACCCATTCCTCCCAACAACTGTCAAAGGAGAGAAATGGGCATCTTCAAATCTCATCTCCATGATATGCCTTTCTTCAGATTTTGCCCAGTTTAATTGTGTTGGGATGCTGGGAAACACTCTGTCTCTCTCTCCCCATATTTCCTGGGCAGGCCAGTGGCTCTGTGAGCAGCTCCTCTTTCTCCAGGGATGCTCTTTTGAACCTCACCAGAAACTCTGAGGTAATTAGGGCTAGGTATAGTTATTTAAACCACTGCTCCTTCCCTGACCTAGCTGTGCCCACTTTGCACACCAGGTCTGCTCTTGGCACTGCTCACAGTACAGCACTGCCAGCATCACCCAAATTTTCCCACCTGTAGGGACAGGGTGAATTTTGGTTGTGACTCTGGCACAAGTGTGCCTGGCAAAACCCCTGGCATAGGAGTTTCCCTGAGAAATAAAGAATTTAATTAAATAATCAAATCATTAAATAAAACTCTCTGTCCCTTTCTGGGGTTAGTCTTGTGCTGTTGGAGAAAGGCAGAGGTGTGCAGAGTGATGGGGAGAGGATGGGGCAAACAAACGCAGCTCTCCGGCCCTGCGGGGAGAGCCAGATTTCCACGGGGCTCTGCACATCAAACACAGCTGAAGCAGCGAGGATGGACTGTGGCTCAGAGCCAGCAGCGTGGGAGATCACAAAACTGTTGAATTGAGGTCTATTCGCCCCTCAGTGTTTCAGTGGTCATGAGCAGGTCATGAATGTTTGTAGCAGAATGAACTTGTAGAATTCCCTGGAAATGTGAACTCAGGGATATTTTTGGCAAATCTGGAAATGAAATAATCATGCATCCGGAGGCTGCAGGATGCAGCACAGCCCCTGCACATGGAAGGGTCCCACTGCCTCTGGGCTGTACACATACAACCGGCACAGGACTTGGCTGACTTGTCAAAACTTTCCTCAACTCACTACAATGCCTTGCAATCAACTGACTTTTGTATTTACAGTTGAAACAGGAAAAGCAGGACTTGGTCCATACCTTGGTGTAGCAATTATGAAGCAACCTAACGGCAGACTGAAACCAGTGTCTGAAAACCAGGAGTGTTGTAATGTGCCATCAACAACGATGTGCTCCAGAAGAGTCTCTCAGCATGCAAACGCTGCTGAAATGGACCTCGGTGTAATCCACTGGCTTTCTAATCAACAGCATGTTATCAAAGGCTCAAGGTGCAGATCCCTTGTTTTCCCTCTCCTTCAGGGCAAAGGCTGATCTCGGAATTGGGTTGGGATTAGATGCTTTCAAAAGCAGTCACTTGCAAAGAATTTACTATGGGCTTAGTCTTTTGTCTCTGAAGTATCACTTGGATTTGGCAAAGAGCTACTTTCCCTAATCCCCATTCATGCAGACACACATGGAATCCCTGCTGCCCTAGGAGCTTGAGTTCTGCAAAGTGGGAATGCCCCCTGTGAAGATTCCACAGAGGCATCCTCCAAGGCATCCAGCCTGCCTGGCCCTGGGGAGTGATGCACAGACCTTTGCACTGCTCTTCCTGACTGTGGTGTCCCTCCCTATGATCCAATCACCTGAGAACACACAGAGGGATGAAACAGCAAGTCAGCAGGCACAAGCCAGAGCCCTGTCCGTGCATCCTGAGGCCTGAGCTGGCTCCTTGGGATCCACAGGGACATGCAGACAAGTGGTGCCAGGTTGTAGCTGACTTTCCCCTGCCCCTGGGGCATTGCTTCTTTGTGCAGAGACGGTGGAGATGGTGCAGAAGGAGGGCACCCCACTTTGCTTTCAGCCTTGGGTGTCATGGGAATGCTTTCTGTGATGAGCCAGAAACACGTGTCAGCTCCTCCCTGTGTCACACTGTGCTGTACTGCATATTGGGTCCTACCTGGGGAGCCCGTGTTTTGCAAAGGGCCAAATCTGCTCTGTTGTGACTCCAGATTTCACTCGGTGCATTTATTAATAACAGGGAGGTGAATTGTTACCTGTTTCTTGTGCTATTTTCCCCAGACAGACCTGTTGCCTGGTTCTTTGCCCTGCTGCTGGCATTGCAGGATTGACCCAGGAGGAGGAAAGGAAAGGAGCAGGTTGCCTTTTGAGTGCAATGTATGTATGCACTGAGGTGCATCTGAACACAGGGAACTTCCTCACACAGAGCACCTCCATCGATGGCAGAGGTCAGGAAGAGGAGGAGAAAAGAATGCTGTCAGCCCCGGGCTGCCACTAGATGTGTGAAACTGTGGCTGAAGGAGGGTGCTCCTGGGTATGTTCCATCAGACTGGAGACCTTTGCCTGCTTCTGGCTTTCTCATCCCTACCCAGTGGCAGTGCTGTGTAAGTCACATGAGCCCTCACAGTGCAGTGCACTGAATAGGGATGTGCTTTTATTTGAAATGAGCAAGAAGGGGTCCAGAGATACCCTGGGGAGATTCTGCCATTTCCTGGAAAGCCCCAAGCCCTCCTTTCTGAAGATTTAGCTCTTATGGAAGAAGCCAAGAAAGCCTCTAGAATCCTTTGCTACAGTCAGAGACTTCTCATTCCATGGGTCTACCAATGCTTATCACTTGTAGGACCTCAGAGATACCCTCGTTAGCATGAGCCTGGGACTTGAGGATCTGGAAGAGGCAACAACACAGATTGTTTCTGGCATTCACATAACCAGGCCTAACTCCAGATTCTACTGTGAGTAACAAAAACACCTGGCACGTGGGATGCCCTGCCTGGTACCCTCAGGGAGAGGCTGCAATCCCACCCAAGCCAAAGGGATTCTGCCCCATTGTGGCAGCTGTGAGACTCTTTGTCATCTCTTTGCCAGTGGCTTCTCCAGTCCAAATTGCTCCTTTTCCATGGTAGTGCAGGGAGGCCATGTGATTGCCAGGGAACAGGCAATAATTAAGGGGCTCAGCACTGTCCAAACACAGAGTGTGATGGAGTTGGGGGTGGTGGAATAATGCTTTCCTTGGGAGCTGGTGCCTGCCTCTGCCTCTTGCCATGCACCCCAGGAGGAGAGCTGGTATGGAAGGAAAGGCTTAGCTGTAAGACAGGACTGGAGCTGATGTGCAGAGCATTCCATGGAACTCTGCTGCAGGTGCCAGTGTGAGGGGTGTCCCTAGCAGCCAGTTGGTATTTGAACCAAGTGCAGTGACTTGGTTTGAGATCTGCAAGGATGACATCAGACACAGCCACAGTTTTATGGCTGTGTCATCAGTATCTGAACAGGGGCTTTTCCAGTGTGGCTACAGGAGAAAACCACATCTGAGACAGTTCTGTGGTAGCCAAGAATATGAAAGCTATTTGACTGGATATTTCTTAGTAACAGTGTTTTGGAGTTTGGGGGTGAGGCAAAATCCCCATTCGTCCTCCCTGCTCTGGTAGTCCAAAGGACTCATGAGCAAAGTCAAGATGTCTCAGAACAAAATTGTATTCTCACTCTGGCTGTTTTCAGTAGGTACAAACTGTCTGCAGAAATGTGCTGCAGAGGAGCAGAGCAAAGCTTACCTCTGCTTAAGGAAATTCAAACGGGCTTTTCTAAAGGCTTGAGACAAGAAACTGTGAGGTCCCAAGAGGAAGAGGCCTGGCAGCATGGAGAAGAGGAGCAGATGGGACTCCTCACTCCAAACTTCTGAGGCAAATGCACACCCAGCAATACAGGGTTTAAAAGAATGAAGGAACAGAGCCCTAAAACCAAAATGAAATCCAGCCTTGAGCTCAGGAGAGTGTCACCCTGAGTGCCTCAGGCATGACTGTTTGTCCCTTGCACATGCCATGAGGTGGAAGCCATCCAGGATCTCCCAAGAAGAGCACTGTCTCCTGAAGCTGCTCTGTCCAGGCTGGAGGGGCACGAGGAGGAAGGTTCTTGAGGAGGAACAGTGTGGTAGCACCTCATGAGCACCAGAGACGAGGACTGACTCACGGCAGGGTGGCCTCGGTCTGTGCACGTTGGCAGCTGCAGTGAGGGTGGGAGAAGGTCCCTACTGGGGATGGCTCCAGGAGGTGTCTGAGCTGGTGGGAGAACCAAGGGACCACTGGGGTGCAGTTTTTAGGAACTGGGTATTTGGGCAAAACTTGCACTTGTGTTTAAGGTACAGAGGTGGCTGTCTCCTAGACCGAGAGTGAGGGAGAACCCTGCCAGTCCAGGCAAACATGGCTACAGTGGAGAATTATCCCTTGGGAGAGATATCTGGAGTCTCTGCACACAGGTCTCTGAAAACAGCGGGTCCAGCATGTGCCAGCCAGCAATCAAGTCAGAGGGAGAAATTAGGAAAGAAGTAAGAGCAGTGCAGAAGAAATAAGTGCACTGAAACATGGACCCAGAGAAAACCCATCCTCTCAAGTTTTGAAAATTTGCCTGGACAAGGCCCTGGGCTGCCCATCCTGCCTTTAAATGCAATTCTACTTGGAGCAGGGAATTGGACTAAGTGGCCTCCAAAGATGCCTTCCAGTCTAAAACTCTCTGTGGTTCTGTGCTGGATGTTTGAAATATAGAACAAGCAGACCTAATTATAGCATTGGAGAAATCCATGACACATCTACGGCTTAAACCAGTGCTGTTCCCTCCCCCATCCCATAACGCTGGAGGCAGGACAGGACAAGGTGATAACAACAACCTACAAGACAAAGTGATTCTTGAATGGGGAGAGGCTCAGGAGGGAACATCTCAGAAGCTATAAAATCATTACTGATGTGGAGGTGAGCAAGGAATTACTGGGAACGTGGGGATACCCAACAAAGTCAGGGGGTGGCAGGTTTAAAATGAAGGGCAGCTTACAGAACCTAAGCCTCTTATGAAGAGCTTGATTACTCCCTTGTGGATTTCACTGGCACAAGATATCGCTGAAGTAAAACATACCTATCAATTGAAAAAAAAATATACTGTTTCTGAATCAGGAATCTTTAATTCAGGAGATCTTTGAGCCACAGATCGGTGTCTTTATGTCATACAGAAATGTTCAGGTGTCCCCAAGTGTTCATGTACCTCTGATGCTGCCAGAAAGAGCTTCAATGAGCTCCCAATTTCATACAGAGACCTTGTTCACTCCAGTTTGACCCTGGCCCAGACCACCTAAATTTGCAGAGGCCAACAGATCTCTCCCATCACACCTGGGGAAAATAATGCCCTGTCACCTTCCTCTTTCACTTACGTTATAAACCTCTGTTACCCATCTTCTTCCTGACTGAGAAGTCACAGGTTATTCTGTGGCTTCTTTGGAGAAACATTACTCTGTCTCAGTCATTTCCCCTTTCTCTACAGTTTCTGTAGTTTTACAGTGTGATTTTTCTAGAAACAGTCCAGAATTTTGGACAGTTCACCAGAACGGGCAGTGTGCAGGATGCAGCTGAAGTGTAGGATGCAGTGTAGGGTATTCACTGTTTGATTTCACTTCTCATTCCTCTTCTAATGATTTTTTAACCTTCCCTTTGCTTGCCTGCCTCCCCCTGAAGAACAATCTGGGATTTTTCATAGGAACATTCACTGTAAGACTAAGATCTTTGCTGAGTGGCTGTGACTGTTTTAGAGCACAGCATTGTGTGAAGTCAAGAAAGATCAGCCCTCCACCCATCGTTTCACATTTGCCAACCATTGCTCATCTGAGTGCCCAGGCACGCATTGTTAACAGATCCTTCACTGGCTCTGCACCAAACTTCCACCTTTGCAAATCTGCATCACCTTGCACTATCAGCAAATTCCATCACCCCGAGAGCACACGTGGTCAGAGACAGGGATGTGGAGAAAGGTCTTGTCTTTCTGTGCTTTCACACCCACATGCTCCCAGAGGCTGCCTCAAGCCCTGGTCATCACACAAATAGCTACAAAATCTATTTGGAGTGTTGCAGAGGATCCAGTTTAGTGTATCCCAACCACACTGCCTGGACTTGTGGAGTTGGAGACCCTTCCTTATTCCCCAACTGAAAACAGTCCCCCAGGGCCTCAGGCGAGGGTGCCTGTAAATACACTCTCCACGTGAGGAGTTCACTTATGTCCTCAAAACTCCCAAACCAACAGGCACTGTGGCTCTGCAGAGCCTGTCAGCCCCTACCACAGCTTTGGGTGTGCCCCTGCTGCCCTCCTGCCTAGCACGGGGTGGACAGGTCTGTGTCACTTGGATGGGAAAAACAGAGCTTAACCCTGTTATATTTTTGGTGATCTTTGAGAAACTTGCCTGCAGAGCCAGCTCTCTGGGTCACCCCATTGTGCCACCAGTGCTGTGTCAGCCACCTCACCAGGGGACCTGGCAGGCAGGATGCACTGGACAGCAGAACACAGAGAGAGGACTGAGCCCTCCAAGCTGCATCTTGTGCTCTTGGAGCAGATCCTGTGTGCCTGATGCAAGGCATGAAGAGCTGGCAGCACAAAGGGGAGGGGGGCAAACTGCACCTAAACTAAGAAAGCATTGGAAAGGAGATGATCACAGCACTTGTCTAGTTCAACCCAGGCCAAGAGGCCTCTAGCAGAAATAATAAGTGCTTTTGGCCTGTTATCTAGACAACCAGAGACTGACCACAGTTAACAGTGTCTTTTGGGGAAATGAAGAGGTGACATACCTGAGGAACATTGAAATAACCTCAACTAAGCCTGTTGGGCCAGATTCCCAAGAAAATCCTGACTCTGACCTCCCAGTCACTCCACATCTCTGGTATTATTAGTTCCCATACTCCAACTTAAATCAACAGCACCCTTCCTAGAGCACTGCACACCCTCCAAGAGGATGCACAGACATGTCCCTCTGGCCATCAAATGCCAAGTGCTTCTTACAGAGAAAACTGGTCCTGTGAGAACCTCTGAAGAAGTTACTGAAGTTGACAGTCCTCAGCTGTGGGCTGGACACAGCTCCCCACTTACAGCTGGGACACTGCAGGTCACAGTGGTGTGTGTCACACAACCTGTACTGCCCACAACCACAGCTGACAGTCTAGAACAAGATTATTTTGGGGTTCAGCTACTTTTACTCCGAGGTTGCCAGCTCCTCACTGCTTACCTACAAGCTGCAGCTGCTCAGAGACAGCCAAGCTCTTGCAGGTCTCCAACAGCCCACGGCCACAGAGCTGACAGCCTGAGCAGGGCTCTCCCACCTGCAACACCAGCCCTACCAGCAACTTCTTGACCAGCTCTCCAGACTGCCTGGGCATAACCACCAAAAAGACAGAACTTTAACAACTGCTCTTGAGCTGTGCAAGACACAAGGCCAGGGACACAAACAGACTATCCAAAGCACAGACAAAGTGATTCAGCCACTCCAATACCAGTATCCACAGCTCCTTTGCTATGGGCCAGGAAAGGAACACGTGGAAATACCCCTGAACTCTGCAAAGGAACTAGTTGGAAATCCTTTGAAAAGAAAAAGCTAAGCACTGGAAGAGTAGGAGAGCAAAGGCTATCTTGATTTTTAGGGCCTTTGTGGTACAGAAAACTGCAGCAGAGAGCTACCAGGATTGCTGTAGCCCAGATGCCAGGGCTGCACTCAGTCTGGAAGCAGTGTAAGGAGTCAGTATCCACTTGTTCGAGTAACTTTAGATGATCTTTAAGTCCTTTCCAACCTGATCCATTCTATGATTCTATGACCCAAGTCAGTCAGTAACAGCAGCCATCCTTCCACAGAGCAAAACCATCCACAACTGGAATTTGCCCTCAGTGCTGAGGAGGAGCATCTCATCCTCCCAGTCACTCCTTAAGGACTGATTTAGTCCAAGCATTAAACTAGAAACACAATCCTTCCAACTCGAGTGTCAGGTGGGGGACACAAGCGACTGGACCTGCAGCCCATTAGCAGAAGCAAAGACAACATTTCTCCCAGGGCCCCACACCGGGCTGGAGACGGGCACTGAACAAAAGCACACGGGAGAGATTTCAGCTTTTATTCGCAAATCCATCTGTACATCGCGACTCGCCGAGTGCGGGGCCGGCAGCACCAGGGGGCAGCAGGAACCAGGATTCCCGGGAGCTTCCCCAGCGGCTGGAAACGGGAGACAGTGGAGGAAACCAAACCTCGCCGGCTTTTACATCTCACCTTCTCTGAGCAAGGGAACTGGAAATCGAGTCATCTTTATCACATTCAGAAAGGTGTTGGATTTACAGTCCTGTGCGTTCAGCATAACGATCTCAGGCTGAAGTGACTATTTCGCAGAGCAGCTTGAAAACTATACCAGGCTTACTTTTCCTGAAGCCAGCATCTTAAAGCTGCAGTATGCTCCAGGCATCTTTCCCAGCAATCCCAAAGCCAAATAACAAAAGGAGCCCTTGCAAATAAATAATCATAGGAAAATAAATAAGATTGGAACTGGAGTATACAGTTACATGGTCTTTATTTGGTTTCAGAGGCAGAAAAAAGTGGAGCCAGACTGCAGCTTTAAGCCTTATGCCTGAATCAATCTCAGACACTTGGTAAATTTTACAGTTGATTAGCAGTACAGGTCAGAGATCCCACGTTCCACGGAGATGAACATTAGGCACATACGCCCACCCTTCCCCAAGGCATACTTTATTTTGCTGAGTTAGAAAAAAGCCTGTTGAGGGGAAGTGCCCCATCCCGAGCTGCGCAGACACAACTGAAGACCTATTTACTGTCACAGTAAAATGTTCCAACAAATATCTAACCCCACCCATGTTTGCAAGGGGAAACGGGTTCACATCATGCACTAGGGAGACAATCCTCTCTTAGGATCCTTCAACTCCCCTGGCACCACAGAATTCTTGAGCAAATCCAGCTACTGGCTGGGCTGCCAGCTGTCCATCCCTTCTCGTGCTCCAAGCCTAGCTGTGGAAAGTCGTAAGTCCATTATTTCTACTTAAGCCAGAAATCCTGTTAATGCCATTTAGAGGCAGTTCTACAGCAGGAGCCCTTGATCTGCTCTCTGTTTGGGGTGCACAGCCCCTCTCCAGGAACTCCCACACAGAAAACAAAAGCAATCCATTGCAAGCCAATGTCCGATGATTGTCTCTTTGGGGAGGGCAGGAATCCAGGACAGAGTAAGGTAGGGGAAGGGAGGAGGATGGCAGGTGAAGAAAGTTAGAAACAAACTCAAAACCACCAAGACACAAGGAGGAGCTCAAAGCCCCTCAGCAGCTGATGGCACTGGGTTGCTGTTTGCTAACAAAGTCTGAAATGAAGTCAAACTCATTCTGTCCCAAGAATAACTCCGGCAGCTCCTGAATCCGGTCCAACCCCAGTTCCAGGACAAGGGACGTCAAGACCTCCTCATCTATGAGATCAGTGTCCATAACATTCAACGTCAGCGCCGAGGAGGGCATATGTTGCATGCCCGGGTGCTGGCCCGGCCCCACTCTGTACTGCTGAGCACCAGCTCCCATGGGCCCGTTGCTCATGCCCAGCGGGTGCCCCTGGTACTGGGTGTTGAGTTTTTGTAGGTGCATGCTGGCCATGAGCTGCTGGGTGCCCACCGGCCCCATGTACTGCTGCTGCTGGGCCGGCCCATTGAACAACATCGCGTTCTGCATCTGGTGATGGCCCATCTGTCCGCCGAGGGTCGGTCTCGGCCTCATCGCGCCGTCCACGCCGGCCCCTCCGTAGGGCACCATCTGAGCGGCGGCGGGCAGCGTCCTCAGCACATGCTGCCCGTGCTGCGGGGGTCCCTGCAGCCCGCTCACCCCCATGCGGTAGCTCTGCAGCCCGCTGCCACCGTGGCTCATGGGCATTAGCATGTGCTCGGCCATAGCTCCGGGTCCTTGCGAGGCCACCGCGGCTCCGGGCTCAGCTCCCGGGGAGCCCCCGCGTCCGCCGGGGGAAGGCACGGCTCGGCTCGGCTCCCTCCGCGGGACTGCGGCACTACCCGTGCGGGTCACACCGGCCCGGGGTTCCGGCGGCAGCGGCTCCGCTCCCGGGCAGCGCCGCTGGCTCCGCTGGCCCCGGCCCGGCTCGGCTGGGTTCCCCTCCGCTGGCCCCGGCCCGGCTCGGCTGGGTTCCCCTCCGCTGGCCCCGGCCCGGCTCGGCTGGGTTCCCCTCCGCTGGCCCCGGCCCGGCTCGGCTGGGTTCCCCTCCGCTGGCCCCGGCCCGGCTCGGCTGNGGGCGCGGGGCGGCCCCAGCGCCCATTGGAGCGCGGCCGGGCGGGCGGGCGCTGCTGCCTTCGGGCGGCACAGGATCGGTTCTCTGCAGAGAGTCAGCTCTCCGCGCCCTCCCCCTGCCTCGGAGCGTCCCTGTGCCCGAGCCTTCGCACCGCTCACGGGCCGGCCGAGCCTCAGCAGCTCCCTGTCGGGGCGGAGGGATGGACCTGCCAGGCGCTCCCGGGGCCGAGGGTGGTACCAGCGGGACCGACTGCACACAGAGGTTTGCTGGAGCTGTCTGCAGCGGTGTCTTTTTCACCTCTGCGATGAGCTTTGGCTCGTGGGGTCCCAGTGCGACCCACATGCCCATCCACAGAGCTGTACCAGCCAAATCATCTTACCGTGGGCCTGAACTACAGAAGTACTGGTACTCTCTAAAGGACCTGATGCTTTCCAGTAGTACACGAAAGAACAGTGGTGATCTTCTCTTTCTGTTTTGTGGCTTCAAGGAACCCAGAGACTTCTTTTCTAAAGATATTAGTGTTGCATGGTTACCTGCTTGGAAGGCAGGGGATGGCAAAGTTCAACTTGCTTCCCTAAACTTCATTCTGTCTTGTCTCTACCCTCTCCCAGGTGGCCCTGAACCACAGTGTTACAGACCATGGCTCTGGTAATACCAGACGTCTTTTCTGGAGGTTTGAAGCAGGTTGTTTCATGGGGTTTTAGGTGTTTTGAATATTCATAGTGCTCAGGGACCCTGGTGAGGAGAAGGAAGCGCCAACAAAGGGTTTCAAATGATGCTGAAGGAGTTGTTTGTCACCTCAAGTTCCTCTCAAGTTTGTATAACTTGAGAAATGAGGTTTAAGTACATACTACCGTGAAGGGACTAAGTCAGGCAGCACAGACACTTTGTGTGAGTGCCAAGCTACAGCACTGACCTGAAGGGTTACTTATAGGGAGCATCTCTGTATCAAAACACTTCAAAGTAGCAGCTCAGAGCCTTCAGCTTCTGTAGGTCAACAGCCAGGAATGGAAAGTGGATAGAGCAAAGGGCCATGCACCTCCAGGACATTCTGGGAGTTGCTTCTGTTTGTGCCACCTTCTGCCTTGTTAATTGGCTGGGATGGGTTTCAGGTGTTATTGGTGAGCCTCTAGCTGATGAATCAGTTGGTTAATTGTTCGATGTAATTAGGTAATGATTGTTTTTTAACTCTAGATATTTTGACAAATGCATTTTTAGTGCTAATAAACACATGCTCACATACATACACCTGTCTGTTTGTGAGTTCACATGCAGATGCACATCCAGGTGAGGAACAAATGCAGTTTGTTTTGCACACGAGGGAGTGTCTGTCCTTGTCTTTTCAGAGGCATCCAGCCATGAAAACACTTCTCACTTGGAGGAGAGGTGTGGTGTGTCTTGCAAGACCTGGTCAGGGCCAGGAGTTCTTGGACAGGAGTAACAGGTGGGAGAGGGCTCTCCACAGCCATTTGCATTACAGAAGACCTCAAACGTGGTAAATGGCCCCTCATTTTAGAAAAAAATTAGCAGATGAGAGAACACCCTTGCTGAACACAAGGGTGAAGGTCCACTCTACCTCTGCCCTCACTCGTGCTCATCTACTTTGGGGAGGGTAAGAAAGATCAGCAACTCATCCAGTCTGAAAACAGTTTGACCAGAAATAGAGCTGTGCTGACTGGGATCAGCTCTCTCCTCCAGCTTGTGCCATTGTCCCTGTATGTTTTCCTAGCACATCCTGGAATGTTTGAGAGGGGATGGGAGGATTGGAGGCACAGTGATGGGCAGAGGTGTCCACAGATCCACAGCCTCCATGTTTGCCAGGTGGGTGCCATCATCCTGTGCTCTGTGTCCAAAGGGCTCCCTGGTCTTGAACCAGTAATATTTTATTTGGCAGGGATCAGTGTAGACTGGCCTGTTGCATTTCACGCTGTCCAGCCAGTGGCTGAGGGGCAGAGCTGGGAAAAGGCTGACCAGGTCTGATGGCATCTTTTTCACTGATCTTTTTGGCCCAGAACAAGCAGTGGGTCCTTTTGTGTGGAGATCTTGAGCATTAAGGATCCAAACTGCTGCAGCCATAATTGCAAGCACTGTGTGTGACCCATCTAAGCCCAGGTTTGTGTCTCTCCCCTCTGCCCTGCCATTTGTCATCAGCCCATGGACAGGTTGGCCTTTCTGAGAAAGCAGATAAAGGGTCAGATCCAGCCCTGGGGCTGTCGGTCAGTCAGCCCTGACTGAAGTCACTACATCAGCCACCTCCAGCAGTGTGTCATTCGTGGCTCCATGACATGGGACTTCCCCAGGCTGGCTGTACTGGTATCATCAGCCCTGTCTTATCAGGGTTGGGTTACCCAGGCTGGGAGTTAATCAGACCGGAGTGGCACCAGTTTGGCTCGGCGTGACTGGGGATGTGGCAGCACCGCCCGTGTGTCTGTGCCGCAGGTCAGGGCAGCCCCGGGGGTGGGCAGCAGTGCAGGGACCTGGCCACAGCTCCCTGCACACCTTCCCTTTCCCCTCTCAGGAGGTGGCCCGATGTACAGCTCTGGGTTACCCAGGGGTTTGTTTATGTGAGGTGTTTCCTCCTCGTACTTGATCCCTGGAAACAGTGCATTGACTGCACAGCTGCAGTGGTGAAATCCTGGCCCCAAGCCCCAAGGGATGAGAGGCACGTCAGCACGTGCTTTTTGTAAGCAGAGATGCAAAGACTTTTGTCTTGCAAGGTTTTGCACGTTATCAGAACTGATCCTTGCTAATTCCAGTTGCTAATCTACAGTTCAAGGTGTTTTTCTATTTTTTTTTGTATTTTTGTTTTGTTTGTTTGCTTTTATTTTATTTTTATGGGTTTTTTTTTCTGGTTTTTTGCAAGAGTCTGAGGTCCTTAGTTCTGGAGGGAGGAAAAAAGAACATTTTCACAAAGAGTTTTATAGAACGCAAGATGTACTGATGAACAGAGAGTGGGTTGAAGATTTTTTTGGGAATTACCTATGACTTTGCATGGAGATCACAGAAGAATTTGAGTAGTGATAGGAGCCATGTATTTGAGAGTAGATGGAAGGATCCGATTCAAGGATTCCCGGATATTCACTTAAGTTAATGCTCGGCCCTACAGAGCTCCTGCATGCTTCAAAGCAATTGAGGTGTGCAGATAAATGCTAAAGCAATTTTAAGTATCAGGATAGGGGAGAAGCTTGGCTTTGAGGAACAAATGTCCAGCAGAAGCCCCTTTAGAGTCCCCACTCACTGGGGGAGAAACACAGAGAGCAAAGATGCACAACAGGAGGCTGGAAATCTGCAGAGGGATGACCTGGACTGAGATCCATCAGGTACGACTGTCTGGCATTGGTGTACCTGGGCCTTGCCATGGCCTTGTGTGCATAACTCATCTCCACATCCTCTTCATCACAAAGTATTCCTGAAGTACTGTTTTTCCAGAACATACTCGGTTCCAGGGGAGCTGCTTCTCTTGCATGCTGTTGGCTTGCAGTAGCTCCCATAGGCCCAGCAGCTGTTGGACTGTGGCAGTTGGGAAGACCTTGGGTTGGATGAGTCCAGATCTGAATCACTAAAGCATGTGCTGTTCCCTGAAGGGTGGACAATGTCCGTGATGCACAGTGCTCAGGAGGATCAGCAGTGAACCACCAAGCAGTCATGTGTGGAAGCAATGGGCTCCCACCTCTCACTTTCTCCATGAGTTTTCTGTCCTCACTTGATCTGCCCCCATCATGCAGCGGTGCCACCTACATTTTGGGTCCTTGGAAAAGGAAGGGCACGGAGGGCCCCCTGAGGAAGGTGGTGGTGGGGATGGGCTGCAGCAGCTCACCAGCCCATAGCCAGGTCCTCACCAGTGCCTCAGGCTCCTGGGGAAAACGAGTGGCCATGAACCAGGCCCAGGGTGGCTGAACAGACCTGCTGGAGCTGCAGTGACCCAGAGCCCCCACTGCCCACCCCGCAGTGCCTGCTTTGCCCTTTCTGCAGGAAGGGTTGCCACGCTCTGATTCCCTCAAGGCCTGCCTGAGGGCACATCTGCTGCCTCTCCCTGCACTGCCAGGGGGTCAAAAGTTTTCCTACCTAATGTTTGACTATGTTGGGACATCCATTTTAATCAAATATTCACTATCAGCTGCTGCAGGTCCCTCTACCACATCTGAAAGGATCCTAATGAGTCTCTGCTGCACATCTAATGCTTTCCAGCAGATTCATTTATTGGCAACCAGTAGATGAGGAAGGGGTGCAATGTGCTGTCATTTTTTTTAAGGGTGATTGTAGTACTTGGCAAACCTTGACTCTGAAGATGAGAATTCCAGCTCTAAATACTGAACCAGGAGCAAATGCCAATGGAGATTCTCCAGTCTGGCTTTAAATAAGTGTGTTAACAAGCCATGACTTATAAATTAAATTAAATATTGAGCTTCTTGATGCAGATTTACACTTAGAGATGTCTCTGACTAGGAGGACTGACCAACAGCAAATTATTTCAGACACCTGTTACCAAATCTATTTCTTGTCCCCAGATGGGTGTGCTGTGGACAGCTGAGGTGACAAGCACCATTCACTGGGCAGGATGTGAGGAATCTGTGGTGCTGTCAGGGCTGGGGGTCCCAGCAAGGATACATGGTGGATCTGAGCTCCCTGGGGTCTGCTGTGAGCAGGACAGAGCAGCGTCTCCCGGGAAGGCGCCCCAGACACTGGTGGCCTGGTGGTGGGTCTGTGGAGCTGTGACCCACAGGTGATTTACAGGGAAGAACTTTGCCTGGCACAGTCATTGTGCCTCAGTGTATGTGGGGCAGGAACAGGCTGGTGCCAGCGTGGAGTGTCCTTGAGCAAATGTCTCCAAGACGGGTACTCAGGAGAGAGATGGGGTGAGTGGGGGTTTCACTGAGACCTGTTCTACATGTGTGCTGCAGGAAAGATTTTTCATTAAGATTAAAAAACCCCAAAGATTAAGGAAAAAAAGTGAAGAGCTCAGAAGGGACACAGCCACACAAGCATTCACCCAACAGCAACATCAAAACCTCTCTCTCCAATTTCTGTATGGTAAAAGGGTCCTCCAGCAGAACAGAATTCGGGTGCTACATTAGTCTGTGACTCCTCATCTTTATTTGGATGGAAACATTTCATAAAAGGCAGCAGGTGTTCAACAGAACCAGCGATGCAAACAGCCCCTGGGAGGGGCCCAAGGGCAGGTTGGACCCTGACAGCCCTGCTGGGTGCAGGGACTGGTGTGCAGCTGGGGGGAAGGGAAGGCTGTGCCCCCTCTCCTCTGTGCCAAGTGTGCAGGTGGCAGGTGTGCAAGCTCCAGTCCAGGGTGCATGGCTTCCTGAGTGCACTGGTAGCCATGTGAGCCCACATACCCTCTGGCAGCATCTCACCTGCCAGGGCCACTCAAGGGTGCAAAGGTGATTGAGGCCAGAACCGGGCATGGAGGAGTTGTTGGTGTTTCCTCTGGGAGCAGCAGGAGCAGCTGACCCTGGTGCCTGTGTGCTCCAGCCACAGAGCTTGGCTTGCCCAGCTTGTAAACAACTTCTCTATTTTTTTTTTTTTCCCCTCCAGGCTAATCTTGCTTTGTGGGGGCAGATAACATCACTGGAATTTTTCCAGTGTCCTTTGCAAGCACCTCCTGCTTTGGACTTTGGCTGAGACACACATGAATGAGACACGAGCTTCCTCAACTGCTTTCTCTTGTTTGCTTTCCTCTGGGTCTGCTTCCTGCTCTGCTTGCTGCTCCTGGTTCCTGCTCTTACTGCTCCTGGTTCCCAGTCCAGGGAGAGTGGCCAGAGCGAGCCCTGCTTCCCTGGATGTCCTTGTGGGGCTGGGGCCAGGATGCTGGCTGGGAGCAGGAGGGGCAGGGGGGTCTGGGCTCTCTTTGCTGATGCCCTGCAGAGTGGGCAGGGACTCAGGACTCAGCGAGGTCTTGCTCAGCTCCTGGCTCCTTCCCTGCAGCCCTTGTGCCAGGGCATCCACTTTGGACTGGTGTGGGCTGCACTTCAGTGTCAAAGGACCAAAGGGCTTCGAGTCCTGTGGCAGAACCAACCTCAATACAGGTGGTGTGGTACCTGACCCTCAGCCCACCCAGCTGCCTGTCCCCTCTCTGCCCAGAGATACCACTTACCTCCCCTTGAGCTCTCAGACACCTCCCGTGGGGTCTGACAACAGAAAGTCAGTCCTGCTTTGGAGAGGGCTGGCAGGCTGAGCAGCACCCAGCCATGGATGTGCAGCCTGAGTGTCCCCAGGGGCTGTGGGTGCTGCTCTGGGAGCAGGCAGCCTGCCAGACGGGTCTGCTGGCACAGCCTCTGCCGTGCCACGGGGCCACATGTCACCAGCTCCTGCCTTGTGGCACGTGTCACCACTCACCTGCTCCCGTGCTGGCACCCCTGCCCAGCACAGTCCCGTGGCTCTGACCCTGGGCCACCAGCCTGCACAGGCCTGCCTTGTGTTCTCCTGGTGTTTCCCATTTCTAACCTTTCTTTCCACTTGGGAAAGGCTTCTGTATGGTGTCTGTGGGCCACAGACTGAGAAGTAGCTGGCACTGGTGTCCAAGTGATGGTCCATGTGCCAAGTCACAGGGCTCTGTTCTTGCACAGTCCTTTCAGTCCAATGACTGTCTTGTCCAGGTCCCCCAGCGTGTCCTTTCCCTGCTAAAGGCAAGCCAAGGAGTCATTCTCTCTCATATGAGTGACCATAGATCTGCTTCAGGGTGAGAAGCTGAGCCCAAGGACTGGCTCACATCACTGCCTGGGCTTATGGTGCTCCCTGCATGGCCTCTCTGGATGTCCTGGTCATTGGGATTTCCCTCAGGCCAGATCTGAGGTACAGATGGACAGAGCAGGGCTGTGGTTTCTTTGATTAGGAGCCTACTGAGTTCTGTCTTATCATGGGTCAAAGCTGGTTCTCCTTGTGTCCCCCCTCTGCCCATTGCTCCCAGGAACTGGTGTGGGATCTGTGAAGATGGACGGCAGTGGGGCTTTCCCTCCCAAACGCTGGTCCTGTAAGACCCAGCATCCTCTGGGGCAGGGAGCCAAGAAGGTTTGGGGTTGTTTCTTCTTATCTTGAGGAGCCTGAAGTGCTGCTGTCCTGAGACAGATAAACTGTGGCGGTTTCTCTGCTCTGCTCTTGCCTCATGAGACCGCCTTGCATTTGGATGTTGGGGCAGTCAAGGGCCATGGTGGAGAGTCTTCGGAGGGGGATGCAGTGGGGTGTTTTTTTCATTATCATCAGGAATAGCTGTTGCTGTTTATCTGCCTCCTCTTTCCTTCATGTTATGCAACTCCTTTTCAGATGCCAGTGGTTTTTTTCCTAGGGTTGAAGCAGCAACGAAATTCTGCCTGGTATTTCCAGAGCCTCATGGCTACGACAGTGCTTCTCCAACCTTGCTCCTGCCCCTCTCAATCCCCTGACTGCATTAGGGTGCCCAAGTGCTTTTCCACTTCCTAATCAGTCCAGGTGTTGAGCAGGGACTATGCAAAGCCCTGGGAAGATGTGAGCTTGCAGATGGGCTGAGTGCCAGTGCCTCTGGTTCACATGGCCAAGGGAGGAACAGGGCAGGTGACTCAGGGCAACTGAAAGTTTTGTCCTGGGAGAGCTGCCTGGGATCCAGGTCGCTGGGACCTGTTTGTCAGGTTCCTATTTTTGTTATTCACTAGCTCAGTATTCCTGAAAACAAATGGTGTTGTCACCTGATTGGCATGACAGGCGTTGGAATGTGCAGTGAGTCCCGCATGCAGTGCCTGTTTGGGTGGCTGGACTTCACCTCTGCAGTGATCAGATTTTGGCTCTGTTGTGGCCACGTGAAGCTGTGCTGGTCCTGTGGCTACCTGCAGCAGGAGCTGCTCCTCTTGGGCTGTGCTGCTGGGAACAGCCCTGCGACTGCATGGGGACCTGCTCTCCCACCAGCTCCCAAGCCAGGGCAGAGCAGCAGAGCCTTCACTACCGAAGGGGCCCTCCAGGCTCTGTCACATCTGGGTTGTGTGCACAGAGGTTGTGTGGCTGGGGACTGAACTTCAGAACACCATAGAACCTTCCTGAGCTGGAAGGGACACACAAGGATCAAGTCCAGCTCCTGACCCTGCATAGACACCTCAACAATCCCACCCTATCCCTCAGAGTGTTGTCCAAACCCTCCTGCAGCTCTGGCAGCCTCGGGGCCGTGCCCACTGCCCTGGGGAGCTTGGGCAGTGCCCACCACCCTCTGGGGGAAGAATCTTTTCTTGACATCCCACCCTAACCGTGCCCTGGCACAGCTCCAGATGATCCCCGGGTTCTGTGACTGCTCACACAGAGAAGAGATCAGAACTGCCCCTCTGAGAAAGCTGCAGATGATGATGAGCTCTGCCCTCAGTCTCTTGTCCAGGCTGAACAAGCCAGGTGACCTCAGCTGCTCCTTGTATGGCTTCCTCTCTAAACCCTTCACTGGGCTTTGGGACAAAAACCCCAGATTTTGTCCTCCAGCTGGTCCCCTCCTGCAGGAGGGGTGAACTCTGCTGGCCCCCGTGGTGGGCTGGTGGCAGTCCCTGAGTCTTCACTGGGTTGGGGTAGGACAAGACAGAGCTGGGAGTCACTGCTGTGTGAGAAACTGCTGGTTATGTAGAGAAGGGAAAGAGCTGGCAACAGGCTGATGTGAAGGCCCTTGACAGAGCCTGAAGCACCTTGGCAGACAGTGCTGGGGAGAATATATCTGTGAGGGGATATTGCTGTTTCCTTCATCTGCAACAACTTTCTGGAGCTGGACAGGACATTTCTTCTCAGGCCAAGCTCCAGCAGAAAAATCTGCCAGCTAAACCAGGGATTTCACCAATATGTTTGTTTGTTTGTTTGTTTTGGTTTGGTTTGTTTTTTTGTTTGTTTTGTTTTGTTTTGTTTTTTTGCTTAATGGCAAAACTTATACATGAAATGTTTGTTTCAGTTTGAAGAAATAGAGAAACACTTTTTTCTTGCATCATCCATTCTCCTTTTTATCGTGGTGAAAGATAACAGGGAGCAGGACCTCCTCCTGATCTTAGAAATAAAGAAGAAAACATCTGTTGGTGTTTGTGGTGAGAGAAGCATAGTTGTGCCTATCTCACCATGCAGCCCTCCTGCTGCTGCCTGCCTGGGCTTTAGTCATCTTGTCATGTCCCCAGGGTGGCAGTGGCCTCAAGCAGCACTGCCAGCCTGGCACAGTGGACATGGAGGTCAGCCAAAGCAGGGGCCCTGTGGCCAGAGGAAGGCCAATTCTCATGTGGACAGGTTTTCATTTTGCAAGAAGAAAATGGTCTGGATGCTTAAGTGAGTTATTCATTTATTGGGAGCAACCTGAAAATATGTGCTATCTGAAAATGCACGTTCCTGGCCAGCATCCACTGAAATCCATGGGAGCTGCTGGCATATGTGATGTTAGGAAAACAGCTCATGTTGCTGCTGCCATTGTCAGGATTAAAACTCAACTGCCCTTTTTGGGAACACTGATTGCTGAAGGCATCTGTTGTGTAAGGGACAAGCTGGTGAAAGCAGAGGAGTGCCAGGCAGGGAGAGAAACCCCCCTGCTGCTGCCACAGCCACGCTCTGGGCTTGTAGATGTTTGAAGTTAGTTCCTTGCTCTGCATTGTGTTCCTCCTGCCAGGGAGGTGGTGTTGGGATAGTCAGTGCTAGTGGGTATGGAGTTTCCTTCTCAAGGTGTGGGAGCAGGTGACACTCTTAGCACACAAACTTTGCAGGCACTCCTGGAATGATCACCATTCACTGGAGACAACATGGGAGATGCATGTGTCCCATGGGCTCGTGTAGGTCGTGGCGTGCATTTCACAGTCTCTGCTTTATGGCCACAGGGGAATGCTTTGGAGCTTGTGACTGGGTGCCCCAGTGTCATTGCTCAGGAATGTGGCAGGTGTTGCCCATGTTTTGGACTGGTCTGTGCAGCATTTATGTCCCTGAGCTTTGGGTGTGTTCTGGACCAGGTGGTGCTGGGGGAAGGGGAGAACAGTGCAGGTGAGGGGGTCCACACACAGGGAGCTTTTCTGGGAGCTGAATGCACTTGCTGCTCTCTCAGGGCAGAGATGGCAACAAGCACACACTCAGCTGTTGTTCCCAGAGCAGTTGCCTTAGGACACTGTACCTGGGATGTGGTGAAGTCTGTGGCTGCACCCTGGAGGGCTCTGGCCAGAGCATTGTGTTAGAGCTAAGTTGCTCCAAACCTTCAGATCAAGGTCTGAATCTCTGCAAAGGTCTGCACTGCTCACAGGGGCTGCCCACGCTCACTGTCACGGCAGGACTGGGAGCACAGGTCTCACAGGTGGTCACTGAGAGATAGTTTGTTGTGAGCCCTGAAGTCTCCCAGCTCAACAAGCTTTGTTGTGGCATCTCTGCCTTGTCCTTTGCCTCTGTGGTCTCCTCTCCCTGTGCCAGAAGGTCCTCTGTCCTCATCAGCTCCGTGCTGCAGGGTATGAATATCTCTTGGACCTGAAGGGTCCCAGCTCTCTCAGCCTCTCCTCATTTAGAAGATGCTCCGATCCCTTCATTATTTTGCTCTGTACTGTATCTGCTCCAGTAAGTCCACATCTTTCCTGTATTGAAATTTGTGCAGAAGTGTCTGGTTACTGCTTCTCTGAGATCTCCTTGGGCTCCTGAATACCTTGTCTTCTTGTGGGGATGCCTTGGAGGGTTATGCTGCTGATGTCTCACTGATATATTTGAAATCTGCATTAGGGAGCTGGGTCCACTGTGGGTGCCCATGTACTTGTTTTCCGTCCACTGTGATACCCGAGGTCTGCCTTCCCTGGGGCAGCTGAGTGCCCTCTGTGCTGTCCTTCTGCTCCTTGCTGGATCCCTCTGCTCTGACTGGGGGCTGAGCTGCCCCAGAAGTGTGGGCCATGTCAGGGATTGTGTGGACCTGGGCTGTGCCTGGGAAGTGGAACGAGAGGTGTGCCTGGGTCGATGGGGTGACCCCCAAGGCCAGGACAAAGCACACTGGTAGGTAGGAGGGTCCACCAGAGACAACGTGAGCAGCTGCAAGTGGTGTTTGGTCTGTGCAATGTGAGCAATGAATGGAAATGAAGGACGGCAAGAGATGTGGCCTTCCCCTGCTGGTCCTTTTGTGGGGTAAAAGTATGAGCAAGTTTTGGAGCTGGTGACAGCAAGGAGCAGGAAGAGAATATGCGAAGGACTATAAATATCTGGCTCTCAAGGGGCAAAGCAGTGAGATACTAGTTTCCATGAACAGGCTCCTGGAGTGTGACACCCTCTTCCCTCTCTTGTGTGGCTGTGCTCCAGATAACAGAAACCACTGCTGATTTCCTGAACTCACTATCTTTGTCATAAAACCCCCAAACAGCAGCAGTTTATAAATAAGGCTTAGGAAATAGAGCTGCTATTCTGAGAAGCAATGAAACTGGCAGCTTTTCCAGCTCAGCATTTCAATTCTGGTTCACAGCAAACTCAAGTCACCACACAAAGAAACCCGAAGCCTCTCACAAAGAGGAAAGTGGGACTGGGCTGCAAAGGAGGCCATGGAAGTGCTCTGCAGAGACAGGGTCCTGGGTGCCAGGGGCTGCACTGTACATAGAATCACAGAATCTCCTGAACTAGAAGGGACCCACAAGGGTCATTGAGTCCAGCTCCTGGCACTGCACTGGACAGCCCCAAGAATAGCACTATGTGGCTGAGAGTGTTGTTCAAACACTTCTTGAACTCCCAAGCTCCACCAGAGAACCTACCTGCATTCTGGCAGGAGCCCACAGACACAGCTACCTGCTAGACCTGCTGCTCCAGAAAACACACCACTTCTGATTCGCTCTGCTTTTGCAACCTGTGCCATTCCAGGGCTCTAGGCTATGTACTAATTCTGATGGATAATGCTCCACCTGGCACCACGTTGTGGTCTGATGCTGAGAAACCAACAGCAAGACAGCAGGAGCTGAAATGAGTACAGGGCTGTCTGCTGAAAGTTTTCTCAGAGTTCATGCTGTACCTCTGGCCAAAGGCTCAACCCCACACTGGGACTTCTGGTTACTGAACCTTCCCTGCTCTGGGGTATGAACCTGCCTCCAACAGGGGCAGCTGAGCCAGTGCTGAAATCCCACCCACGGTGATTTTCGGCTCAGTGTGGTCCTGGCATAATGGAGTAGATCTGATGGGATGGCTGTGAATGGGGAAGCCTTTGGAGAGGGAATTCCTGAAGGCCTTCAGGAAAGATGTGGATTGACTGGGGAGTGTTTTATGGTAACCAACAACCAGTAGAGCCCTGGCAGCTGGAGGTATTTGCCCTGGAGAAGGGACAGCAGAGGAAGGCAGGATAACAGTCTTCAGATCCACAGAGGACTGCTGGGAAGGTGGAGGATGGATCTTTCTCCATGATCATGGTGCCCAGCTGCTGACTAAGAGGCTTCAGCTGCAGGAAGGAGGATTCATGAGAGTCAAGGAAGGTCTTCCTGCCTGCAGATGCCTCTTCATCTTGTAAGCACTTTAAAATAGGACAATGCAAGGATAGCTGGAGCTGTCTTCACCCAAAGTTCCTTCTCATCTTAAGGTGATGCCACACCCAGTCTATGAGATTCTGTGGTCAAAAAGAATGTAGATTCTTTTGTGTCAGAGACTGCTGAGTGTCCAGAGTGGAGCATCTGCTCTTTGCGATGCATTGTGCGTAGTTTTACAGTTCAGGCCAAGAGAGGACCAACACCAGGCTGCCTGATGCTGTGTGGGGCATCCCAAAGGAGCTTCCTTGAGGGTAGGAAAAAAGGCTGTGCCACCCAAGACTGGTCACTGCTTGCATTTTGAGAAGACCATGTATCTTGGTGGTCGTTGGTGCCAGGGCTTCACACAGCTGCACCTTGAGAAGAGCTGCCTGGCTCATGGACTGTCCCACAGCCAAAGCTTTGGGTTTCCACAGGGCAAAACCTGGAGTGCAGAGACTTTTGCTGAAGGCATAGTCAGATCCAGGAAGGGCAGGGCACAATTTTTTTGCTGAAGACTTCCAAGCAGAGCTTCTGGAAAGCAGGTGCCCCCCTACCCTCCCACCCCCTGGTCTCCAGAGCAGTGAAGCCTGTCAGAGTCCCACTTCATAAGAAAACAGCTCCTACTCTTGGTGCAAAACCAGACAATTTCCGACATGTGGTCAGCTCTGGCTGTGCAATCTTTGGGCTTTTGCAAGCTGCAGTACTGACAGAACAAGCAGTTAAACAAATACTGTCTTCTGCTGTAACGTTTGTTATTGCTGGCCACAAACCACAGGCAGCTTGGCCCAGCTCCAGGAGAGAGACCTGTGCAAATACTGCCCTGTTAGCAGTTGTCTCCAAGATGCAGCCTCAGCTGGGGTCCTTCCCAGAGAGGATGGAGAGAGAATGGTTTGCAGGCAAAGGCAGGTCATCTCAGTGTTCTGCAAGGAGAATCTGGGGCCATGAAAAATATGCCCAGCGAGAGGGGCAGCAGGCTAAAGGGGTGTGTGTGGTGTGTTCATTGACAGTCAAGTGGGCTCACCTTCAAGGAATGACACCAGCAAAAGGGCAACATCAATGCCAGTTTGAGTTCTGTCACATCAAAAACTTTCCCCATGTTCCCCACTGGTATTTTGGAACTGTCAGCTCATTGCAGCCATGATGATGGGTTCTGATAATCCAAAAAAAGTCCTGAATATGGAGCTGTAACACAGATTTCATATGTATTTCATGTACTGTGCCTCTAAAGTAAAATGCAATTTTGTGCAGTCCTTCTTGGTTTCCTGGTGTATTGGTGCCCCTGACACTACCGGTGGGATGGGGTGGGATGGAGTGGGGTGGGATGGTACAAGTGGAGGGAGTGCAGATGGACTTAGTCATCTGCCACCTCCTTTCTCTGAAGCAGCACAAACCTCAGGGCTTCCTACAGTGGTTCTGTCAGAGGCAGACAACCCTCCCAGGGAAGGAACTCTGTGAATGACCCTTCAGAGAGGTTGAGGAGGAAGCCCTCAGCTGGAGCAGACAGCTGAGGCTGCCTCAGATCTGAGCATGCTTAGTCCTTGCAGAAGTTGGTCCAGTTCTCCCATACCCATGGCTGCTGAGGGCATGTAATTGAGCAGGTGACTCCTTGTCACAGTCAAGGGGACTGGGACAATGGTGTCAGGAGTTATGCAGCTGCATGTTTGAAGATGAGATGCCCCAGTGTTGAGCATTTACCTCAGTCCCTCTGAGGATCCATCATCTTGCAGTATCACGGAATCACAGAACCATTGAGATTGTAAGAGATCTTCAAGGCCAACTGTCAACACAGCACCACCACAACCACTCCTAAACCATATCCTGAAGGGCCACATCCAGATGCATCTTGAACACATCCAGAGGTGGTGACTCCAGCACCTCCTTGGAACTTATTCCAGTGAAATTTTTTGGTATCTAATCTGACCTTGCCCTGGCACAACTTAAGGCTGTTTCCTCTTGTCCTTTCACTTGAGACATGGGAGAGGAAATTGACTTCCACCTGGCTCCAACATCCTGTCAGGGAGTTTTAAAGAGTGAGAAGGTCCCCCCTGAGATTCTTTTTCTTGAACCGGAGTCCTCCCAGCAACCTCAGCTTCTCCTCATCAGACTTGTGCTCCAGACCTTTCCTCAGCTCCACTGCCCTTCTCCGGACATGCTCCAGCCCCTCAATTTCTTTCTTGTCATAAGGGGCCCAAAATTGACCCCAGGATTTGAAGTGTGAGTGAGAATAGAAACTCTGTCTTGCCTTGCAGGGATGCAGCAGTGGTGGTAGTGTTGGTGGTTGTGTGAAGGTCCAGGAGCTGCTGGTGCAGAGGAGGGAGCAGGTCCCCGTGCAGGGCTGAGGGCTGGGCTTGTGTCACTGCCTGATGCTCTCTGTGGGAAGTGTGTTAGGGAAGAGCTGAGCTGGTACAGCCCCCTGCACTGGGCTGGCACTCAGGCTGCACTGGCTTTTTGTTCCCGATTCCTCTCCTCCCTAAGAAAGCAACTGAGTTGTTTGGTTTATTCTCTCTCATCTTTGGTGATCCTGTGAATGGGTTTTCTTTTCAGCCACTTGGCCTGTAACCAGCTCTGGACTTCAATGCAAACAAAGACTGCGTGTGAACAAGGGTGAAGACTGCAACCCTCCAGAAATGAAACTCCTTGGGCCTCTCCTGGGCTTTGAGTGTGGTCTGATTTCACAGGAGCATGGGCGGCTGTTGGGGGTCACTCCTGGACCAGCAGCACTGGCTTCCTGGCATGACTTTTAGGTAACAGCAGCACTTCTAGACACAGACTAAGCACAGCCAGACACCAGTGGGTCACCTCAGGCTTGCCTCTTTCTGCATGAGGGACAGCACTGGGCAGGATGCAGCAGTTTAGCTCCTCCGAGGGGTCTGCAGCTCAGAGCATCTCCAGGATGGGCTCTGTGTGCCTCTGCATCCCCCAGGAATGGAAGGTGGATAATCTTGGCTGTGTGCCTCTCCCATCCAGAGGAGAGCTTCACTGGGCACGCTTGGCCAGATGTAGGACTGAGAGAAATGGGGAAAAAAGGTACTGGTGGGGTCATTTGGGATGAGGTGCCAGGAATATGATCACCTATTGTCTTGCAGGCTGCTCAGAGGACAAGGATACCTCCAGGTCAGATGGAAATGAACTGGAAGTTACCATTACTGGGCTTGGAAGTGGACCCATGCTAGAGCCAGAACTGGCTGGGAAAAATTTCCTGGAACCTGTATTGCCTCAGCTTATACAAATCTACCAAGAAATCATGGAACTGGGCCAGATGAATCAGAATTCATTCAGGAAAGAAAAGTTCAGGGTTGTAATTGATCCTGTTTCAGAACTCTTTCAGAGTGAAACACTTCCAGGTTTCCTTTTGAAGTGGATATTTTGAAATCTCCATATTTTCCTGTTTTTTGTGACAGCAGAAAATGACCTCAAGTTCAGACCAAAAATGGAAACTTGGAATTCTTTAAAATAATGAATGCAAAAATTTGTTTTTCTGTATTTTATGGCAGT
This sequence comes from Formicarius rufipectus, assembly GCA_013399695.1. Lineage (NCBI taxonomy): Eukaryota > Metazoa > Chordata > Aves > Passeriformes > Formicariidae > Formicarius > Formicarius rufipectus. Next base: position 215,923 of record VXAU01000227.1, read on the forward strand.
TGAGATGGAATTCAAACTCTGACATCAAAAAATTCCCGGTGTAAGGGGTCTGTGCACTCCCTGCAGCTGCCCTGTGTCCCAGAGAGATGAATGCACGTTGCCGCTTGTCAGTGAGTTGCTCTGACTCCTCCGCTTTCCCTCGCACAGTGCAGGGCAGCGGTTTTGTTCTGCCCTGCTGTGCAGCAGAGCCCTCCGTGTTTGGGTGGCCGCTCCCCTCGCTCAGAGCCCCCGGACCGGGGGGATCACGGAGCACAGAGGGGAGGAGGGAGGGACACGGGTCAGACGGTGGGAGATGGACGGGACACACGAGGAGCAGACGGCAGGGAGGACCGGCAGTGGTTCTGGAGAGGCTCCTCACGCTGTGCGGGCCCGTCCTGCGGCCTCAGCGCCCCCGGCTCTGTGCGAGAGCCCCTCGGAGCAGCGGCCACACCACAGCCACACTGTGCCACAGCCCCACAGCCCCACAGCCCCAGGCACACTGTGCCACAGCCCCATAGCCCCACAGCCCCACAGCCATGGGCACACTGTGCCACAGCCCCATAGCCCCACAGCCCCAGGCACACTGTGCCACAGCCCCACAGCCCCACAGCCATGGGCACACTGTGCCACAGCCCATCCACTCGAGGCATGGCCAAGCCCTGCTGCTCCAAGTTAGACCAGCCCTACTTCAGCCTTTCCAGAAGGCAGCTCTTGGGAGGCCCTGGGGGCTTTCTGGGGGCAAGACAGGAGGAGGAGGGTGAGGTGAGTTCAGGAACAGGGAGGTTCTGCTGGGGGCAGTCCCAGCCCCTTTCCAACTGAGAGCTGTTGAGTGAGAAGATGCTGCTCTGAAGGATGTAGAAGGTGGCACTCCTGGAGAGAGGCTTTTAGGTGCAAACCTTTTTATATATTTGCATCTATAGCTGAGATCTCTACAGAGGTGAGGAGACAGGGCCACCACACTCCACCATCGCTCCCCTGGCTGCACAGCTCCTGGAGACAGCCCTTGAGGCAGCAGTGCTCCCAGTGAAGAACAGGCGAGGTGATTGCTCCCAACACACAAACTGGTGACGGGAAATACCAGGGGAGACACCCACAAGCCACCCCAGGCTCTCCTCACCAGGCTCCAAGGTGGCTGGAGTTCTCTGGGCCTACACTGATGGTATGAAGGCTCCAGCCAAGCTCTGGACCCTCTCTAAGATATCCTTTGGCTGCTTCCAGTGCTGCCAAATCTTTGCCGTGGCACAGCAGTTTCTGCAGTCACGTCCAGGCTGGAAGGGCAGCTGATCTGGGGCTTCAGGGGGAGCTGGTGCTGCTGCCACCAGGCTGTGTAGAGAATCCCTACTGCTGCTGGGCAGGTTCATGGACACTGGGCCCCCCTGTGCAACACAGGCTTGGGGACGTGTCCGAGTGGGAGCTCTCCTTGGGAGGCTGGAGTGGGTGTAAGGACTGGCCAGAGCCCCTTCCAAGGTGGTGCTGGTCTCCCAAGGCAGCACAGGAACTGCTCAGAGGAGCATGTGCTGGGATTGTGGCAGCACTTGGTCTCCTCAGTTCTTCTCCCCTCCACTTCATGTCCCACAGGCTGGACACCACAGGGAATAGTTTTTGTACTCTTCATGCCTCTCCAATACTTCTCCACAATATTTTGCACCTATCGAGCAGTTCTGCAGCCTGGGAGATTGATAAATACTTAACCCAAACAGCACTGTGAGGGGCACAGGTGTTTGGGTTCCTCTCTCACATTTTTGGCAGCTCTGGAAGCTTTGAGTGACATTGAGTAATGGGTGATTCATAGCAGGGGCAGGAGGCTTGCAGTATCACTGATGTCAGATGTCTGAAAGTCTCCAGTCCAGTGTCACAACTGGAGTAGGACTATATCCACAGCAGGACTATTCCCAACACTGGATTAAGCTGGTTGTGTCTATCTAGCTTAATTTTGAAATATTCTGAGTTGAAGATGAGGTGAAGAGCTCCCTTCCCATGTGGGCTGCTGTTGGGTTGCCCCCAGCCTCCTCTTTGCCATGCTGGCTCAGCCTCTCCCTCTAGCCCTGTGCTCTGGCTCCCTGGACCTGGGCCTCCCCTCATGGACTGGGGTCCACTGACCCCATATTCCGTGTATAGCCCCAAGTAGGGCAGATAATCCCTTTCCCCAGCCTGCCAGACACAGCTCAGCTCCTGTCTCCAGTGAGTGGTTTGCCCTGTTTGCATGAGCATGCTGCTGGGTTCTGCTGCACCAAGCCAGAAGGAAGCACCAAGCTGAGGGTGCATGGCATTGTGAGAGGAACTTGCCTGAGGTTTTGTATTTGGGAAGCCCCAAAGGTTCAAACTGAAAACAAAATCTGTACTCATGCAAGTTCATGTTCCCAATGAAGCTCCATTCAGTGGCGATGCCAAGCTGAACATCAGAGAGATTGGTAGAGACTCTTGGACAGAAATGAACCTTTTCAGGTTCAGGAATAGATGGCAAAGCACACCAAGCCAGTTTTCTCATAATTTTTAAAAATTATGCTTTAAATGCTGTTTAAGCCAACTTGATGATATAGGGGACTTCAGATTTTGTTTGCCTGGAAGTAGCAGCTAAAAGGCAGACTGCCATGGGAGCAGGGATCAATGGGGCAGGGGAGACCAAAATGACAGATTTTTAAATCAAAACGCTGCCAGAATTGATATGTCTTGACAATGCTCCTAATTTATAAATACTGCATTTCCTAAGACAAGGGAACATGGGGAACTGGCACAGAGAGAGAAAAAGCTCTCCACAGTGTGATCCTCACTGGGAGAAGGTCCCTGTTCTGGGGCCTCAGTCTCAGCTATCCCTGTCCTGATTGTGTGTTCCCATGAAGTGTCCACCTGGGATCAGTGTGTAGGACAGGGCAGGAGCCAGGGAGATGTGAGGAAACCATCCAGAGCTCTTCCACTGACAAGGTGCCCCTTCAGGGAAAACTGAAGAGACAGGAGAGCAATTTAAGTCTCTGCTTGTTTTTTGTCAAGATCAGAGGATGGAAGGTTTTCTGAACCCATCACTGAGGGAAGTTACTCTGTGATGAAGAGCTTTCCTGCCAGCTGAACACATGTGCTAAGTAAAACAGCTAAAAAGCAAATAATGAGAACTGCTGCAGCTAGAGTTTCCTTTTGGGATGTGGTAGCAGCACTTGCTCTGCCTCTGCACACCACCACACAGCCACTTTTCTCTGTCGTCTGTAGCCTCTTCTTTACAGAGGGAAAATGGCAAAATAGTACATGAGAAATCACTCCTGGATTCCCACTTGCCTTGCAAGAAACAGGATGAGTTGAGAGACATCTTTGTTGTTTAGCCTTGAAGTTTTCTTCAGGAGAAAACTAAGCAGGAAGACAGTCTTTCAGGTTCCTCCCCACGCTCTCCAGCCCAAGAGGTCCCTGAAGCCCCCCAGGCAGGTCCGAGTGTGCCCACTCAGGCTCGGGGGGATTTGTGCCGTCCCTGTGATATGGGGATGTTTCCAGAAGCTCTGTGTCTGACTTGCAAAGGACATCCCATGGATTGCACTGCACTGCAAGATGCCTGCTGCTCTGTCTCCTGGGGAGGGACCTTCTGGAAAACAAAGACTCTGGTACTGCTTCTGCCTCCTGCCTGATGTCACAGGGGTGCCTGGTCCTTTGCAAGAGGAAAAAATGATGTGTTCTGCAATGGAAAGGCACAGCTTATGTTATGCCAAGGACAGAGTGAAGGGAAGGAACACCGAGTGTGGGCAGGAAGGGGATGAACTGTCCCCTACAGAGACTTTCATGCATCCATTTCACATGGCCAGAGCTAATCTGAGAGGGGGCTTCCATGACCCTGCCAGGGCTCCTGCCCTTGGTGGCATCTTCCTGCTTGCTTCTGTGCCAGTGCTGGGTGAGTTAATCCAGGGCAAATAACCCTGCAAAAAGTGCTTTGTGTTGGGCCAGATCAGTCCTGGGCAATGGCTGTTTGCTTGGCTAGAGCCAGTGGCTGGTGCAAGGGAAGGGCTGTGTCATGGGCTGGGGGAGGTGAGTCCTGCCTTGTCAGAATTAGAGAGGTTTAGATTGCAAGAGAACTGAGTGTGTGGGGTTGAGAAGAAAGGGGAAACAATTAGCCCAGAAATCCCTAGAATTGGTTGGCAGCAATCCACACAGTCCCTGACCTGAGTCCAGCTCCCACTGCCTGGGAGCTGATGCTGCTTCACCTGCTGCATAACATGGATCTGGCTGGAAGGTAAATCTCTTTGCTTGGGTTATTGGTAAAGGTCAGGGTGCTGGGGGAGCGCAGTGCAGGGTCTGTCTGGGTAGGCTGCACCAGGTCTGGAGGTGTGGTTTGACCAGGATGTGTTGGGAACTGTTTGTCCTGACAATGCAAGGGGGCAGATCTGGGATCAGGCTCTGCTGATTTTGCTCAGAGAAACAGGAGGGAAGGAAGCAATTTCTGTAAATTTAGTAAGAAAGTCCTTAAATCTAATTGCTGGAAGTGGTTAGGGAAGCTGACAGACTATAATCAGCTTCGTGACTCTTTTCCAGCTCTTCAGCAGGGCCAGTGCTCCTCAGCTGAGCTCAGCACAGCTCTGGTGCAGCACGTGAGAAATGAGAGAAACTCAGCAGCCCACAGAGGGGTCTCACCTGGCAGGAGCAGCACTGCATAGAGCAGGGGTGTAAAGACCTCTGCATGGGGAGCAGTCTGTTTAGATGGGGTGGCCAGATTCAAAAAACGATGATTAAATGGTTCCAGAAGTTATTTAGGAATAAAAACTTGCAAATGCAAAAGACATGGCTGAAGTTAGGTATAAATTGCAGTGACCATTCTGAGAGATGATCTTTCCTAATGACAGTGCCATGGCTTCCTGCTAACTGAGGATAAGAAGAAGTGACACAGCTCTGAATGCTGGGAGGAGTGATAGCTGCTGCAGAGGAAAATTTCTCAGAGAGGGCTTTAGGCAGAAAGGTCTGTTATTTCTGAGAAAATATTCTTGGAATGTAATGTCTCCCTGAGATTTCAGAGAATTTCACCTGTATCTGAGGCTGGGAGCGTGTCCTGTTTCACTGATGGAATCAGTGGGGAACATGCTCCCGGACACCACTCAGACACTTTCAGAATAGGTCTTCTCTATATTAATCTTATCTCATGTTGTAATAAAATATTGTCTTGTAAATTCTCAGAAATTTCATTTTTGCACCTAGAAAACAGTTCCTCAAAGAATTACAGAATATTCTGAGTTCTGCAGGTGTCACCCAGACATGAATGCCTGGGGAGGGAGGACTGTATTTCAGCCTAAGCGACTGTCACCTGGACATGGCTGTTGTGTGAGCTGACAGAGTGTAGGGTGACAACACATGACTTAATGTGATGTAATGCAGCAGAGCATGACATCAAAACATTTTATCTTGTGGGTTCTGAATGCACTTAGCAGAAGTCGGGCACAGGTTGAACCCCATTTTACAGCCAAGGTGTAGATGTTGGTGGAACTGATGCCCTTTGGGAAAGCAAAGGGCTTGTTCTCATCACTGGAGAGCAAAGTCAGATGCTGTGCTGGTGCTGCTGAAAGGACTGTTCTGCCTGAAAACAACAGTCTTGAACTTCAGTGGATTGTGGGCTGAGAATTCCCTCTGGCTCACTTAAAAATCTTGTCCCTAATTCCTTCATTACAAATCATCTGCTGTCTTTTTACTGCTGAGAAGCAGAACAGGAAGGGGCAGCTGTTCCTCAGGTGGAGTCAGGAAAAGGCAGCAGCCTCTCAGGAAGCAGAGTCACCAGTGAGGTGCAGGGAGACAGGGGGTTTTCACAGTTCAGCCAGCAACTTCTTGTGTTTTCTGAAATGCACAGCATTGACCAGAGCAGGGACAGACCCCTCCTTGACCAGCATCTTTTGAATCCCACAGTCATGAGCAGCCTGACCTGCCCTGGGTGGGAGGTGTCTGATATCCTTCAAGCTGCTGCTTCTGTCTTTGACAAATGATAGTGTCCTGGTTTTCATGGAAAACCCTGAACAGGAGTCCCTCAACTCCTTGCCAGGGCAAGGAGGAATGGCTTCAAACTGAGAGAGGGCAGGGTTAGATGAGATATTAGGAAGAAATTCTTCCCTGTGAGAGTAGTGAGGCTCTGGTACAGAGAAGACACAGAGAAGGTGGAATTGCTGAATGCCTTCCTTGTCTCAGCCTTTACTGCTGAGGCTGGCCCTCAGGAGTCCCACACCTTTTGCTCTGTAAGGTGTAGGTAAGAGAAGCATGTGTTCCTAAGGAGGGCTTCCCCTATCTAGAGGAGTCAGACCCTTTCAGAGAGGGTTGGGTTACAGACTGGCTAGACAGACTTAAAAGCCATGAATCTATGGGCCCTGATGGGATGCTCCCACAGGTGCTGAGGGAGCTGTTGCTAAGCCAGTCTCCATTAGGAACAGACAGCCCAGGTAGGTCATGGAGTCTTCCTCCTCGGAGACATTCCAAACCCACCTGCATGTGTTCCTGTGTAACCTGCTCTAGGTGACCCTTGCCTTGGCAGGGGAGTTGGACTAGATGGTCTCCAGAGATCCCTTCCAACCTTAACAATTGTGTGATTCTATGGTTCTGTTTCCCAGAGAAGCTGTGCCTGCCCCTTCCCTAGAAGTGTTCAAGGCCAGATTGGACAGAACTTGGAGCAACCTGGTCTACTGGAAGGTGTCCCTGCCCATGGCTGGGGGTTGGAGTGAGATGAACTTTAAGCCCAAACCATTCCCTGGGGGTGGCTTCTCTGCTAGAGCTGTGGGATGGTATATTTGATTGCTGCTGCACATGAATCAGAGGTCTCCACCACCCCAGACACGTGATGCTCTGGGCCTATGCCTCAGTGATCCCAGTAGTACAATTAACAATTATGCTGTCCTGTGGCTGTCAGTGATGAAATTCATGTGCTATTTAATTTCCCAACATTTAGATAAACTGGTCTTACACCAATGCTCATAGTTTCCCCTTTTGACACCCTGGAAAGTCACTTGCAGAGTTTGAATTATGTAATGTGATGGGTCAGAGTTTGGTTCAAGCCAAAGCAATGCAGAAGTCCCAGATTTGTGGGACCAAACATCTGACCATTTCTCCTCTGCAGGGACTCTGGTATCCTGCTTGTCCAGGGGGGGCAGGACACAGAAGGAAGGTCCAGCTCCTCCCTGGGCTGCAGGTTGGAGGAGTGTGGGGGCATAAGGGAGCAGAGCATACCCAGACTGGATCAGCCTCCACGGACTGCTCTGGTGAAATGTCTGATAAGGGCTTTAACTTCATGCAGTCCCACTGAACAGCAGCTATTCCCAGCTCCAGGGAAACACCGGGAAGATCTCCAAGTACTCACTGCATGGCTCAGATGGAGGCTGCCGTGAAGAAGAAGTTTTAGTCCCTTCGGGGCAGCAGCCCATTAAGATGGAATCTGAGGAGTTTCATTCTGATGCTTGTAACAGACACAGGCAAATGTGGTAATTTCCCTACAGGGGAATGAAAACCCTTGGGACTGGCTGAGCTAAAGAATGAGCATGTATATAGACAGAGACACCAGAAAGGACTCCTCCAACTCTTCACAAGGCCAGTGTGGTTCTGGTCCTGGCTCTAATGAGGGCTGGGTGGCCCCTTGCTTAACAAGCATCCTGCAATTTTGGATACAAGGCAACGCCCAGCGTGGCCCTTGTTAAGAAGCTCAGTGAAGTCTGTGGCCATGGTGAGTGTGAACAGGCTGAGCCACAGGGGAGCAGTTTAAAGCTTGTGCACAAGAGGCCATGGCTGGGATGAGATGCTGTGGTGGGGGAGACCTGGCTATTGCCAGGGACCACAGGCTGCAGGGCACAGCATTGGTGCTACTGGTAGGGCAGAAGAAAGAGAAAGCCCTTGGGAATTGGAGAGGAGTCTGGGCAGGTGTAGCAGAAACCTCTATCTAATGGTTGGTCACACTGAAAACTGCCCCTGCGTGGCCTCCTGCAGTGGCCTGGGATGTCCCAGTGGCTGAGATGGGGCAGCCAGGCAGGAGCTGGCATGGCACAGCTGATGTGGTTCCTCTGGTCCCTCCCCAGCCCCGCTGCTGTCCTGAGCTTTTGCTGGAACACTCAGCATGTGAAGCTGCCCTGGGGCGGTTCTCTGGGGGAGCCGTTTGTCTCTGTGCACTTCCTTATCAGCTCTGGTGAGAAACATTCCAGCTGGCCTTTTTGTGGTGATGCCCTGCAGCCTGAGCCCAGGAACAGGTCTGCAGTGAGGCAGGGAGACCTGCTGTACCCACAGGACTCACTGTTCAGGTCCCACCAGGTGTGGGTCTCAGGGATTACCTTACCACTCCTACAACACCCTCACAAGAGGTTGTAGCAAGGTGAGGGTTGGCTTCTTCTCCTGGGCAACCAGTGACAGAACAAGAGGACATGGCCTCAAGCTGTGCCAGGGAACGTTCTGGTTGGACATCAGAAAGAATTTCTTCACTGGAAGGGTTGTCAGGCATTAGAAAGGACTGCTCAGGGAGGTGATGTAGTCCCCACCCTGGGGGTGTTCAAGAAATTACTGGATGTGACACTCAGTGCTCTGGTCTAGTTGACAAGGTGTGATCAGTCAAAGGTTGACTCAATGTTCTCAAAAGTCTTTTCCAACCCAAATGATTCTGTGATTCTGTCTCCCGTCTGTTCCACTGGCCCTTTTCAACCTGCCTTGGGAATGTGGCTCTGCCAGGAGCTGTGGGCTGCATCCCAGCTGGGAGGCATCTGACTTGGGGGTCAGTGGAAGGGGGATGCAAACAGCCCTGGGGAACTTGGAGCCTGTATGTTATGATCAGGCACAACAAGAAGAGGAGGCTGGGGGGATCCCAGTGGGGGACACATCCTGGGCCCCCTCTCCATGACCCTGCACTTGCAGGGCTGGCTACCCAAGGCTGTGGAAGCAGAGCAGCAGCCCCTGATGCCCCCACATGTATATAACCAAACCAAGGGGTCAGCAGAGGCCAAACAGGAGAGAAGGCTCTGGTTTGCAGGATGAAACTGGTACTTTCTTCCTTTCTTCTCCATCTGATTGTCAGGGTTGAGATGACTCTCACAGTCATACAGACATTTTTCTCCAAGCTGCAGAAGAACCAGTGGGTGCCACCTTGCCAGGGGCAGATTCACCTGTCTGGGCCAGTTGGTTGTTGGTGTTTGAGGCCAGGATGGTCCATGTGCTGTGCCCCAGCATGTCCTACTCTCTGCCTCCCAGTCATGGCTGTGAGCTGCCCTAAGGAGCAGACAGCAGCTCTGTGCTTGGGCAGATGTGAGCCAAGGCTGAAGGACTCTCTCGACAGCTCCTCTGTGACACAAAGCCAAAAGGCAAAGGGTCTGTGCTGATGGAACAGTGGATGGGTTAAGCAATATCCTGCTGTGCCCACCTGCCTTGGGGCCTGCCATGGACTGCCTTGGACAAAAAAGCAACAGAGGAGAGGTGGATTCCTGAGTGTCTTGGGTGTGCAGCATCTTGTTTCTTCAGTGAGGCAGTGAGGATGCTTCTTTTGAAGGGCTCATAAAACCATTGATGCCACAAGGTGAGTGACACAGAAAGTCCAGCATTTCCAGGCAGGCAGTCCTGTGTCTGGCTGCCATGCTGCAACTGGCAGCCACCACCCCCCCCCCCTTCAAGACCCTTGAGTCTTAGGAGACAGTCTTCAAGAAATGTTTCAAGAAGACTTGCAAGACTCATCTCATGCTCAGAACCTCATACCCAGAGTAGCACTTTCCCGAAACAGTGAACTATCATTGTTGCCATTTTTAAGAGACAACCTGAGGCATGCAGAGGGTCTGGGGTTTGCTGTCCTCTTACATGAGGCTTCAGAATGCAGTGTCAGCTTGGACTGTGCTGCTTGGCAGAGCTTCTGGGCCCACATCAACCACCTTTGCTGCACAAGCTGGTGGAACTGAGGCTGCCACATTCACACGTACCCACCACCTACCTTAGTCCAGTGGTGGGGGTTCACACCTTGCTGTCTCTGAGGGGCTGGATCCTTGTGTGGTTTGGAAGGTGGTTTAGCTAAAAGACCTCCAATTGCAGAAGGATCTCATAGCTCTTCTGGGGTCAGCCCTATGCAGCTGCAGCTGATGGTGAGCAGGTGATGCAAATGCTGCTCCCTGTTGGTATCGGGGTACCAGCCTGAGCAAATGCAGAGCAGGAGGAGCAGTTGGGAGTCAAGAGGATTTATCCTGCCTGTTTCCAAGTAGGGTAGAGTGCAGGAGGGAGTGGTGACATTTCTTCTGTGCTGGGCATATTCTTATTCTTCCCTCACAGAAATAAAAGCATCACTACCTGTGCTGTGATGTGAAGGCTTCAGGAGGCCCAGAACCACAGAGGACTAAGTTTCATGAGATGAACACCCCTAGTCCTTTATCTTTCACAGTTGTCCTAATCTGTGTGGCAGCTCTGGTGCTGCTGGCAGAATGGGGCCACAGGGCTGTCGGAGGGGCCATGGGGGTCTCTCTGCAGGGACCATGTTGCCAAGCTGGGCACACGTGGGCTCCTGGCAGCAGAGGCAGTTAGGCTGTTTCCCTCCTTTTCCCCTCGACCCAGCTGGTAGTTGTGCATTCAGTGTGATAAGACAGAAGGAGGTTTCCAAGCCCTTTGCAGTGGGGGTTGGCATAATCCATGTGAAAAGACTGCAGGAAGCATCTCCAGGTGATTTTGTGATGACCAGAGCCAGGGTGAAGAGGGCATACAGAGGCCAGAACCTGGCCAGGCTCTCCTGGGAAGCCGGGTTAGCCAGCTACTCCTCCCTGCTTTCTATGTCTGGATGCTTGTCACCATCATGGAGCTGCTGCACACTCATCCCGTGGGCATGTCCTGCCATGGCAGCTCACTTCCAGGGAAGGCAGGGAGTGGCTCTGGGCAAGGCATTTTCCTGTCTGTGTTTGGGAGGGCAGGACAGGGAACACTCACACAGATCACACCTGGTTCTGGGAATGACCAGGTGCTTCCTGTCCAGTTGGACCTGTCCCTCTGGCAAGCTCTGAGGGAGGGTCTTCCGAGGAAAATGTTCAGTCTTACAAAACGTTCCATGTGTTCTTGTTCCTGGGTCACACAACCTGTCATTCAGCTGCCTTTTGCATAGCAGAGATAATGGTGCTCAGAGAGGTGTTTGAAGTCCTAATTAAGGTCCAGATCTGCAGGTCCAGCTTCCAGGAAGAGTTCTGGGATCAGTGAAGAAACAAGGATGCTCCATTCTTGCTGTGCCTTGCCATGGCTCCCCTGCAGGCTTGGAGCCACACCGCTCCAAGGGGAGCACAACTCCATCGTGGCAGCTTTTTACCTTCCTCCCAAACAAAGGCAGCTCTCACAGAGCACAGGAAGGGAGCAGGGGACCACAGCAAAGGGATGTGGATGGGGCATGTCATGATATGACTCAGTTTTACCAGATAAGTCCCTGTCCTGTCCCTGCTGCACAGCATCCCTACGCATTCCTGTGAATCTGTGGGCACCAGGAGAAGCACTCAGGATGTGGCTCAGAGCAGTCAGATCCATTTGCATATTTTTGCATAAGATCAGATATTTTTCGAAGTCCATTTAGAAGGAACTTCACTGGAACAGGATCTTGTGTCACTGAAGGTCCCAGCTTCCCTGTGGATTACTGGCCCCAAAGGCTCAACTCTGCAACTCTGCTGATGTCAGAGACTTGTTCTCCTGCACTGCTTGAGGCCTTTTTTGGGAGTTGGTGCTGTAAGCAGTGGGAACACCTGGCTCCTTAGCTGGGCTCTCTTTAGGTGCTCGTCAATGGGTGGCAGATCATTAAGGTCACAGGCTGGTCTGGGATGTGCAGAGTGGTTCTGCCATCACTGGAGTGTAAGTTCACGTCTGAGCTATGGAAACACAGAGGCAATTAGCTGAAAATATACAGTGGAAACCAAGGGAACCTATAATTACAAGTTAAAAGTTGTAATTAATACTGCCTATATAAGGCTCTCAGCTTCTTATGGCACCCAGGCTTTCCCTGCTGCTCCCCATTTCCACTGGGTGGGCAGAGAGGGCAGTGGTGGCTGTGGGCAGGTGAGCAGGTGGACTGGGAAGGGACAGTACTGTGCACACACCTACAGGGCCTCACAGAGCTGCTCAGGCATGGGTAGAGATGTAAGCAATAAATAACCTTTTTGTATATTTGTTCTCACAGCTTTTCCAATCTCACCTGCTCCTACTAAGCCATAGGTAGGGGGGAATGGGGGTATGTGGTATGGGCTCTGCCTGGACACAGGTGTCAAAAGCAGGTCAGCCACCTGTCTCTGAAGCACAGACCTGGAATATGTGCCAGGAGGTACCGTTGTGATGGCTAAAAGGCATCCAGAGGAGCCAAGTGGTCTCCTCCCTCTTGGGTGCTGTGCGAGGGGTCTGTCCTGGGGGACACTCCGAGGAGCAGCTGCAGGAAGGAGCTGTGCTTTGGTACCGCCTGAGCAGCTTCTTGATGCACCCGTGTCGCTTTGCAGTTGACCTGTGAAGTGTTGGGAAAGAGGGAAGCTCTGAACTGGTGCTGAGGACTAGATGAGACTTGAACCCAGTCACTTGGAAATCAACATTAACCCAGGTTGTAAAACTGCATTGATGAACGTGGGTAAATAGAACCATCTCCAGCCAGGACGACGAGGCCTGCAAGAGGAAGGTGACTGCAGCTCACCCAACAAGTCGAGGACAGTGCCTTCTCCAGCCTCCACAGGACCCAGCAATCCTGGTTATCAGTCCTGCTCTGCAATCACAGGATGCCCTTAGCTCTCATAATGTGCAGGGGGCCGGAACAAAGGAACAGTGACTGACTGGAAACACAGACATGGAGCCAGAAGCCTGATCTTGAAATGGAAAACAGCCTCTGCATTTTTCTAGGAATGTACCTGAAGTTACACAGAGACCAACTGTCCATCATGAAATTCATTCAGATTGATTTCTGGAGGTGTGTTAACCTCTGCATGAGACTCCATATTCCTTGTCCTTGCTGTCAGTGCTCCCCAGCAGTGTGCTCTGTGTAAACACAGCACCCTGGTACCTTTTCCCTCTCCTCTCAAGGTGGAAAAGGACCATGGAGGGCAGATTTCATTCTCAAGGCAGGGAATGGGATTTCTTTGACATAGAGGCTCTTTGCACACAGGAGTGTGACTGCTGGAGCGAGATAGGCTCTGTCTCACTCCTGGATTGTCCTCTGCCAAGTGACTCATCCTGCAGTCCCCACCTGAGCACTCTCCCAGGTGAAACCACGTGAATACCTTTCAGCTGGTTTCACTGGAACTTACAGAGCAAAAGACAAGAGCACAAACTTGCTGCTTCAACAGTAACCAAACTCTCCTCACCTCACTGCCAAGAACTCCTTCAGCACCCAGGCTTGGAATGGTCTCTTTTCCTTGCCTGTTGGCTGTGTTTCCCAGAGGCTGCTATTTCAGGGCTGCAGCACAAAATGAGCTCATGAGAACATGTATTCAGCTGTGCTTCAGGCAGACCCACTGGTGTCCGTGCAGCTGCTCTGGGGCTGCAGAGCCTTGCCCATGTGTGAGCCACTACAGCAGGAGCTGGGTTAATGTGTCCCTTGGTGCTCTGCTGGGATTTTTGTCAAGTTCCTAATGCTCTATTTAAATGAAATTCCCCCTGGGATCATTCAGCTGTTTGATCAGAGCAGGGATGTTAGCTGCTCTGTCTTGGGAAGCTTTTCTCTCGCTCAGGCTACTGAATGCTTTTCCAAAGACTCACAGGACCCGGGTTTACAAATAACCAGTTCAGCTGGTTGTGAGGAGCAGCTTACCAGTACCATCCTACCCTTTCCTCCCAAGGCCTTTCCTTCTCTGCTTTCAGTATTTCCTGCCCTTCCTGCACTGCCCACCCAGACACCCTCTTGCTGTCCAGGCTGCAGACAGGGCAGTCGTGTCCAGTCCCACAGCACAGACTGGCTGGTGGGACCTCAGGGCTGAACCACGTGGGGATGAGCCAATTTGGGATGAGGAGGGGCTGGGCAGCAGGGGTTATGATCAGGGGTGTGTCAAGGTGGGAGGAGAAGGGATGGCTTTTGGGTGCACAGGGATGTAGGCCATTGAAAACAGAACATCCAGACCAGCCTGAAAGTACTTGTCATTTCCTCAGTGCCTTGGTCTCTGGAGGTGACCTGAGTGTGATTACCTTCTCCAAGTGGTATTTGAGGAGCTCTGGCAGAGCCACAAGTGACTCACAGCAGTGTGGTGTAGTCCTGCCAGCTCTGAGGTGACCTTGCTGTGACATGATGTGCTGGCACCTCTGCAGGGCTAACAAGGAGCAGCCCCACTGCCCCAATCAAGGATGGGTCAGCACACCACTGCCTTGAGCTGCATGTGTGCCCTGGGGGCAGTCAGCAGCCATCCTGCATCCCACCACAGGTGCTGTGCTTGGCAGTGCTGCCTTAATGGTTGAACTTGATGATCACAGAGGGCTTTTCCAACCTAAATGATTCTGTGGTTCTGTGATCCCATCTGTGGCTGTCACCACCACGTCCTCCCTGAACAAGTCCTGGCTGAAAGCTCCAGACCCTTGCAGGACAGGTAGGGACTGGGATTCAGATCAAGTCCTCAGACTGCCCCATGTGGTGGTTGCTTCTGAGTGACACCCTGAGAAGGTTCAGCCAAGCAGATGAGTATGTAGAGAGCCAGCCAGACACAGGGAAAGAAGAAAAGGGAGATCTTGTCTCAGAACTCTGCTGTGTTAAGAAGACCATTTACAGAATTGTGTTCCTCCCATGGCTAGTGTTTTTTATTTATAATAAAGGAGGAAGAAACGTCAACCTGCTCCTTTACAAAGCAAGCAAACAAACAAAGAGCCTCACCAGTTTTCAAGAGACAAATAAAATGAACCCTCTGATGTTTGTTCAGTGAAGAAACTCACATGGCCCATGGGGCAGATAAGGCATGGCTTTGTCAGCAGAGTCTCGGAGAGAGATGTGGCTGCAGAGGTGCAGTTGTGCCCCATCCAGGACATCTCTGACTGATCCACATGTACTGAACCAGGGTCATGTCCTGGAGCCAGCCCTGCCAGGGTGGCTTCTCCTGGATGGCAGCACTGCAAGTGGCCTTGGGCTTGATGTGTTGCTGCCCTGCTTTTGGTCGCAGTGTTGGAGCAGATGAACTGAACTGTCCATCCTGGCAGAGAGCCCAGGCTCCCTATGGATCCTGGAACAGCCACTCAGGGCTGAGCAGGGAGCTGGACACTGACTCTGCAGGTGTGACCACTGTCCTGAGCCTGGAGTGCCCCCAGACAGATGAAGGTCAAAGCTCCTGGGGGATGTGCAGCTCAAAGCTCCTCTGCTCAGGCTGACACACCTGCAGCTCCTGCCAGTGCCTATTTCCCTGCAAGCCCAAGCAATGTGCATTCCCTGGGATTCTGTCTGGAATTTCTGGACCTGCTGCTGGGCTGGAGGCCCCTCAGGAAGGAGCTGTCTGTGCTGGGGTTCATCCCAAGTTCTCCAGCTGGGGAACAGGGAATCACTCTTCATCTCCCCTTCAGGCCCCAGCCACTGGCAGGTATGATGTGCCAGGGACTGAGGACCTGGGGGTGGCTACAAGAAGATGCACTGATGTTTTTCAATTCCTCTCTGTTTACAATGAGTTGAAGGTCACTGTTCCATGGCTCCATTTCTAACATTCACTGTAGTCCTTCTTCAGGGCATGGGGTTGTCAAAGCCTTCTCCAAAAATGCCCTTCTTGAGGACAAGATGTTTGTAGAAGCCTTTTTTTATGCTGTGACTGTCATTAAGTCCACTTTTCCTCAGATCTCAGCCTGAGATTTAGGCAGGCCTTGAAAGCTGGAGAATAATGATAACCAGGAGCACGTGGGAATGAGGAGTTAACCAGGCTCACCCTGGGTCTTCATGATAGGGCCTTACAGGAGAACAAGAGACAAGGGACATAAGTTGAAAATTTGAGTTTCCAAATGGATATGAGGAAAAACGTCTCCACCATGAGGATGGTCAAGTGGTGGGATAGTTTGCTCAGAGGTTTTGCAGTCTCCACGCTTGGAAGTCCTTGAGACAAGATGGGGTAAAGTTGTGACAGTCTCCAGTCTGATCTCACTGGACCAGAAACCTCCAGAGGATCCTTCTGACCTGAATTCCTTTGTAATTCCATGAGCAGAATGGGACAAGCTCCTCAGGGATCTGTGCCAAAAGGACACGGGGTCTGGGGGTGGATCTCCAAACACAGCTCTACAGAAGAGCCTCAGAACAAGACACAAAGCAACAGGGCTGTATAGAATCAAGGGCGTGTATGAGAAGGGACACGTGTGGGTCCCTAATGCCCTGGTACCCTCTGTGACAGTGGCTGAGCAGGCCCAGGGGCTGGAGGCAAACTCTGGGCCATGTTCTATCTTGACCCTGCTCATATTTTTACCTTCAGTGCTTCTTGTGTGGGCTAAGCCCAGATTGTCTCCAGGGATACTGGTTGGCTTTGCATGCCTTCACAAGATGCCCATTTCTTGCCCACCTGTCTTTGTGGGAGAATCTAAAGGAACCAAGAAGTCACAGTGAAGTGGATGCTGCAACAATAAGCCCTGAGTGCTCTGGGGAAGATTCTGCAAAGTATTGATTGCAGTGTTGGAAACACTTCCCTTTGTTGCCCTCAGGAGTTCCAGGTCACTTGGTGATGCTGTGGCTTTGTCTGCTGTCTGTTCCCAGGTAAACACTGTGTGATTTGTTAAATGGGAGTTTGGGCCAAAATGACATCAGAATAATCAGGGTTTCTTTTTTTTCCAGGCTGTGAAAAAGGCACCCTTTTAAGAATCAATACATTTGTATGCAGATTCCCAGCACATGAGTAATTCATGGCTATAAGAAAGGAGAAACACTATAGTGGTTTGATTATGCAGTTGGTTTAAATAAGCAAAATTAGTTGTTAATGAGATCCCTATGCATATTTAGGAAAGTTGAATAATTTATTAAGAGCCAAGAAGTGAGACTGGAGAAGGGAGGTGAAAGCCCAGCAGCATTTTTGAGATTGACTGTGTTCCTGTGCTTGGGGGAGAAGAGTGCAGAAATTGCTCCCTTTTTGAATAAAACACAACCAATGCACATGCTGTGAGGGAACAGCTCCGTGGAGCGACCAGGTGATGTCCTTGCCTTGAGTGCAGAGGCAGACACTTGTACAACAGACTGTGAATTAAGGGTAAACCTTAGCTGGCATCCCAAATGTCAGGCAGTTCAGGGCTCTGCAGCCCAGGAACATCTATTTCACTCCAGACTGTGATGAATCATCAGTCAGACAAAGAAAAGTGCACTTTCCAAGGCTAAATCATAAATACTGAATGGGGATGGACTTTGTCAAGCAAGGAGAGCAAAACAAAAAAAAAAAAGATTTTTGTTGATTTTCAATTTTTTGTCAAAAGTTTCCCCAGGATTTTCTCCTAACAAGGGCTAATTATTTTCTTAGTGAAGTTCTTCCACATCAACAGCATCTGTGACATTCTGATCCTTTGTCTCCCATGCCCAGCTGTGCTGGGGAGGACATTCCTCTCTGATGGGAGCTGCAGGCAAACTGCATCCTGCTGATCTTTGGAGTGCAGGCAGCACAGAGACGGTGAGCTGTGATTTTGGAAGGGTCACCTGAAGTAAAGGTTTTGTGCATGCAAACCCTTGCAAGTGTCCTGTGTATGGGCCACCACTGAACCATGTCCATACGTGCCACATCCACACAGCTCTGAAATCGCTCCAGGGATGGAGACCAGTGTGGGTGAGAGTCTGAAGAGCAGAAGTGAATTAGCAGCCCTGTGCTGAGACATCTGACACTGGGACAAGCCCTTGGAAAGCAGCTGTGGAGCATTGTGTACCTGGTCTGTGGCACTGGTTTGATTTTTTTTCTGTCCTGGGGTTTGTTTTTATGTACAGAAGACATGGTAGAGGAGCACTACCAACTTGGAGGCCATTTCCCTAGCCTTGGCTTGCTTAAGCTGGGAATTTGAGCTTTCAGTCTTAGCCCTATGATATTTGACAATGCAGGTAAGCGGCAGAGCTTTGCAAGGGCTCCCATCTCCTCCAGGCTTGCTTTGGTGAAGGCCACACAGGTGCAAGTCTTCCCACGGACTCGTCACCCTGCCTGGCTCTGTTGTTCAGGATGGAGTTGTGTGGAGGAGCTGTATGGAGCTCCACTTGGCATGGCAGACAGCTGCCAGTTCTGTGGGGTCTCCAGTGTGGGACATCACTGCGAGCTTTGCTGTCCTTCACCAAGCTCATACCTGCCTGGAGGACTGTGACTCCAGCTGGAGAGTCTCCTCGTCCTGCCACTTTCTGCTCAGCACTAGCCAAGAGCCTTTGCTTTCTCTGATGCTTGAGCTGACCTGAATTTGTGGGTCAGTGCCACAAGCTGATTTTGACTGTTCAAATTCTAGTGAACTGAGTAACAGCAGAGATGTCCAAAGTTTGTAAGGAGCAGAGCTGGTGCTGGAATCTGAGAGAGCCAAGACATTCCACGTGATGCTTGAGCGCCTGCGCCCGATGTCTTCTCCTGCTTGGTCATACGTGTTGCAGAAAAGAGCTTGAGTTTTTGGGACCTGGATTGTCACTGGATTCTTCCACCCAGCTGCATCTTCTGCCTTTCCCACAGCCACTGGGCTTCTGGAGGCACGTGTCCTCCCAGAGCCCCGTGCTCAGAGTGTGCAGCAGTGGCATCCCGGGCCTTTTGCTCATTGTCAACCTGTTTTTTCTCTTGCTACAAATGAGAGGCCACAGAAAAGCAGAGGGCTTTGGAGAAAGACTCTTAAGGCAGCTCTGATCAGTGAGTCTCTACTTCAGAGATCCCTGGAGAAGCATCCTTGGCTCAAGAAAGAACTGTCACTGCAAAACATTTTTCTAGAAGAGCTATAGTAACAGATGAGGTCAGAAATGTGGGTCCATGTGATGATCCATGTCCTGGATCAGACACACCAGTCCTTGTCTGCTGTGGAAACTCAGAAAACTCGAGATGCAGTGAGCTTCTTGGAGGTCTGAGAAAGAGAAAGGCTGTGACCTTTCTTGTCATTTTAGGGCTGGAGAAGCT
The DNA here is from genome assembly GCA_013399695.1 of Formicarius rufipectus. Lineage (NCBI taxonomy): Eukaryota > Metazoa > Chordata > Aves > Passeriformes > Formicariidae > Formicarius > Formicarius rufipectus. Next base: position 234,843 of record VXAU01000227.1, read on the forward strand.
CACAAAACCTCCTCACACACTGGACTGTGAGCCTCTGCTGTTCCTTCAGCCCACAGGGTGCAGAGCTTGGCCATCAGTGTCACCAGCTCCCACAGCCCCTCTGGCTGCCAGTCCCACCTTTCCTCTGCCTTTCCTTCAGCTCAGTGCCTTTCTTACCCTGGAGACCTGGGGAGTCTGAAACACTCGGGATGGCTGGAGGGAACATTCATGTCTCACCTCTGTGGCTGTCAGGGACCCTGGCAATACTCTGGGAAGCCTGCACTGAGCTCTCCCCACCAGGCTTGACTCCTGCCCCAAGTGCTCACAGCCAAACCTTGTAGACTGGTGCTTTTAGTGCACAGACTCCCCTGAGGTGGGAACAGGAGGATAATCTCTCCCAGACAGGAGGATAATCTCTCCCAAACTTCCTCCCTGGATTGCCCTTCCCTGCAGAATGGCCGTGTCACCTCAGATCCCCACGTGGCACATAGCCAGTGTCTGCCCAGCCCCTGCATTGCTGCCTGGACAGACATGCTGCCCTCAGGAGGTGTCCCAGTGTCTGCCAGCTGTGCCCTGGCTTTGCACAGTTCTGCATGTTGATCCAGGCAAAATGCACCACAGGAGAGAAATGGGCCAGAAGTTTGGGGACAGGCAGGTAAGTGCCCCACTAAGAGGTAATCAGGAGTTGCAGGGAACAGAGAGGCTGGAGGAGATGTGGCTTATTTGTATAGGCATGGACTGTGTGGGGCTGCTCCCAGTTCCTGTGTGGTGGAGCTGGCAGGAGGTTTGACCTTGATCTGTGTGGTGGTCTAGCTACTCTATGAACGTATTGCACCCCTGAATTGTGTGCAGAAGGGGACAGCTCTCTAACTCAGGGAATTTGTCCTATTTGTGTGCAATGAAGGTGCTGGAAGACACTCACAGTTCCCATCACGTGGGTTTTTCATCCAGAAACTGCAGTAGCCCATAGACATGCTGAACTTCCAGAAAGACCTATGAGGTTCTCAAGGCCAGAGGGTTCACTGTGGGTTTTCTGTGTGGGTGGAAATCTTCCTGGGTGCTGGTCAGTGATGGGCAGCCCACGTGGCAGGTCTGCCTTTTGCAGGAGAGGTCTCAGGAGTCCTTCCCTTCCCATGTGCCAGCCACAGAGGAGGGAAGGAAGCCTGGCCATGGCTGAGGCTGCACAGCAGCTGCTCCTCAGGGGGCAAGGCAGAGCCATGGACCTTGCCCTGGGAGCTCCCCGGGGCCGCTGCCTCCTGTGGGAGTGTGTTTTGTGACCTTTGTTCACACCAAGGAGGCTCTCCTGGGCAGGATTTGTTGACTCGAGCATCAGTTCTCACCTGCAGAGGAGCTGCTCTCCATGTGCTCACAGCTTTGCCAAGGGCTGTTCTTTGGCTCTGGGGCTGACACCACCCTGGGCCACAGCAGATGTCCCACAGGGGTGGTGACAGCAGGAGTGGGACAGGAGCTGGACCTGTTCCTCTCCTGGAAGACCACATATGCAGCTTCATCTTCAAGGTGGCCGCTGGGGTCCCAGAGCTGTCTGGGATCCTGCTCCATTGGGCCTGGACATGCTGCTCCAAGGTTACAGGTGTCCTTGGCTCCAGGAAGGCTCATGGGATGGAGGGCAGTCAGTTTGCACTTGTGATAGGGAAGGGAACTGTTTTCTCAGGGAGGTGGTGTTGGACTGAGGGCTAAATTGATTTCCATAAATATTTGAGCAAGGCTGAATTATTTATGACCCTCTGGTGACACAATAGAAGAACTGATGGAATCGTCTGTGAATTTTCCAGATGATTTAGTTTAAAAATGCTGCTCGTTATTATTTATGTGGGTCAGATCCCCCTTTGCTCCTGGCCAGGCCTTGCACATGAGTTACATAAACACAGAGTCAATATACAAATCTCTCCCTTTATCCATCTTAATCTGCCAGTCAGTAAGTGAGCAGCAGCCTTGGTGTTTGATTCCCCAGGAGGACTGTAATCAGAAACCTTTGTCATTCAAATGGTGTGGAGGAACAGGAAGAGAAAAAGTAAAGAAGAAAGGAAAAATAAGGAAAGAAAAAGAAGGACAAAAAGAAGGGCGGAAGGACGGAAGGAAGGACGGAAGGAAGGAAGGAAGGAAGGAAGGAAGGAAGTGTAGGGCTAGCAAAATGGTGGAAATTGTCCTGTGTCTGCTGGATCAGAAGAGGATTTTGGATGTGGACTTTGGTGACGTTCACCAAGGTCTTCAAATACCATGTGGATCAAGTAGGTTTGTTACTTGCTGAACAGCAGTGAAAGTGGGGGGAAGGTGTCTCTTTGGATCTGTGTACAGGGAGGTGAAGCTGAAGTGTATTAATTAAATGGTTTTGAACCCTTAACTGACAATTGGAGTGGACTTCATTTACCTAAGATCAGTTCATACTCACTTTTTTGATTACTCAAGCTGATGAGAAGCACTTCTGAGAGCTTTAAGTGGTTTCCTCCTCACAAGAATAATAATATTAACTTGAGTGGGAGGGATGTATGAGAGCTATGTCAAGCAAACCCCATGCTATAAACCCAACTCTACTTACACCCAGGAAAGTCCAGTTCTTGGGTTCCCCCAAACTTGCCTTAGGTGGGAACCTATGGATGGACCCACTTGCTTTTGCTGGTCTGCAAAGATCAAAAGTTCAGGGAACTGAAAGAATTACAGAAAGAATTAGTTTGGGAGGGACCTCTGGAGGTTTCTGGTCCAACCTCCTGTCTGTGCAGAGCTGGCTTAAAATCCACAGCAGATACTTCAGGGCCAGTCCATCACAATTTTGAAATCCTCCAGAGATTCCACCCCTTCCCTGTGTGTCTGTCCCAGTGTCAAGCCATTCACAACTGGAGAGATGAGTACCTGTCAGAGCACATCCTATGTTCACTCTCCAAAACTGGGAGACATTCCCTTCTTCTTCAGTGCCACAGACAAGCTCTGAACTGCTTCTTCTCAGTGGCTCCTAAGGTGAGTTCCACAGACACATCCATGTGGAGCAGAGCATTAGCCTGGAGCAGCTCAGCCTGCTCTCCTGTCCTTGCTTGTCAAAACCAGTGTCCTCTGGCCCTCGGATCCCACCACGGGCAGCACGTGTGCCTTCAGGCAAAGCAGTCTCTTCATTCCTTCAGCCTCTTGGTCCTGACATTTTTGCTGGCTTGGGGGAAGCACAGCACCTGATGCCTTCAGCTTTTGGTCAGAAGATGGCTTTGGATGAGGTGTCAGCAGGGAGACAGGGATCCCTTCAGCCACAGCCACACTACTCTCTCAGTTTTGATGCTCTCTCACTGCAGAGATGGGGACATCTCCCTGATCCAAGATCTGTTCTTCATCACAGCCACCTTGCTCAGAGAATCCTGGGGATGTGTGAGGCTGAACTGGGCAGAGAAAGGAAGAGCAGCTAGCCCTGGAGGAAAAAGCACTTGCTCTCTGGGCAGGTAAGAGGGGGTTGTGGCAAACCTGTGGCATCTCCAAGTGTAAGATTCACAAGGAACCCCTTTTCCCGATCTTCACATTAACTCCTGACTCAAATTCTGATGGATGCCACAAGAACAAAGTGTGATATTCCAGTTCCTTAGATGTGTGTCCCTCTGTGGAGAGACAACAGTGTACACTGGGGTCAGCACTTGCTTGGGGGAGGTTTGAGAAGAAGTGGGATGGGCAGCATCCTCTGGGCTGGATGCTGCTCCCGAGCTGGGAGCTCCCCTGTTGCTGTGGCTCTGCCTGGGTGCTGCCTGTGGGAATGGCCCAGTTGTGTGTGCTGTGTAAGCAGAGGCAGAAGGGCTGTTTTCACCTGGTGTCCTTGAATGGCCACATCCTGCCTGGCTGTTCATTAGCCAGGTTAAACACAGCAGGGCCAGGCTGCTTCAGGGCATTTCTCTGTACCTGGGACTGGCTTCTGCCCCACACCTCCCACCCCACCTGCAGTAACACCAGTCTCCATCCCTCCTGTGAGGCAATCCCACACCATCATTTCACAACACAGTCAGAGCTTTCCTCTCTGCTAAGATAATAAACTTTGTAGGGCCTTTTGTGCCCTGTGACCGTTGTTGTCTTGGCTCAAAGCTGTTCAGGTACCCATGCTCTCTCCCTGCTCCCCAGAACGCCCTGAGACCTGGTCCCCCTTGTGCACCATCCTCCTGAAAAACCCTGGTTGCACAGCCAGGGCAGGCATGGAGGGGATCAGGATATACATAGGAGTCACCAAAGGTGTCACTTGAGATAACTGCAGGGTGAGGGATGGCTGCAGACCATTGGGACCATTTGACCCTTGGGTCAAATAGTGTAGGAACGGGTGAAATGAAGCCAACCCGTGCCCAGGAGCCGGGGGCAGTGGTGTGGGGGGCTCTTCTTGGCAGAGCACGTGTGGTACAGCAGGGCTGCCCAGGTTTCCCAGGCCGAGCTCAGGCTGTGCTCTGGGGTCTCACAGCAGCACCCCTGCATGGGGCTGCTCCTGCTGCAGCCAGAGAGGGACACGGCCCTGGCACTGTGCCCCACGGGCTGCTACTGCCCTGCGCTGATCCTGCTCTTCCTTGGACCACACTTCAGAGACAGCCACGTGTCCAACCCTTCTCATCCCTCTGGCAAAGCCAAGGACCAGGGCTGCTTCTGCAGGCAGCAGGGAGGGCACAATGTGAATCGTGGTGTCGTTCCTCTGGTAGCTTCACCTGGCAGGGCAGGGCACTTCCAGCCACCGGGATGCTGCAGTGAGGCAGGGTCCCAACTCATGCTGGAAATCCAGTGACCAGCACTGCCTCAGCACACCTGCTGAGTGATTTCTTCCTCTGGGCTCTTCCTCTGCCTTCCCTCATCTGGGAATGCCTTTGGGAAATTGCATCTGCAAAGATTCAATTATAGAATCCTAGAATCTCCTGAGCAGGAAGGGACTCAGAAGAATCATTGAGTCCAGCTCCTGGTCCTGCACAGACACTCCAACAATCCCCCCCTGTGCCCCAGAGCATCATCCAAACCCTCCTGCAGCTCTGGCAGCCTCGGGGCCGTGCCCACTGCCCTGGGGAGCCTGGGCAGTGCCCACCACCCTCTGGGGAAAGGAGAACCTTTCCCTGAGATGCCCCTGCCCTGGCACAGCTCCAGCCATTCCCTGGGTGCTGTCCCTGCTCACAGGGACCAGAGCTGGAGCTGCCCCTCGGGAGGAGCTGCAGCCCCCGCTGAGCTCTGCCCTCACTCTGCTCTGCTCCAGATGGACACACCAAGAGCCCTCAGCTGCTCCTCAGGGCCCCTCCTGACCCTTCAGCATCTCTGTGGCACTCTCTGGATGCTCTCTAATTAGGTCCTTCTTCTAAGTACGTGTAATGTAATGTAATGTCTCCTAACAAAAAATGTGAAATGAATATCTGCAGGGTTGGGTCTGCACCTGGCTTTGGGCTCAGAGGCTTTGGAAGGCACCCTATGTTGTCAGACTTAAAGATGAAGCAGGGGTAAGGTGGTGCCCAGTGCTGGCAGCAGCATCTCCATCCTGGACTGTGCTAAGCCATGTGTGACTCTCACCAGCTCCAAAAGGGACTTGGCACTTTGCAGCTGGGATGGTGGGAGCTGTCCCAGGCTTCCAGATCCCCTCCAGGAAGATGCCCAGGAGCTGGCAGGGCACCCAACCATGCCCACTCCTGGGTGGTTGTAGGGAAGGGATGAAGGGTGTTGTGGAACCTTGTGGCATCACCTTTGGGGAGGCAGGGGAAGCCACTTCATGTCATCTGCCCAGCTCTGTGTGTGGCTGGTGGCTACTTGTGCAACTCTGTTCCCTCAGACAGGTTGAGGAGATGAGCAGCCCAGTTCTGAGCTGGCCAGGCTGGTGAAGTCCTGCCATGTCTTGGGTGGTGGGCAGTGTCCTGGGTGGTGAGACTGAGAAAGAGAAGAGGTCCATGGGGAAGGAGGTGTGTGCTGGCCTGCACTGCTGGCTCCTGATGGTGGGATTGGTGCTCCAGAGAAGGGCTGGGTGAACATGTCACTGCTGTGCCACCACGACTGGCAGTGCCACAGGGCAGGTGTGTGGCCTCGTGCCCAGCCTGCCCAGGGGCACTCAGGGGGTGCTGAGCTCCCAGGGGCTGTGGGGCCACAGGAGCCTGGGATGCAGGGCGAGAAGGTTCCACCTTCAAACATGCACCTGACTCCTGCTGCCCTGAAAGCCGTCACTGTCGGGAACTCCGGGAAATCAGGGGGCTTTGACTCTTCCACCCGCTGCACAGGGACTTCCCAGACATCTCCTCCGGGACCAACTGGGGCAAATCTCTTTCTGGGATGTGGCTGTGTCATCCAGAGCCATCTGTTCTCCCAGGAAACGTGAGCTGCGACTTCCTTCCTTGCGGCAGAGTGGTGAGGGCTGGTCAGAGGCAGCACGGCTGTGCGGCACAGCTCCCTGCTGCTCCTGCCCTGCAGCCCGCGCGGGTCCCGGGGTCAGCCGGGCTCCTCTCCCGGAGGCGATGCAGCAGTTGGGCTGTGTGGGGGTGGGGGCTGCCTGCTGTTCATCCCCTTTGTTTCCTGGGAGCTGCTTTGGAGAAGGAAACAGGTGGATCTGTGGGATCTCAGGCTGGTGAAGTCACGGGGCACAGACAGCGCCGCTCCCGGCCCGGCCCTCGGGAAGGGCAGCGCGGCTCTGCCTGCGCCGGGGGCTCCTGGCTCGGAGCTGCGCTGGCTCGGGGGGCACGGGAGTGGGGCAGGGACGGGATGGGGACACGGGCTGCTGTGCCTTTGGCTCGGGCTGGCAATGGACGTCTGTCGGTGTCACATGAGCCGGCAGGAGACAGATGGCATTTTACTGCCTGGCTGGAAATCGCCCCTTTCTTTTCTTTCCTCCCCGTCCCTTTCTTCTTCACCTCCCCCCCTTTATTTTTTTTTTTTTATTCTTTTTTTGCTTCAAAGAAACTGAAAGGGAGCCTGAGAGCAAGGAGAAAGGCTGCCTGCCTTTTGAACTGTTATCTGATGCTCACAGAGATGATCTCCACGTGGCTTGGGCTTCTGCCTGTCTCTGTGCCTGTCTCCTGCCTGTGGGGCTGAGGCAGGGGGGTTGCTCTGGGTAGGAGGGGGTCTCCAGCTCTCCCAAGGAAACACACACTTGTTGGCTGTAACTCTGTTGACTCCCAGTTCTCTGGGGGAGTCAGCTCGGAGAGGTGGGATGAGCATCCTGGGGACGTGGGGAAGCCCCTGGGCTGTGGCAGGGCTGGCCCTGCCTCATGAACCCTTCAGAACCCTGTCCTGGGTGAGGGCATCTTCAGGCTGGGCTCTGGTGTTCTGCAGGGCCTGACCAGGCAAAGCTGCAGCGTTGGTGACAGCAGGTTGGACAGAGACCTCCAGACACACCAACTCCAGGGTGCTCTGATATCCCTGGGTTAATTTCCTGATCTGAGGAACTGGGTGCCTCTTGGGCTTTCCAGACCTCAAGTGGCCATCAGGAAAGCTAAAAGGTGACCATCAGCACTCCTGAAGGATTCTTCTCAGGCCGAGGATCTCCTCTACCCTTGCCTTGCCATGAAGATGCATGAGTGCATGGTGTGTGGTGCCTTCCCATGCAGGTGGGAACTGCATGAGGGGTGAGAGCCTGCAGGAGCTGCCAGAGTTGGACAAAGGCACAGGAGACAAATCCAAAAATATCTGAGATGAAACCTTGTTTCATTATAAAAAGAAGTGATATGGTCTCAGTCTGTGTCTATGACAGCAAAGCACTGAGTTAAAGAAACATAAAGATTATAAAGGGAATTAATTCATCTGGCACTTCTCCCAGAAATGTATTTACTTAAGTAATGACAACTAAATGTATTTGAAAAAAAAAAAACCAAACAAAAAAAATAGTGCAATAAACGACATTTGCTGTGTTGTGCTTTTTCTTGAAATGAATATCCATTTTATTTCTAAGCTTTTTGGTAGTGCTCAAAATAAACTTAACTTTTCAGTTTGAATTTGGTATTTCCTGGTTCTTCTCAGGACTTGATTTAGCTGAGTTTTCTTTAAATATTTTTGCTTCCAGGTTTGCAGCCTGCAGTGACAGGTTTTCTATCCAAACTGCAAGTAACTTAAGCAGTCAGATACCGCACAGATGTGGTCAGATGCAAGTCTCTCACCCAGACCCGAGTGACTTTGAAACACTGCAAAACACGTTTCCCTTCAAGTCTTTCCTCGCCATCAGTCGCTGCTACCTGACCCGTTTGCCTCAGCACTGAGAGCAGGGCCCCTGTGCAGGGTGAAGGGGACTCAAGGAACTCCTCATCTGCAGCTGATGGCAATTCCATAACACTTCCAAAATGCTCCTGGGCTGCCGTGTGTGCACAGCACAGGCAGTGCTGGTCATACCCTCCTCTCTCTGTAAGAACAGTGATTAATATAATCCCAAATACAGCCACTATCACTCATTTGGAATTTATTACGTGCAGTAACCACAATAAAGGAGTGTTAGGAGCTGGCTCGTACTTTACTGGACCCACAGCGCATTAACTGCCTTATTAAATTGAAATTATACATCTATTTGCATTTCCACTCCAACACTTTCACCTGCCATGTGCTTGCAGGTACCACAAGTTGCTCTCTGAGGGTCCACACAACCCTCGCAGCTGCTCTGTGGGTGTTTGGGGGGCAGATCCCTGGGGTGAGTGTTTGCCGGCTCGCTCCAAACAGTGTGTGTGGCCACGTGTGTGTGCACACGTGTGTGGGGTCTGTGTGTGCACACGTGTGTGGCGTCTGTGTGCACACGTGTGTGGGGTCTGTGTGTGCACACATGTGTGGGGTCTGTGTCTGTATGTACATGTGTGGGGTCTGTGTGTGGGGTCTGTGTATGCGTGCACACGTGTATGGGGTCTGTGTGTGCACAAGTGTGGGATCTGTGTGTGTCTGCACACATGTGTGGGGTCTGTGTGTGTGTGCACACGTGTGTGGTGTCTGTGTGTGTGTGCACGTGTGTGGGGTCTGTGTGCACACATGTGTAGGATCTGTGCGTGTGCACACATGTGTGGGGTCTGTGTGTGTGTGCACACGTGTGTGGGGTCTGTGTGTGCACGTGTATGGGGTCTGTGTGTGGGGTCTGTGTGTGCACACGTGTGTGATCCGTGTGTGTGCGCACGTGTGTGGGGTCTGTGTGCACACATGTGTGGGATCTGTGTGTGTGCACACGTGTGTGGGGTCTGTGTGTGTGTGCACACCTGTGTGGGGTGTGTGTGGACAGGAGGGTGCTCCTGGTGCCCCCGGTCCGTGTGCCCTGTGGGCTGAGGGGGTGTCTGAGCAGGGGCAGGTGCTGCGGGTCTGGGGGCGAGGGCAGTGCCCCGGCGGGTGCTGCGTGTCCCTGCCCCGTGCTCGGGGCTCCCGTCCCACGCTGCCCTCGGTGGGGGCCGTGCTGCAGCTCCAGCTGTGGGCTGATGTCGGCTGCTGCCGCTGCCTCTGGCTCGTGCTCCAGGCAGAACGAGCAGAAGAACCAAACCTCAGTCCTGTGGCTCTGTCGTTTGAATGTCTGCAGACCTTTTGGGTACAGCACGGTCACATTCAGTCCCAGGAGGTGCCACGAGGGAAGGTGCTGCTCCCTCTCGAGCTGCTGAAGCCCCTCACTGGACATTCCTGGTCAGGTACCAAAGGAAGGGTGGCCTGGGGTCAGACATTGCCTTGACTGGTGGATTAGCCAAGTGCCATTTCTGCAGTGCCTTTGGAGTGCAGAGAACTGTACATGTAGAATCAGAGATGCCCAGAACTGCTTGGGTTGAAAGAGACCTTAAAATTTACCTCCTTCCGCCAGCCCAGGTGGCTCCAAGCCCCGTCCAGCCTGGCCTGGGACACTCCCAGGGATGGGGCCACCACAGCTTCTCTGCCCAACCTGTGCCAGGGCCTGCCCAGCCTCCCAGGGAAGGATTTCTTCATAATGACTGATTTAAATCTACCCTCCTTCAACCTAAAACCCCTCCAGGCCCTTGTCCAAAGTCCCTCTCCAGCTCACTTGGAACCCCCTTAGGCACTTGAAGAGCCTCTGGGATCTCCGTGGAGCCTTCCTTTCTCCAGACTGAACACCCCCAGCTCTCAGCCTCTGCATCAGTGCAGGGTCAGAGTTGTGGGGTTATGGACATAACTTCAAGGGATAAAATCACAAGCTGTGAGAACATGTGGCTGCTGAGCCCTGCTGAAAATCCCACAGAGAGTAGCATTTATGAGTGCAAGTAGGTGTAACGGGAGAAATTCTCCTTGCTTGCTCTGTCTCCTCCTACCTTTGCTGGCTGAAAATCCCTGGAAGAACTGCCTGCTGTGCAGAGTCTGGACTACTGAAGGATGTGGCACAGAGCAAAACCTGGAACTGAAAGCCCCACTCAGCATCTGGGCTGCCAGCCTTTGTGACACCGCCCTGGCAGCTGGATGAGGGGCCTCTGGAGTGTCCTCCCACCAACCCTTGGGTGCCTTGGTGCCTTCACTGTGGCACACAGCCCGTGGCCTCACAGTCCTCTCCTCCAGGAGGTTTCAGGCACAGCTGTGCTGAGGAGACTGGTCCAGGCACTGACAGAGGTTTGGCACATCCCACCCTGGAAGGGGAAGCCAACCCTGCTGGCTGTGGGGCAGGTGGGCAGGGGAGCTCAGCAGACTCCTGTGCAGCAGAGTCGGTGTGACTGAGGGTAAAACCCCTCCTGGGGGAGCCTGCCAGTCCTGCCAGCACCCGTGCAGGGGTCCCCAGCCAGCAGCACAGGCAGGGACCACACCTGGACCTTGCTCTCGGGGCTGGACATGGCTACTGGATGCATGGAATGAGGAACACCAGGCTGTGGAACACATCTCTGCTTCTTCACACTCCTCTCCCTGTTGGTTTCTCCTGAGTGTTCAACAGTGTGAGCTGTTGTCTGGCTCAGGTCAGTCACTTTTTCCCCTAAATATTACACAGTGACTTCACTATTAGAGAGACCCAGGACAATGACAAAAAACATCATGTGCACGATTTAACACCTGAGTATACTGAGAAATGCCAGAGCCTCCCACTCCATCCCCTCCAACAGCCCCTGAGCCTTGCTGAGATCTGCCTGAAGCACCCAGGGGCCATCCCAGGGTCACTGGGCTGGGTCTGAACACTTCATGTGTGGCTCCAGATCAGTCAGGAGGTTGTTCCTACTGTCACCCAAACAGTACAGTACTGAGGCTGCAGCCCAGGGTCCAGGCAGGATTTCACCCTGACCGAGTATTTGGGATTTTCCCTCCCCTTCCATGGCTCAGTGTCTTCTCTCAGTCTCCACAACAAGACTGTGTCTTACATCCCCATAAAAGGTTCCCTGTTCCACACCTCCTGCTGGCCCAGAGCGTGGCTGTTCTCTCTGCAGCCCTGCAGCTGGGAGTGCCCCAAGGAACCAGTGCAGTTTTGCCCTGACTTCTGGGGAGCTGGGACATTCAGACACGTGCAGAGCCCTGTGCTTCTCCTGGAAAACACTCCTGGTTTGATTTTTTTTCCCTCGGGAAACAGGTAACAAATGAAGTGAAAAGCTGAGACTTGGGCAGGAAAATAGCAAAGTGGTTACCCCCAGATCTGAGATCACCCATCCATGGTGTACAAAGAGGCTTCTGCACTTGGTCCCTGAGAGCCTTTCCATGGCACCAACTCAGATACCTCTGTCAGAAATTCACCTAAAATCACTTTTCCATTATCATCCAATCTTTCAATCTGCTCAAGAAGCACCGTGTTAGTCTGACAAAATGTTTCCATAAAACCATGTAATTGGTCTTAATTATATTGTTCTATTTTAATTCCTCGTTAACAGTAACGTACCAATTGTTCCTTCACTTGACAACAAAGCCAGAGTGATGTGCCTGCAGGTCAGTCACTATTCCTCCCCTTGCTCCACATGTGGCACCTTCACCTGCTTTTCTGGAACTCCCCAGGGCTGGAGTCAGTGCCAGTGAGCAGCAGTCAGCTACAGAGCTACTTACCCAACTTCTCACAAATTAAACATAAAATGGAGTGAAACGAAAATATGTGGAGTCTGTGACTCTGGTACTCAAACAAGTTAGGGGACATTGTCTTTTCTACCCATCAACATGGGACCTTAGAGACAACCTGTGCTGCCTCACACCACCGTGGCAGTACAGATGCCCTTGGTGACCACACAGGCCTCATTGCACCTGGAGCGTGGGGAAGGTGCTGCTGATGGACAAGGAGGAAGAAGCTGGCCCATCCTCTGGGTGTGGCAGCCCTGCAGGCAGCCAAGGACAGAGGGGGTGCAGGGCTTTGGGGCAGAAATGGCCAGGTTTGCCCTCTCTCTGGCTTATCATTTGGCACTCACGGTTTAGAGTTCATGAGCAGATGCCAGCACACAAACTGTATGAGTGAGTGCAGGCTCAATTATGACCTCAGTTATATACTGCTGAATCACTGTCTTGTGGAGCTCAAGTTTTATGTCCCTGACCTCAGTTCAGATATTATCTTTTCTTTTCTTTTCTTTTCTTTTCTTTTCTTTTCTTTTCTTTTCNTTTGCTTTTAACTGCCCATAGTGGACAAAGAAGGAACAATTCACAGGTGGCCCATTGGGAATTTTCCAGCTTATTGTCTTACTTTTCAAAACAGTTGAAGCCCCATTTTCTCTTTTCCTTAAAGTGCACATCCATTAGGCTCAACAAGGACTCACAGGGCTGTGACACCAATGGGGAAAAATAGTTAAAAATTCCACGAAACAATGGAAATCTGCTTCTTCTCCTCTCCTCTCCTCTCCTCTCCTCTCCTCTAATGGGAATTTGGAGTCAATTCTCATTGCTAAACTATGCAAAAGGATATAAGAGAGGAGAAAGGGGATCAGAGCAGGTTGGGAATGGCAGGTGCACAGGGAGTGACTTTACCCTCCCATGGTAAAATCCCTGTCTGCAAAATAACAGGGAAGGGACTTTGCTTTGGGATGTCACCACCTCTGCAAGGTCTGAGCTGGATGGACACAACCCACCTCCCTAGGGGATGGAGGGAGGGATTCCTGTTGTATCAGGTGCTGAATAACACCCTGAGGGCGTTTGCAAAGTGGCTCTTTCCTGTGAAGTCACCTCGTGCATCCCGCTTTTGGAGGATTAACTCTGCTTGGGGTACTTGTGTGGGGCCGAGTACTGCAGGGCTCCCTGTCCTAGTGAAAACTGCCCACGTGTGCCCGTGGCTGTTGTCCCCAGGTCCGGACAGCTCTGAGATCACGTAGCCCACACTGATTTGCCTCCTGAGCTGAGGGCTCTGTAGGGAAGGGTCAAGTCTGCCAGAAAAGGCGGGGGCATCAACCAGCGTGAGCTGCCCTGGCAGGGTGGGCTGATGGACAGAGACTCTGCTCAGAGTTTGTTTCCTGTGTTGCCATGACACAAACATCTTCTGCCTGTTATTGTCACTGGTAATTATCATAATTGTTTGTTGCAAAGCCCACATTCCAGCGCAGAGCTGCAGAGCTGACCCAAACCTCAGCGGCTCTTTGCTTGGGTTTGCAGCTCCAAGCCTGGTGGGTGGGATGAGGCCCTAGACTTGGGGAATGTCAGAAAGCTCCATGTTTGGAGGGAGCAAGGGGAAAGTTCACTTGCAGCCAGAAAGCTTGTTTTAGCCCTCAAGCTGGCCTGGCACTGGCAGGACCCCGAGACCCAGGCTGCTGCACACTCATGCCGTGTGCCTGATCCTCTCTATCAGCCCCACTCCAGATTCACCCTGGGGTCTCCTTCCCACACCCGGGGCTGCCCTGTTCCTCCTGTTTTGTCCCAGTGGTGGGGCAGGTGGACCCTGCAAAGTCTGCTGAAATAAATAGTGTTGAAGGAGCTGGAGAGGGGAGGAGGCTGGTCTGGCTCATCCAGCCAAGAGTGCTGGAGGTAGTGAGATGAGAGTGTCACGAGTGGTCCCACGGGCCTCACGGGCACTGCAGCCCAGGGTGTTGGGGCACTGGCTGCCACCCCCTTGGTTATGTCTCAATGCTCATGGAACTGGGACTGGAGCAGGCACCAGCCCCTCCTGTCACATGGGGGCCAAGTCCAGTGGATATCCCCCCACTGCAGACCTCCTTGCAGTTCCATGGTGAGTTACCAAAGCAGAGTGGAACAGCTGATGGGAAGGATGGCTGGCTGCCCTTGGCCTCATTTTGCAAAGGGAGACCAATGTGCTGAGTGCACGGCTTGGCTGGCAGCGAGAGTAAGACCATGTGCTGCCTGGGTTTCTGTACATGAGAAGCAGCTGCAAATACTGCCCTGGGCTTTCCACGTGGATCTTGACCTTCTTGTCAAGTTTTCTCAGTGCTCTGGCTTGTAGTGACACTGGAAAAGCAATGCTGTGTTGGCCCCCTGTGCCCACCAAAACCTGAGCAGCCTCATGAGACGGTGGGTGTGAGTGGCTGGGGTGAGAGACAGCAGAGGACAGCAGAGGGAGAAGATGTTGCCAGGTGAGGTCTGGTGTTGCTGCTCTTCATCAGCAGAGCTGTGTTGTGGATTCGACGCTGTGGGAGTCTGATGACATTGGTGTGAGACACCTGGGCCACCCCAAAGCATCCCCTTAGTGCAGAGACATTTGTCCCACGTTCTCATCTTCAGGACTGTGCCCCAGCCAGTGTGTAAGGTGGAAAATCCACACATCACTCCATTCCTCTGCCTTCAGTTCCCTGCAGACCCTCCCCGTGCAGACCTCCCCCACAGACACACACATGTAATTTCCCATGGGGTTTTACCTGCTGTGTCTCACGATCGCCTCACCCTCCTCTGGGCCCCTCCAAAAGAGTCAAGAGTCCCATGCACACCAGGACGCCCCTCCCACCGATCCTGGCCGGTCCCACAGAAGCTTCACGGAGCACAGGTGGAGCACAAAGGGAGGCCAAGACAAGCCACGTGTCTGGCACACCCGTCAGGGTTCTAATGAAGTTGTTCCTAATCTCTGCTCGAAAGGTCCCATCTCTGAGGGAGGCACCGAGTTACAGCACGTGGTTTGTTGCAAAACAGAGAAAAGCTGCAAAGTCCCTGTGGCTGGATGGGTGTTGGGGAGCCAGCTGTTTGTCACACCAGCCTCCAACACTGGTTAGGAGGTGTCTGTGGACGCTTTCAAACTTTCCTCATGGAACATGTTTCTTTTTGATCCATTCCTGGCAGAGGAAATTGCTGTTTCCTGAGTCGAGACCCTTGCATGCCTAGGTCAGGCAGAGCTGCTGGATGTGCCACCAAGAATCAACAACCAGCCCATGGGGGAAGCCTTGTAGAGACCCACCATGGAAGGGGTGAAGGAAGAAGGTCCTAGCTGTGGTGGGATGAGGGTGGAGTGTGGGATATCACCCCTTCTCTTGCTCCCTGGGGCATGTGCAGAGCCTGAGGACGTCACATGATGGTCTTCAGTGGTTCCTGGTTTTCCATGCACACCTTCCCTGCTCTGTAGGCTGTTTCCATGGAGAGATCCCAGGCTTTAAGTCCAGCCCCTGCATTTGTAGAAATGCTCTGGGTCCCGTGGTGGACCCCAGAGCCCACCGTGCCACCAGAGATGAGGTATTGTTGGAAGGCTGAGCCTTCTGCCTCGTGCAGCTCTGTTTATCCATCTGGGGAGCCTCGACTCATCGAGATACCAGAGCTGGGCTTTTCTTCTTCCATTGAAATAGCCTCGGCCCCCTCTCGCCCCGTCCCCTCAGCTCCTCTGCAGCTCAGCATTACCATAGCCCTTTGTGGAGAGCCACACTTGTGTTGGTCCGGGCAAGCAGCTGAGGCACGAGAAACGCGCTGGAGCCATTCAGGGGCTTAGTCTGGGAGTCATTGTCCCCCTGAAAGGGATGGCTGGAGCATTTACATAAAAATGTGCTCGATGCAGCTAGCAGAGCGGCCGTGGGGGTGTGCCCGGGGGGCAGAGCCGGGCGGAGGGGGCAGCCCCTCGCCGGCAGCCCCCTCTCTCTGCCCCCGGCCGGGGCTGCGGGGCTGCGGCGGGGAGAGCCCCTCCTGGCCCTGGGGCAGGGGGAGCCGGGCCGGCTCGGGGGGATCTCCAGAGAACGAGCTCGGGTCTGTCCCTGTCCGGGCGAGCTCTGCTCTCCTCCAGGCGCGGCATCTCCAAGTGGCTGCTGGATTGGGAGCTCGCCCCTGCCACGACGTCTGTGCCCTCTCCAGGGTGCTGTGGCTGCTGAAACCAGCTCTGGGACCCCGAGTGCCACATAGCCCTTCCTCCTTGTCCCACCACCCCATGGCATGCTGAGCTCACCCTGTCCCTTGCCTAAACCACACGGCAGCTGAACCAGCTGGCTTTGCCCTCTTCCTTCTCCCCCTCTCCTGAGGAACCTGCCATGGACCGTATTTCATCTTCAATACCTCAGTGAACTGAGTTCAATTTAAACAGAACATTGAAGTTTGACCATGCTCCGTTCCAGTCACGGCCCTGAATTCACCCTGGGGTTGGAGCTGACTGCACCAGGAATTTTGGTCACAGGAAGGAGACTGTGGGAACCAGAGAGGAGAAAGCACAACTTTGCTTTGGCTCTGTGCTGCTGATTCGATTGCCCTGGTGTGTGGGGTGGCTGTGTGGGACCTTCCTGGCCTTTACATGGTCCTCAGGTGTCCTGATTCCAGGTGCCTTAACCCCAAAAACTGTTCTCAAAGCTTACAACCACAAGTAAAGTTTAGGGGTGACATACACACGTGCTCGTTTTGCAGTGGAAATCGTTGAACTGAACTGAAATCCTCAGGCAGTTGAACAGATTTATTTTCCCATGAGCAGAACGTGACCTAATGGAAAATGGAGACCTGGTACAGAAATTCTCTCCCTAAGGACAGTTTTTCAGGAAGATTATGATAGGTCCTGAGTTCCTCTTAGACTGCATCATTATTAAGTGTTGTGGTGGTGCCCAGAGGCAATGATGTTAATAAGCACCTAATTTTAGCAGTAATTTAGCTTCTGTTGTAATTACCAGGTCGTTGTGCTTGGTGATGTACAGACGCATGTGAAAAGACAGCTTTAGTCCCAAAGGGCATGTTCCTGGGACACGACAGTCACAGCAATTCCTGCGGGTCAGGGAGGACAAGTCGGGCTGTGCCTGAGACAGGGGAGGTCTGGGAACAGCAACGGGACCCAAAACTGGGGCAGCCTCCTCTGCACCACCTGTGGAGAACTGCCTTGAAAAGACCTGACCCAGAAATGCTGAATGGAGTGTGGATGGGTGAGAAACCAGGATCAGAGAGCAAAGGGAAGGGTCTGGAGCACAAGTCTCCTGCAAGAAAGCAATAACCCATTTCTTCCTGGAGCTTGAAACGTCTTTCTCCCAGAAGTCAAATCTCAGTTCCGGATTTAAATAGACTTTTTTGCATACCATAAAAGTTCAGAGGATATTAGCCACGATTTGTGTACCTGTCTGGTTCAGTCTGAGCTGGAACAGGATGGCTTCATCAGGGTAAGCCTTTTTATGTGCTGGCTCTTTGCCTTGTTACCTTGTGGGAGTGATTGAGTTGCAGGCAAATCTCACAAATGCTGCTCATTCTGGAAGCTCATCGAGTAATGCAACCCCGAGTACACTCAGGTGGAGTTTCAGGACAGATCCGATCAGACAGGGCTGCTTCAGCCACAGGAAAACACACGAGTTCACATCAGTGCACAAATTGGAAGGTTTCACCCAGGAAAAGAGTAGCTGCAAAGTGCAGGGGAATGCAGGACACTAATTTGGTACTGCTGGTTGATTGCAGCAAGATTTGCATGGTGACTATCTAATGCTGGTGCACATATCCTTGTGCAGGACGTTATTGAGCTTTGAAGGGTTTCAATGAAATAAATTATGGTCAAATAAAACGTTCTACCTCACTGAAATGGGAAGAGAAAAATGAACTGATTCATTTTGACTTTTTTTTTTTCATAGAAAATATGATCTAAATTGACACATTCCAACAATGAATTTCTATTTTGGCCCAACTGTATTTCCAGTGGAAACTTATTAAGATGAACAGGTCTCAGCCAGGAATTCACTGCTGACCACCCTCTGGCACGGCCTAAACCCGCTTTGAAAGTGGCTGCAGTTCAGGTGGCACTTAGTGAAACCATCACTGCCACCCTCACACCCTTTCCTCTTTTTCCTTTAAGTCCTCTAGAATGTGTTGTTTTCCTCACCATTCTTTTTGCTGTTTTCCACACCCTTTCCCTTCGTGGGTCTGCTCAAACATTTTGTCTAAGAGATGGACAAAAGGATGGAGTGATTCCCATCCCAGTTTCAAATGAACTACAACTGCAGCTTATCCAGAGAAGGATGATGGTGGTGGGGTCTCGTTAGGGAATTTTGCCCTTCCAAGTTGGAGAGGTTCTCCAAAGACCTTGGGCATGTTACAGCTGCTTTTAGATCATCTGGTGCTTTGTCTGACTGGTCATCAAAGAGGGGCAAAAGAGTGCCACCCGTACCTGGGAAAACCTGAGCACTGGAGGGGAAAAGGAACAGGATTAGGCAAGATGTGGAGCTGTTTCTTTATTCCCTTTGGGTATTTGGTGCTTCTCTCCATGTGCTGTGAGTTCATGTCCCCTTCCTGGGGCTCTTTGTCACAGTCCCAGCCTCAGCCTGTGCCTCTCATCTGGCATCAGAGCCAAGTTGTCTTTGGCTCCTGCGTTTTCATGCTGCTCAGGGACCAAGAGACGGAGATGCAGGAAGGGAGAAGCGCTGGCTTGTGGCACAAGACATGGCTTGGAGGTGCTCTTGGGGTGGGTCTGATGCTGCACTGGCACTGAATGACAAAATCACGAAGTGGTTTGGGTTGGAAGGCACCTTAAAGCTCGCCTTGTTCCACCCCCTGCCCATGGCAGGGACACCTTTCATTAGACCAGGTTACTCAGAAGCCCCATCCAACCTGGGCTTGGACACTTCCAGGATTGGAGCAGCCACAGTCCCTCTGGACAATGGATTCTAGTGTCTCACCACCCTCATGGTTAAGAATCTCCTCCTAATATCTAATCTACATCTGCCCTCTGTCAGTTTGAAGCCATTCCCCCTTGTCCTGTCACTTCCTCTCTGACTCTCTCATAGCCCCTTTAGGTACTGGAACATGATACAAGCACTCCACAGAGCCTCGTCTGGAAGAGAAGACAAGGTTCTTCTCTTTCCTTCTCTTTGAATCACATCCTTCACTGGTCCTGGCTCCTTCCAAAGGGGCTCTAGAGCACTGCACACCTGGGGCAAGTGAAGCAACATCTGTATGAAATAAAACTGCAGCTCTTTACCCAGCTCTGAGCAAGAGCAGAAATTCCTCCAAGGGTGAGAGGTGGGGCAGGTCTTGGTCTGTGTTTGAAGCTCAATAACGCAGTGACTATTGTCATTGCTCATGTGGAATGAATAAACCCTGCTGTGTGGGTTTTGTAGCTGAAGAATGAAGGAAAGTGCCAGTGAAATGGGGCCCAAACCCCCTGACCTTGACTGTCTGTCTCCCTGGATGTGTGGGTGAAGGATTGTCCCACTTCTCTGGCAGTGCAAGTCCAGATAATAAAAGTCTTCTTCAACTAAATTTATGCTGCAAGTTAAACTTTGACAGTGAACTTTTGAAGAGATGAAAATCACATTTTTTTTTAGAAAATAAAGTATTTGCCAAATTACTGTTTAATTGCCTAATCCCTGCATAGCATGGCAAGGGAGACCATCTGTGCAACTTGCACCAAGTCAAACCCTGCAGAGCAGAGCTGAGAGAGGACACCTCCATGGGTTTACAGTCTCCAAATATGGCATAATCATTCTACTGCCAAAGCTGTTCTTCTAGCTGGGAATTACCCTTCCAGTCAACAATCACAAGAATCCATATAGGAAGGTCAAAATAAATGCCAGACCCAGCAGTCCTCCCGTGGGAGCTCCCAGACAGTGTTCTGTACATGCTTGCCTTCAGATGAGCACCTCCAGGTCCTAGTCTGGCCTGAGTGGGTTCAGTAGATCCTGCTCAAGGTCTTAAACCTGGGTGTCCGTGCACTGACCCAAGGTTTAGCCCCTGCCTAAAACCTTTGGAACCAAGAAATTATGCTCTCTGTGCCAATGCACCCCAAAGACTATTGCTTTCCTTGCAAGCTTTGAGCAAACACTCCTTGACCCTACAGGCACTTTTGGATGGCAGTTCCTCACATTCTACCATTTCAGCAGGAGCTAATTTTTTTGGTAACGAGGAAGGAAATAATCACTTGAGGAGTCACCTCTGTGCCCATGGATGACATCTGTAGACCTCTTGAATGGGAAACCCTGGGCCATCAGAGACTTTGTCAGGAGTAGCCTGGAAGTGGCTACTGGTAACAGCAGAAAGGCTTGTCCTGTCTGTCCTTGACCACCTCTCCCAGCACCGTGGTCACACAGTTTCCATGAAAGCCCTGCTAAAGGGGAGCTCAGGAGCAGGGCATGGAGGTGCTGCTGGACCCCCAGCCCTGGGGGGACCCCTCAGCTCACCCTCCACACTGGAGCTCTGTGCGTGCCCAGCCTGAGCCTCGCTGCAGTGTTTGCAGGATCCTGCATTACCCTCACAGTCCAGCCTTGCTACCCAGCAGAGTTGGGCAACAACTGGCAGTGTGAGGAGATTTCACAACCCTGCCTTGCACAACTCCTGCTGCTTCAGGGAGTGTTTGTCTGTGAGCAGTGCTGGACAAATTGAAATTGCATAACCCCATCCTGCGCTACTTTGGACTCTTTCATTAGATTTTTATGTTGTAGGTTTTTTTTTTTCCTTTTTCTTATCATTTTTCCTCTTTCCTTTTCTCTGTGTTGGTTCTGCTTAAGCAACCCTGGCACAGCCTGGCTGTGTTGGCTCCATCCTACCCCAGCCTCACGTGCTCAGACCTGTTCCTCTCTCAAGGCAGTTTCTTTCCATGCCTGCTGGTCATTGTCTTCAGCTGAAGAGTTTTTTGGGGTGTCCCTGTTTTGTCATGACTTGGCACCCAAGTCTGCAAGGGTCACTGATGACGATGGTTGTCTTTATGCCAAGAAAGCTGAACCTGCAAAGAGGCCTAAAAACCATCTGTGCTGTGGCCACTGCAAAATACAGGGCAACTCATGGAGATTCCCTGGGAAAGCCACAAGTGCAAACAGAGCATTGAGCTGGTTTAGTTTTATGTTGCTGACTTCCATACCCTTACATGTGCCACACTGGAATGCTGGGGTGGAAATGGGAAAAATGTTGTCTCACCAAAACTCTTCCATAACCTAAGCCATGGCAAGGGAAACAGCAAGTGCCTTTGTTGCTGAAACGGCAGCTGATTTTCAGGCATTAGTAGCCCGGTTGAAGGAGGAGGGGTTGAGGCAGAGGACAAATGAACAGGAAAAGGGATTTAAAAAAATGCTATTTATCACTGAGTTCTCTGTTTTCTGTTGGTGCAGGGGACAAGGTATTTATTTACCACAGAGCTATTGTTCCCAGAGATTCCTGCAGGATAGGATCACATCCATATTCATACTCGGCCACAGTCACATACACCTTCTATGTCTGTCATGGTTCCTCATCACAATATTTAAATGCTATCGCTGTTAGATCTGGGCGAATAATCCACAATGAATAATGTATCCAACGAATCATCCCTGCTAATTGTGGAATATTCACGAGCAGATGGCAATTCCAGGCAGGTTTTTCCCAATTCTTTTTATTCTGCTTGGGGACGGAGGTTTGCTGTAAGGAGGTGATATTTGAAATTCAAGCTGTGTTTCGAAGGGGCGATTGGCCAGTGGTGACACGGTGGGGTCCCTCTTCCCACATTGGCCGAGCCTACAAAGTACTTTGGATACAAATACTCGCATGTGCAAATTTAAAATTCTGTTTCCATGGTTACTCAGGCATGCAGCTTTGAACTTCACTTTCCTCCAACATTTGTGCTGGTAAAACTCATTCAGTCGCAGGTTTGTGGCAAGCGAATACAAAAGCAGCATGAGACTGTATTTGCATGCTCTAGTACAGATGATTCCTCCCCGAAAACTCAGTCTGGATAGTCTCTGGTCTTTTCTGCTACCTTTTCTGGTGCTTTCACGGGTTTCAGCCTACAGGAATGTTCTTTCCCATGATTATCTGCCTTTGTGACTCCAGTTATAGCATCACAAATCCAGGCACAGCTGGCTGATACCTCTCTTTGAAGGTTGATGTAAATATCTTGCAACCAGTTCTATATTGGGCAAAGGAAGGTGTTTATTTTTCTTGCAACTGAAATCTTAATTGATTTTGCAAAATCAGGTTTCTCTTCTTCTGGTTAATCCCGTGTCATTCAGAAATAACAAGGCATTAGGACATGTTTGTCTTTGTTTTGCAGCAATGATGGGGAGGAGAGATAGGAATTAGCAGGAGTTTGAAAGTCAGGGTAGCTGGAAGGAGCTGAGCTTATGGGAAAGAAGTTGTTTTGGCTTTGAAAAGAGCAAAGACGTCCAAGTCAGAGTCAGAGTGGAAAGCCTTACAGTAGGTGAGTCATGAGGGGGTGTGTCTGCCCCTTTTGAGGTCCCAATACATACCTTTACTTACTGAGACAGGAATACCTGGTCTGCATTATCTTCCCAAAGGCATTCCCTTGCTGTGAGAAGCACTGATTTACCAAAAACTTCCCCATCCCTCCCACTCTGGGACAGTTTAATTAAAGTTATTTTTGTTTCTCTGGCTATCACATGTCTTGTGCAATATTTCTGTAGCCTCTGGACAAACATATGAGAGAGCAAAGGTTAACCACGATTTATGTCTGGGTTTGTGCTGCGTGGTGGGGCGCACGCCTGGCTGGCTGGGGGTGCCTGCTGTGCTTCCACGGCATGAAACGCAGGAGAAAGCAGCTCCCCTTTCACTGCAGACCAATGCCAGGGCCTTTCATCGGCGTGTGGTGCTGTCTTGGGGACCAAGGGCACGGTCGGGCACTGGCTGTGGGGCCGGGCTGTGCATGGGAGGGTCAGCGGGGACGGGGGAAGCACAACGTGCTCCAGGTCCCAGCTGGGAAAGAGATCAAAGCCCTCCATCCCCTTCCCGAGCTGGGGGACTGGGAAGGCAGCGGATGTTCAAATATTCGCACCTGGAAATATTCCCATCACGCGCCACCGCTGGGAAAACACCCCACTGCCCATGCTCAGAGCTTGACCTTTTTAACTATTCAGAGAGCCACACCAAATGGCTTTAAAGCGCTCTCTGCTCTGAAACGGGTGACAAAGCATAACAATGGCCACTTATTCAGCAGATGTGATCTCCAGCCACTCTGTAGCCAGCTGTGTGTATTCAGGCTCTGAGCTGTTGACTTTAGCAAGAAGCTGACTTGCTGTTGCCTTGCAGGATTTGCCAGACGGCCCCTTGGGCTGGTTGGTGTTCCTTCGTGTGCTGCAGGACTGCTGTCCCGGGGCAGGGAAATGGGGGGTGCCCCACGCAAGGGGGTTTGTTCTGGAGGGTGTTGGAGTAGGACACCACAAACCGAGGAGCTGGTGTTGGATACCTGTGAGTCGAGCGTATCTGCTGTGCAGCAGCAAGTGAAGTGCGTTTCTGCTCGGGAAGGGGTTGCTGTAACAGTGGAACCAGAGGGTTTTGGTAATAGTTGCTGACAAAAGCGTTGTCAGTTGCCTCGTGGGTTGAAAATCTCTTTAAACTCCCAGTTGCACAATACAAGTTTCTCAAGACTTTCCTCAAATTGCCTCTTTGTCACTGAGGGACAAGTCGGAGAATTTCAGAGCGAGAGGAAATTCCCTCTTGAGAGCCCAGAGATATTCAGAGGAAAGAGAGTGCAGGGCTCTGTCCTTGACTTGCTGCTGTCTCACTGCTGGCAGATGGTGAAGCGGCTGTGCCCTTCAGCCAGGATGGCAGGGGAGGCAAGTCCCTGCCCTGGGATGTGCCAGGAGCAGAGCAGGAGGAGACAGAGGAGAGTTTGGAGCATGTCGCTGTGACCTGCCCTCCTTTCGTTCTCCTTTTTCCCTGTGGTGGCATCATCTGATGCAGGGGGACAATACTTTCTTCCTGTTCTGGTGCCCCTGGAGAATTCCTGCCGATTCCACCTGCCCAAAGGGTCGCAGCACAGGGGTCTCCCCAAGAGCCACTGGGGCTCTCCCTCCCTCCTTCCCCTTCCTCTGTCCCGGGGGGCTGAAGGCAACACCCCCACAGTGCTGCCTTTGTTTCTGAAGGCACTGGCAGCCCTGGCTCTGCCTCACTGGGGGCTGTGGGAGGAGGGGCTGCTGCAGGAGCAGATGGTCCCTGTTGGAGGGTTCGGGGCCTCCTCAATGGCAGGTTGAGAGGGGGATCCCCTTTCACCGCTCAGCTGGGGGAGGGTTGGCTGCCTCTCACATGGTCAGTTCCCAGCTGAGCGCCTCTATGGGATTATGCTGCTATTCATCTAATTGAAATTGTATTTGGAGCAAGGAGACAGTATCTCTTTCCTCAGAAGATCTATTATGCATAAACTGTGCACAAAGGCATCCTCCTGCCATGGAAAGGGGGTGTCCGGGTGGCCGTGGCTCTGCTCGAGCTGCAGCTCTGCTGGAACGAGTCCTCACCCCCTCCTGCCGCCTGGCACAGCCCATCCTCTCACCCCTCACTCCCCAAAAGGCCTGTTTGGTGGCTTCTTGCCCCCCCCTTCCCCCTGCCTTGTCCTGCTCTGCTCACTGGCAGCATTCAGAGATGCACAGCTCACCCTGCACCTCCAGCATGGGCTGCCACATCCCTGGGAGGGAGCGTTCTCAGCCCTTGTCCCCCTGTCACACACAGGATCAGGCTCAGTGCCTGGGGACTGTGAGGAAAATTGCAGTACCATCCCGGGTTCCCTGTTTGGGGTTGGAGAGGACACTCGATGCACCCTGCAGAAGAACCCCTTCAGCACACGTGGCTGGGCAGACACTTTAATAGTCAGATATAAACCCATGGAGACACAGGGAATCTGTAAATCAGTGCAACTACCTAAGTGAAGAATGAGGAGGGTAAAAAAAAAATCCCACTCCACCCATGATGGGTTTATGGCTGAAATCACCTTGCACACACCCTCCTGGAAGAGCTGCCAGAGTTCATCTGCTATCAGCTAATGCCTGCAGATAAGAACGAGACCCATTTCTCTAAGCTCTATGGAGAAGGAGAACGTCCAACTGGAAAAGGAAAATCTTGAAAAAAAAAAAAGAAATATCAATATGATTGCCCTTGCAAAGAGCTGTGTGAGCACCTGACACGAGGCAAAGAGAAAAGCTCTTTGGTAAGGAAGGAGAGCTGTCCCAGTGAGACCACTCCCATGGCTGTGGTTGGGGGAGCAGACTCCAGGGTGGGATCTTCCTGACCTCGACAGTCCGACTCAGAGACTGCAAGTGCTGGGAGCTGAGCAGGGGATGGTCCCTTGACTGCACAGGGACTGCTTTGGGAGTCCCAGCTGGCTGAGTTCATTTGCAAGCATAATCCCTCTGAGAACAGCTCATGGAGTGTGCCAGGGGCTCTGCTTGCAGCCCAGGAATGCCGTCCTGTCTGCTCTGGGCTTGTCCTGTCAGTGTGCATTTGCAACCTGGGCTGGCTTGCTGGGCCAGCTCTGGCAGCTTGGGCTCAGCCTGAAGGTGTGGGAGCTGCTCAGGCCCTCGGTGGCTCCATGAGCAGCAGCTGCTGAAGGACCTCAGGGAGGTCCCAAGGCCACAGGCACAGTCCCTGTGGTGACCCAGACAGGGACAGTGCTGCTCAGGTCAGCAGAGGTGCCTCGGCTGTGCTGAACAGAGCTCTGTGCCAGGTCAGGTGCAAAGGAGCACTTGGCTTAAATGTCCCCTTTGCTAGTTTGAGAACACCAGCCCTGGCCACCCACCAGCTTCCTCTGGTCTTGGGAGCCCCGTGTCTCCACTTACAAGCAGAAAGGAAGGTCAAAGATCCCCTGACCTCTGTGCCAGCCCTAAGGGCACAGGGGGTGGGAGGGCACCTTGTCTGCAGCTCTCAGCTGCTCTCTGCTCTTCTGATGGGGCAACCTGAGTTGGGCCACTTATGATTCTGCTCTTAAAGAAAAAAAAAGCACAGAGGGAGGACTGTGATGTCCTTCCATGAGCCTCAATCTCCTGGTGCATCCTGTGAGACACCTCCTTCCTCATGGCCCCTTCCCATCTCTCCTCCAGTGAACACCCTTCCTCTGCTGATATTCTTACCCATCCTCTTTCAGCACATTAGAATCACAGAATCACAGAAAAGTTTGGGTTAGAAGGAACTTTAAAGCTCATCTCATTCCACCCCCTGCTATGGGGTCTACCAGCCCAGGGTGCTCCAAGCCCCGTCCGTCCAGCCTGGCCTTGGACACTTCCAGGGATCCAGGGGCAGCCACAGCTTCTCTGCCCAGCCTGTGCCAGGGTTGCCCACCCTCCCAGGGAAGGATTTCTTCATAATGACTGATTTAAATCTACCCTCCTTCAGCCTAAGGCCGTTCCCCCTCGTTCTGTCCCCCTTGTCCTCTCCTTGGCACAGGGGAGCTGATAGAACTGCCCGGTGTCGTGGGGCTCTGCCTTCCTCCTCCTGCTGCTCGGGGCTCTTTGGGACAACCTCTGGGCTCCTGTGTGTGGAGTTCCCAGGGAATTTTCCTTTCACATTCCAGCCCAGAACAAGCCCCTCATGGGCTCCTCCTGGGAACTCAGGCACCAACAGGGAGGGCTGCAGAGCAGGGGGTGGCAGTGCCTGAGCAGCGTCTGGGGCTGCTGAGACACAAGTGACTGTGGTCTTGTGGTGCTGGAACCCCTCTCCAGCAGGGAAACCTGGGAAAGGGGCTTCAGCATGGCACTGTTGATTCTTCCATGGTGCACTGGAAATCTTCGTGGTCTCCTCCAGCCTCTCCTTGTCTCTCTCTCCTTTCTTTGCAACTTTCACCTTTTGTTGGTTATTTTTGGAAGTGCTTCCCCATGAGGCTGGGTGGTTACCTGAAGCCTGATCCTCCTGGATCTTCTGCTTTTGGCCTTGTATGTAGAAACCGTTAGGAGCTTGGTTGGGAGAGGCTGAAATAATCTTAAACATGGATATATTATCCAACCTGAGGGAAGATCTGGATGGACTAGAACAGTGGGCTCACAGGAATCATATGAAGTTCAACAAAGTCAAATGGGAATTCTTGTACCTGGGAAAACACACTCCAGGAGTGCAGCACACGCCAGGACTGACCAGGTGGGGAGCAGCTCTGTGGAAGGGGCCCCGAGGGTGGACACCAAGCTCAGTGTGAGGGACCAGCCAAGAGCCAGCAGGATGCTGGGCTGCATCAGCAACAGCATCACCAACAGAGAGTAATCGTCCCACTCTATTCAGCACTTGTCAGGCCCCACCTGGAATTCTCTGCACAGTTTTGGTGCCCACTACCCAAGAGAGAACTGGAGAGGGTCCTGGGAAGGGTCACAAAGATGATCCAAGGGCTGGGAAGTTGCTGTGTGAGGAAAGGATGAGACACCTGGGTTTGTTCAGCCACGACAAAAGAAGGCTTAGGAGAGACATTTTCACCATCTTCTACTATTTTAAGGGTGGTTACAAAGCACATGGACACTCCCTTCTTTCAAGGAGTCACATGGAAAACATGAGGGGCAAAAGGTACAAGTTACTCTTGGGGAGGTTCTGACTAGACACACAAGGGAAGTTTTTCACAACGACAATGATCTCTGCAGGAAAGTGGTGGATTCCCCAAGACTGGAGACTTTCAAGATTCAGCTGCATGCTGGGCCATTTTGTCTAGACCTTGCCTTTGCCAAGAAAGGTTAGACCAGATGATCCTTGAGGTCCTTCTAGCCCGGTTTGCTATGATTCTGTGATATCAGATGGGAGAGGAAATGTTGCACAAAAAAAGCCACTATCTAATCAACAGACTGTTTATGAGCTTTCAGAGCCTTTCTTGGATGCAGGATTTATGTCAGATCTCATCCTTTTTTAGACAAATTAGATATCTTCAGTCCATGCAGATGTACAACTGAACATGAAGGAGACCCAGGTTTAAAGCTACAGGGCCCCAGTAAAATACAGCAAAGAGAACGTGGGATTATTTCAGGAGTCGACTGAACTGGTGCAAGGAGTGATTTCAAAGGAAATGTCCTGGCAAACAGGATGGTTGTCTGATGCCTCCCATCCTTCTGCAGAGGGAATGAATGGCTAAATCCAGCTTTTCCTGCAGGTGCCAAAGCTTTCCAAGGAGCTGGCAATAGGGGAGCAGGTTGTTGTTGTGTGTGAAACACTGCAAGGAGAAACCCAAACCTGCTCTGCTTTTAGGGGCTTCTGTAAAGTTGTGTCAGCAATGTGGAATTTAGCTCAGGCTGTGGAGATTAGTAACAAAAACTTAAAATTGCCCTGACTGGAGATGTCTGGGTATGAAAGCAACAGGAGAAACTGCAAGAGAAGAAGGGTTAAAGGAAGGGTATGTGCTGCTCTGCCTGACCAGCAGGTCATGAGAGCAGAGCAAGTGGGACGCAGCTTCTCAGGATACCTAGAGCAGTGAAACAAAACAGGGCCTAAAACAAAGGAGAGATCACACCCCAAAGGAGCCCAACCAGCTGAGTAAATCAGCTGCTCCTCATGACTCACAGGCAGGACAGGGTGAAGAGGCAAAAGATCACAATCATTGTCTGTTCCCACAGGGTACAAGAAGGATGCCTGAGATCCAGGGCATGGTCGTCCACCTGAGGAGGATCTGGGAGCGGTGATGAGGAGCCAAGGCTTCAGGGAGCTGCTGTCCCCCATTTCCTGTGTCACCACAAGTGGTCCTGACCAAGCTGCCTGGCCACACACGTTGTGGTGCTCATATTTGAGCATGAAAGAACGAGCAAGTGAAAACTGGGAGAGATGTAGTGTGAGCTGAATCACCTTTGTTAAAAGAAAAAACTGCTTCCCTCTCTTGAGATGATGCTGGGTTGAATTTTCTGCTGCAACTGGAATTTTTGCATTCCCCCCTGACTTCCGTGGCCATTTCTCCTTGTGGTTGTTTCCACTGGTGTTTCTAAAGAGGAGCCGGGTGACAGCTCCTGTCCTGTGGAGTCTGACTTGTGGGAGGCAGACGGGGTTTGGGGAATGACCCTAGGTGCAGGTAGGGTGCATCAGGGGTTAGTAGAGATACAGCTCAAGCCAAAGGGCTTTGCAAAGAGCTTACAGCTGTGCACGTGGCAGCCTGGCCTGCCTGAGCCTCCCAGTGCCAGCTCTGCAGTGCTGGGCAGGCTCTGGGCAGCCACAAACCCCAGCCATGTCCTCCAGCACGGGTTACAGAGAACCTTTGCAGTGAGGATGTTGTCCCATGGGTGCTTGGCTCAGAGCCAGCAGCCCAGACCCTGTGGGCACACAGATGAACTGCTTTGTGTCCAGTTTCAGCTGGACAGGGCTCCCTGTAACAAAACTACGTGTGTGCACAGGTAGGACAGCACCTGGCTGTGCACCTGACTCTCCTGCTAGCACGTGGTGGGGTTGGGTACCGGGCTGAGGGCTGTGGTGTGCTTTGGGGGTGTCCCACCAAGCCAGTTCACCAGCAGCATCACTCTGCTCTCATTGCTGGGGTCGTGCAGGGAATTTCCCTGTTGCCCTCCTCTGCTCTGTGCCCATGCAGAGGCTCTCAGGCTGCTGGGGACACTGGGGCATGTCCCTGCAGTCCAGGGCTCCCCTGTGCCCTCCTGACTCTCACACAGCCCCATCCACGGGCACCTCTCTGCACCTTTTGCTACACTGGCTTAACAAATGGTATAGTCATTATATGGATATTGCTGTTTGGGTTGTTAAACCAGACCTGCCAGGCGTCTCTGGCTCTGACATTATTAACCAGATAAAATGTAATTTACTTACATCAGTAGTCTCCACATCACAAAAAGGAGTTTCAGTTTCCTGCTGGGTCCTAAACACAGCTCAATGACAGTTTAAAGAGTGCACAAACACAAGCTTTGTTTTTCTAAATGCACCTGCCCCAGCTTGTGGTGCCTGCCCCACCAGGGACAGAAAAGTATTTGGTACCAGCTGTGCCTTCACTGTCCTGTTCCTGTGGCAAATATCTTCCCTTTATTATGCATTTATTTAATATTTTGTGTTCTGTGCAATGCTTGAAGTAGGGGAAAGGGTCAGGCCAGCAAGAGTTGTAGCAGCAACAGCAGTGCTCTTGCACTGAGCCAGGCAATCCTCTCTGTAGTGGAAGGAAGATGAATCTTGGCAAATGCTCTGAGCTGTTTGAAATACAAATCCAGCTTTTAGTCTTACTATTTATCTATCTATCTATCTATCTATCTATCTATCTATCTATCTATCTATCTATCTATCTATCTATCTATCTATTTATTTATTTATTCTATTTTGCAAACTGTGGTATGAACAATGGCATCTAACTGCTGGAATCTCCTCCATCCCATGGACAACATTCCAAAGTGCTGATCACTGAGGGGTACCTTGCCATGGGCTTTCCGGGTACCAACACAAGCTGTATCTTTTCCAACCTGCTGGGTCACACAGCCAGCAGCTGTTCCCAGATGTTCTTCCAGTGCCACTGTCTCCTGCCTCCAGCATCCAAATCCCCCTCAGACAGGAGGGGGTCTCTGTCTTCTACCCAACAGTGCATTAACCCCCAGCCAGCTGCTCCCAGGGGTGTCTGTGCACTGAGGGTGCTGCTGGTGTTTTCTTTGTGCTGTGGATGCTCCACTGACAGTTGCAAACTGCTGAGAGCAGTGTCATCTGCTGAGGTTCCTGCAGCTGTGTCCAAGTGCAGGGCTTGATCTTGTCTGGTTTTTCTGATGCTGTACAGCTCCTGTGCTCTGCTCTGAGCTGCCTAATTTGTAACATCGTGGCTGCTCTGCAGCTGATGTGCTGAGCAGTTCCACCCGTGCTGGCCACTGGCTGGTGATGTTCCCTTCTGCCTATCGATGACTTGCAGAGATGGGAAAATAATGTGCCACTTCCTGGCTTGGTTTTCCCCTTTCCTTTTCATTGTGAAGTCCTGAGACTTACCTGCCTGGGAGAGCTGAGCACTACCTTTGCTGAGAAACGCAAATATTCCTACTGAGGGAAAGGAAGGGACATGGCAAACCCACCCCATCAGCCACTGCAGGGAGCAACACTATGCAGGGATAGTTTATCCTGGAGAGGATGATGGAAAACACAGTTATTTTACATTTATGACCTTGGACTGTCACTGATAGAAGTTCTACATCTTCACCCAGAAATGGTCCAGAGGATCACTGGTGATCCCAGACACCAGACCAGGTGATGTGAGACGAGGGTGGCAGGTGAGGCACAGGCCACTGCCTCTCCTTGTGAGACTGCAGGGCTATGTGAGCACCAGCCAACTGGGAATGATATGGGATTATGTGGTGTTGGGCGCTGTGGTGGGGTCTGAAGAGCTTGTTGTCCAGGTCTGCATCTCCCACTGTAGGGATCACTGGGTGCCAGCCAGCATCTCTGGGCTTCTTGGGTGTCAGAGTTGCAAGATCGGCTCCTTAGTCTCAAAGGAGATGCAAGCTGGTTTGTTTTCACCTGCTGTTATTAACCTCTGATTAAAAACATATGGTTTATTAGTTTCATTTTTACGTGGAATGCAGTTTCATACCCTCTGCAGACAGAGCTAACTGAAAAATACCGGAACCAGGAGGGGCAGAGGAACAAACTCCTCTGGGCTCTGCTCATCTCAGATCACTGAGGCTGGAAAAGACCTTTGAAGCTTACTAAGTCCAACCACTGACCTGTTGGTCTCAGCCACTATCCCAGCAGAGGTCTGGCTTTCTTACCTAGAGGTGCTGTCAGGGGCCTTTTATGCCCTTGCTGTGGTTTATTTTACTTAGGAGGAAAGGATTTGAGGGCTATGGGTCTCAATCAGTGCCAGAGCTGTGACTGCTCAGCATCATGGCACAGAAATTCTCTGTCCAGCTCCAGCTGACCAGTGCCTCCTTTTCTCTGGGTCAGTATCTTGGACAGTTTAAAAACACCTGTGGAACTCCAGCCTGGAGGTGGGAAACGAAGCCTTCTCTGCAGGAGCTGGCAGGCTGTGGTTGAAGACCTGGACACCCACTGCAGTTTCCTCTCTGCTTTGTTTTGAACTAAGTTAGACAAGGGCACCCAGTGCACTGCTCTGCCTGCCTGGCACAGACACTACAACTCTCCTGCTGGGATATTTGGGTTGCAGAACAGCCAGTGCAGAGTTGGAGGGGTCCCAGCACTCAGGATGGAGAGTTATCCTGTGAGGAATATCAAAAACCAAGGGAACAGTCACGGTGTCTCAGATACTGGGTAACCTTGCCAAGGGAATTTCTGAAGCACCTCTGCAGTGGGTGCAGGGAAGTTAACTGGGTTTCTGGGATGGCTCAGAAATGTTGCTCCAAATGTGTTGCATTGGCCTGTTTTTCCTAAGAAGCAATTCCCCCCTGAGCTGTGAAATGAGTGTGGAAACCACTGTAGGCTGCGAATGGAAAACACAATGGGAAGGGGTTGATAAGGGAGATCCAAGGAGAGTGATGTGGAGCTGGCAGGAGGAGCAGGAGATGAGGGCAGTGGGGGATTCCAGGAACGTAGCCCTTCAACAAGGGGTGTCCTGAAAGTAGCCCACTCCATCTGGCCTCCCACCACTGTGCACTGCTCAGTGAGAGGTGGGAGGAAAACAGCAACATGAATGTTCCCTGCCTCCAGTGCTTCCTGTGGGTGCTTCAGCTTTCTACACTTTGCCTGTCCCCATTTGCCACCACCTCATCTAAGAGCTCCTCTGGTCTGCACAGTGCTTGATGTCTGACAACAGGAGCAGGAACTGGTCCCCCTGTTTGCAGAGGCAGGACTTCCAGGGAACAAACCTTGGGCAGGGGAAAGGAGCACAAACTGTATTTGCATGAGCCAAAAAGAGGAGGAAAGGAAATGTTGTGAGACATCAAAGCTTCTGGCATCTGCAGAGCAGAGCTGGCCAAATCCATCTGTATGCCTTTCAGATCTACCTGAGTGCCTTTCAGATCCATCCATGTGCCTTTCACTCACCTTGCCCATCTTCATTCCCGTTGCTGATGTGTCTTTTCACAAGGCCTTGGCGAGTGATTTAGATGAACAATTATCAACGGACTTTCACTAGCTATCATTTCCCATCTCATGGTTCATGAGGATCTGAAACCATTTGCTGCTTGGATTAGGGCAAGTAGTTGAAAATTTAATGAAAGAGTCCATTAAAGAAATATTTGGTTTGCTTTGAATTAATATAATTATTTCACTTGAATAATTTATAAATATTTTATCCTCTTCCAGTGTTTTAAAGAAACCTTTTAAAGTATAATTTATCAGAAAAGCCTAAATGAAAAGTGATTTTTTGACTATAGAATGGTTTAGTTTTTTAGGACAATTTTTTTTTTTAAAGTAGCCCACCTTTTATTCTGAATGAGGCTTGAGTTGTTGCCTTCCAGCAATTGCAATTTCTGTTCATGCCCATTTGCAACAACACATTTCAGCTGGGCAGCTTCTGGCCAGGTTCAGTGCAGACTCTTGGGGTGTCTTGGGACAGCTTCCAGATGGTTGCTCATGATGAGACTGGTTGTTAAGCTCAGAGTGATGCTGCTGATCTGGAGGAGAGGGAACCTTTGCTGGGACAGCCTGATGCTCTGCAAACAGAGGATGCTCGTGGTGTATGAACACACCTGCTGGCTCCAACCCAACCTCCCTGGCACACTGGGAACAGCTCAGCCACTCTTCTTCATGGTGCATGATCTCAGCAGCTTCAGCTTTGGCAAAGGGAATAAAGGGAGAGCTGAATGGTGTCTGTGCCCCTGTGAGAGCC
Source organism: Formicarius rufipectus (assembly GCA_013399695.1). Lineage (NCBI taxonomy): Eukaryota > Metazoa > Chordata > Aves > Passeriformes > Formicariidae > Formicarius > Formicarius rufipectus. The sequence continues at coordinate 268,348 of VXAU01000227.1, forward strand.
CCTGGGGTGACTGTGCTCTTGCTGAGGGGAGAGTTTAACTCTTCTCGTTGCAGCATGGTTGGAGTGAGGATGTTGCTGGACTTCTGTAGCAGCTCCCAACATCTCCTGTGGCCATGTGGGAGCTGTGTCTGTACCAGTCTCCAGTCTTGGCTTGGCTTATTTGGCCACGGTCCCAGAAGGAAGAGATGCAGTTTCCCCCAGCAGTGTGAGAAGAGGCCGTGGTTGGCTCCTGGATGCCAGAGCCCCCTCCTTCCTACCTTATCTCGTGGATTACATCTTTTCCTTCTCTTTGGTCATTTTTTGGTTGTATCTGACCATGCTGGGCAGCAAGCAGGACACTGTTGTCTGCTTCCCAGTGGGGATCCAAACCTTCCCATTGTGAAAAGTAATGCCCCTGGCATCCCTGCTGAGCTCTCTGTTGCCCTTGGGCTGAGCTCAATGGGGTGAGTTTTTGCCACTGCTTGTCCATCCCAACAGCCTCTCCAGCTGGAGGAGTCCTGCCTTTGGCCCTCACAACTATTCTTGCTAAATACCAACAAGGAAATGCCAACAGGAAAAAATGAGACCAACAGTTGCAGGAATCAGGAGGGCAGATGAAGACCAGTGTGGTGATGCAGACAAAGGCAGGGAGTGGCCACCTTGTGTCCTGGCAGTGAAACCTGAGTGCAGGTCACACAGAATGTGAGGTTCATTTAGCCAATTACATCTCCCCTTGAGTTTCTGGAGCCTCTCCACATGGGAAGTGCAGGACACAGCCCATCTGGCTCCTCTGAGCACAGAGGTGTCTTTCTACTGCGTCCAGCCCCCAGTGTTCACAAGAGGCACTCTGCCTTCTGGCTTTGGACAAGGATAGGATCAGGAGGTTGTGATTAAATGCTCAGCTCCTCACCACAGCCAAGCACAGGTTCTTTGCTCTTGCCCCAAGGCTCTGCTCCTCCTCTGGACGAATGCAGACCCACACAGGGCTGAGCTGCAGAGGGTCTGTGATCAGGTCTGTGATCAGCCACACTGAGATGGAGTTTACAGTAGCACAATGATCTCACAGAGATCTGCTGAGGAAAAGTAAGTGGGTTATGCCCATTTTCTGCTTCCTTAAAAAGCCTGCCTAGTGTGGTTTCCTTGTTTTTTACATTTGATTTGCCAGGAAGGTCATGTCTGACATTTCTTGGTTTTCCTGTAGGACTTGTTAATGGTCCCACATGCAGAAAATGAATTTCTTCTGACCCTCACTGATGAGCAGTGAAACTCAGAGGACTAGCCCTTTCCCACAGCTGTTTATTTAGTCACTGAGTGAAGCAAACAACAGTGACTGACATGTTTAACCGTTTCGTCACAACTCAAGCAATTGAACTGTGTTTTCTTGGTGCATCTGATGCTACAAAACCACCTGCTCCATTTCATCCAAGAATTCAGCAAGTTAGATGTGTAAGCTTTGACTTTCTGATGTGAAAGGAAAAGAAACAATCCTCTAGTTTCCTCCTCAGGAAAACAAATGGTCTTTCGTTATTTTGGTGTGGCTCTCTGGTCAGCTCAAGATTGGAAATCCAGAATTGGCATTTTAAAAAAATCCCAGCCATTTTGCAATCTTGTAATTGCACTACAATCTCCACCAAGAAGGAAAAGCAATGAGTGGAAAATCTTTTAGCATCAGTTATGCCAATTCCTTCCCATTTTTCCTAGCTAATCTTTGCTTGGCTACTTGGCACTCCCCTGGAAGAGAATTTGGAGAAGATGGGGAGCTATCTGTACCCACTCTGGTTTGCTTCCTTTCTCTCTCTTTGCAGGCTCCTGCAGCTGAAGAGGACAAAACTTTCCTCCAGGATCAGGTTGTGCCCTTGGCAGGTGGATGAGGCTGAGGGCAGATAGAAGAGACATTTCATGGTTCAGATGTAGAAGGAAGGGCTGGAGAGGCGGCTTTAGGGACAGGGAGCACAGCAGGGAAAACACTTCCCCGGGGCCAGGAGTCCCTGCCCTCCCCTCAGGGATGGGTATGACCCACCGGAGCAGGGCTGGGACCCGCAGAGGCAGGGGCTGCCCTCGCCCCAGCCCACCCCTCCTGACCCTGTGACCCCACCTGTGGGACCCCTCCGCCCTGCAGGTCCCACCCGTGGCCGTGGGCACACGGGGAGCAGCTCTGGGGGGACTGTGCCCAGGGGTGGGGGCCTGGCAGCAAGGCGAGGGGAGCCAGGAGGAAGAGGAAAGCTCCACTGCTCAAACACTGATGATGACCAGAGGACTGGGGTGCACAGCAGGGCCTGGGACCTTCCCCGTGGTGTGAGAGTGGGCTGGGGCTGATGGCCTCTGATAGCACAGGGAGTCTGTTTGTCCTTAAAAAGGGTGAGGGGCAATGTGGTCTCCCCTAATACTCTGCAGCAATTTAGGAATGCTGCAGATTCCTGAAGATCATCAGCACCCAAGGACAGGGCATTCCAGGCTCTGAACAGAGAAGTGGGGAAGAGGTTTGCATTCCCTTGGCAGGTGAAAATCCATTTGGTGTGTCCTGGAGCCAGGCTGGGGTCCTTGTGGCAGAAAGTTTGCACATCCAACACCCTCAGCTTGTTAGTTCAGGCTCATACACAAGGGGTGAGTTTCGGGCAGCTCCAAGTAGGGTCCCACCAGCCCCAGCCTCCTGCTCTGACCACCCAGTTCCTTTCCAGGACTGACTTTCAGAAAGGTCCTGGAAGGAGGGCTGGCACTGGCATTTGGTACCACACTGTTCCTTGCCCTTGTCTCAGTGTGGGAGTGTGCCAGTGCCCAGAGTGCAGTGCTGACTGCTCAGTGCTGAGCGTGCCCTGGGGCACATCCCTGGAGCCTGCTGGCTGCATCCTCCCTGCACCCACAGTCCAGAGAGAAGGACAAGGTGGTGCCACCCATTTGCTGGGTAGATGCTCCCATGCCCTCCCCTCGGGCTGCCTGGTAAGTCCCAGAGAGGGGAGGGGCTGAGGCAAGGCAGATCCAAGGCAGCTCTGCACTCTGCCTGTGCTCAGTCAAAGCATTCAACAGCGTCCCACCTCTTTCTCTGGCACCTGAGAACTGACACGACTCAACCCCCACATCCCTTTGGGTCAAGTGCATGGAATGGGAACGTGCCCAGGCTGTGTGTGTCTGTGTTTATGCAGAGGTGATTTCATCTCTGCCAGGACATCTTTCTTTTCCCATGGTGGTTTTGCACTACCAGTGTCTTTCCACGAGAAGCTTCTCAGGAGGTGTCATAGTGCCATTTCCAAAATGTCTTTGGGGCAGATTTGCAAAGCATGAAGCACAGCTGTCAGCAAAGTGTCCCTGTGCTTTGACTGCTCCCGGTGTCACAATGACAGTGCTGGGTCACAGCCTCCTCCCAAGGAATAGATGACCCCAAAGCTGTCCTCAATCCATCAGATCCCCTGAACTAAGTCCTGCAAAATGAGACCAGTAACAAGGCCAAGGAAGGGACACAATGTTGTGCAAATATTGCAGGCTTATCTACTTATCTGGATTATGCAACAGGCCTAAGAGTGCTGCCATCCTGTGAACTTCTTTAATGTGTCTTCTGAGCTTGTAGGAGGTGTTACAACACTTTGGCTCGCTCCGCTGCAAGGCTGAGGCATGTACTGGGAAAAATCTTAACTCCCAGACAGATGCCATCAGCACCTCTTGCTCAACCCTCACACAGCACTTGCTTGGAGGTCAGAGTGTGACTTTCCTGCCTCCTGAGAACCAAGGGAGAAAGCAGAGGCTGTGCTTCCAGGGGAGGCTGGGGACACTCCTGTGGTCGGGAGGGAGGACAGGGCTGGAAGTCGTTCTGTCTCGCAGCTCCCACCGTGCGCGTCTCACGACTCTGCCATCAGTGAGCCCAGCAGAATGGTTGTCCTGGGACTACCCGGGTCAGGAGCCGTGAGCTCTGAAGCACTGGGGTCTGCAGAGCCATTTCTGCCACACGGCACCAGTGCAGAGACCCACGCCCGGCTCTGCCCGGTCCCATCTGGGGAGGCAGCTGGTGTGGGGGCGCTCCTTGGAAGGCAAGGAAAGGGGGCTGGGCTCTTAGAAATCACCAACCCCCCCGACCTCAGGCATCCTTAAGAGGGGAGGGGATGATTGTGTGGATGCCACAGGGACGTGGGGCAGGGTGTGGGGCAGGTGCAGCAGTTGGAGCTGTCCCATCCCTTCCCCTGAAGGGGCAGAGCCACTTGGAGAGCACTTCCAGGACAAGCTCTGCTCCCTCCTGCTCGGCACAGTGTGCTGCATTCACAGGGAGCCTGGTTTGCCCCAGCACCGGAGGCACTGGAGGCACCACACGGTCTTGGGATGTCCCCCCGGGGTGTGGCAGTGACAAAAGCCCCCTGTCCATCCCCTGGGCACACGTAACCCCTGATCCGTCCTGCACCACCGTGGGTGGGGATGCAGAGCTGCACCATCGCATCCTGTCCCGGGAGCAGGCAGGGAACGCTGTGCACGCACATTTGACTTCCCACAAAAGCAGCCCTGGCCCAGCCAGGGGTGTGTTTGGAGCCCAGGGATGCACTTCACCCTCCGTGTCCAGAGCAGGGCAGCCTGGTTCAGCTTCCAGCACAGGCATCTCCTGCAGCACCAGCCTGAGGAGCAGAGTGCTCATTGATGGAGAGGAGCCAGCTGAGCTGAGCTGCAGAGCTTGGCTTCCTCACGTGCCCTGTGGATTCTATAAGGTATCTGAAGGTATTGTGTTGAACCACCACTGACCCATAGTGATCTCCACTTCATTATTCTGGTGTGTCTCTAAAAGATCAGCAGTGGATCACTAAAAATTCACTGCCACGACCAGGAATTACGAGGTCAAACATTCCACCTTGGGATGGAGCAGCTGGGAGAGGCTCTCATCTCTAGGACTAGGTGATGGTCGAGTCCTCCTTGACCTGGGTGTGACGCTGATTGTGAGCATTTGGAGAGGCGCAGACCTGCCAAGCAGGTTTGGGAGCCCTCAGAGTCAGGGCAGAGCCTGTACCCAGGGCTTTGCAGGGAGCAGGCTGCTCTGCCAGGCTCTCCCCAGAGCAGAGCCCCCAGTAAGGCAAAGCCAGCACTGCCACTGGTTTCCTGCTTTACTCGGAATATTCCTGGGCTCAGTGCTTGCTGTGCACTTGCAAGGCTCAGCTGCTGGTGCAGAAGCCCTGGATTTTCTTTTCCTCCTGGTTTTCCCCCATCCCCTATATTAGTTTCTCTGTGGAGGAGACTCAGCTGCTCTGACCCCTTCTGCCACACCTCTTGTTCCTTCCAGTCTCCCTCTGCCCAGAGGAGGAAGCCTGGGACACACGAGCTCCTGCAGGAGCAGGGTCTGTGTGTCCCCTGCACACACTGATTCATGTCCCAGCAGAGGCACAGGGGCAGGAGGTGGGACATGCAGCTGCTCTCCTGTTTGCCTGGCCCTATTGACATATTGCTGGTCTCTCCAACTGAACTCCTGTCTGTGTCAAACTCCACAAATCCCCCTGGAATAAACCCTTGTCACTAGAAGCTCTGAGTGTCCCTGAGCATAAGCTAAGTAGGATTTAGCTCCACTTTACCTTAATACAACTCCCAACTGCACCCAGTCAGGCTCGAGGGTCTTGGCTTTGCAAGCAGAGGAGAAAAGACTGAGGAAGGGCAAAAGTAAAATATACCAAATGGTGGAGAGGGTGTGAAATATCTCATGTAAAATGGCTTTAAATTAAATCACTGCAACAAGCACAGTCTTCACTAAACACTTGTAAATCTGTGTTGTTTCCTCTTGTCAAATATTTGATTTAAGAAAAGACAAAAATGTAGATTTGAGTGGGCAGGAATGTTTTGCAAGAGTCACAGTTCTGTAGCTAGTAGAGAAAGCAACAAATGATGAAAAATTTTGGAGATGCTGCAAGATGTTTGGTTACAACATTTAGAGTTAGTTTGCTTAATTTAAAGCATTATTTCTTTTAAATGGGATACCCATGAATTTATTATTTTTTCAAGGGGAGATACCTGTTTGCAACAGAAAGGTAATCAAGGAAGTAATTCTTATAAAGCTCCAACATTTTGATTTCCAAAGCATCGGAATCCCTGTTTTTTGTTGGTTTGTGTTTTTGTTTTGTTTTGGTGGGATTGCTGTGTTTTGAGTGATTATCCAAGTTGTGAGGGTAGTTCAGTCCTTTTTGACTTTAAATGGGGCTGTCAGAATGGGCAGAGCCAGCCTCCCTGGTGCTACCTGGATTTTGGAAATGAATTTAAACCAGCAGCACAAACCCTTCAGGAATTCTGGTGCAAGAGGAGTTGGTGGGGCTGGCCCTGCTGCCACCATGGGCTGTGGCAGGGCTGTGACAGGAGCTCCTGGATGCCAGGAGGTGCCTTCCCCAGGTGTCTGCAGAATGGGGTGGGTGCCCCTCCAAAGAGCAGTGTGGTGTGGAGCTTTCAAACCCTGGGAAAGGGCCACTGTTGTGCACCCAAAACACTGTTGAACATTTTGTCTCAGTTCCATGGGAGGAACAGGCTGAGACATGCCAAGGCTAAGTGGATAGAGACCACCTGCACAGCAGAAGGATCAATACTGGAATCAAAAACACGCCTGTGAGGATGAAAGGGAATTTCCTCAAATTCCGCTCTGATCGCACAGAGAACTGGGATTTCTCCTCTTTTTCCTCTAACAGGAAGCACCCTGTGAGCAGGGACTTTCCTCCATCTGTTTCTCAGCAGACTCATCAATCCCACAGTGCCAGGTCCACCATGGCAGTGTGTGCCATAAAGTGTGGCATCCTGCAATGAAGGGTGGCATCCTGCAAGGCTTCGGGCAGGTGGGAGGGATGCAAACTGGTCTGCATTGGACACTGTGCCCCCAAAGGTGAGGAAGACTCATATCCTGCTACAGGACCTCAGTTCCTCCTCTGTGCCAGCCTGGAGACACGTCCCTGCCAGCACCTCCTGCACCCCACCTCAGCTGTGCACTCTGCCCAGTCTGGCCCGTGTCCCTCCTTCCTGCCCAGGAGGTCCAGGCTGAGACAGGTTCCATCACATCTCTCTACTGTGGCTTCACCCCCTCTGTTTCTGGTTGAGCTGTCACCCCCAGATTCTTCACAGAAAGACAAATGCATCGTTTGTATGGAATTTTTACCCCTACAAGTGCTCCCATTCCCCCGTGCTCTGCATCTCTTGTTCCACCCCCAGGCTGGTCTGTGACTGTCCAAAACGCCAGGTCCACCTCGTCCACGGTTGCCTTCCAGACCTCCCAACCCCCCTCCAACCAGCCTGGTGCAGAGGAGACCACGGTCCCTGCCTGTGCCATGGGGCGTGTGGGGCTGCCCACATCCCGACGGTGCCAGGCTGGAGCAGCAGCTGAGCTGCCTCTGGGGTGCTCCCTGCACCTTCCCCCTGCCCTCCCCTCCTTTGGGGTGTCCTCCACACCCCCCTGTCCCCCGGCTGGGGGTTGCAGGTGGCCAGGAGGGAGGTTATATATAGGCAGACAGGATAAGGGAACTGAGCATGGATTAAGTGGCCAGGCTGGGCCAGTTCTGCCCCTGCTCTGCCTCTGGCACAGCTCTGGTCGGGGGAGGGTAATGCCCCAATCTTATTAGAGCCAAGGCATGCCAAGAGGTGGAGTTGCCTTGGCCACTCAGTGTGTCCCCAAGGTGGGTCTGGGTTCAAGCTTTGATCTTCAGGTGCCATTTGGTCCCTGGAAGCAGCAGTGCTGTGTGACCCGTGGGGGCAAAGCCCCTCTGGTAGAGGGGCCGTGGGGGGATGCCCTGCCTGCATCCAGGGAGCCCAGGGCATGTGGGGCTCTGGCTGAGCATCCCTGCTCCTGTCTGGAGGGACTGGCCAAAGAAAGGGTGTCAAACAGCCAAAAGGCTCAGGGGAAGGCAGGAGTCAGCCTGCACCTCTGCTCTGGGTTTGTGCCCTCTGGGATGAGCAGCAGCTTTACTGACAACAACAGATCTCGGGTCTGTGCAAGTCAAAGGGCAGGAGAGGCACAGGCTGGGAAGGGGGGCAGTGCCCGCAGCGCCTTCCTCTCCCACGACATCTGGGATCACGTTCAGGTTGTGATCAACACACCTACATTCAGGGGTCAGGGTGGGTGGCTCCCACCAGCCCATGTCCAGGTTTTGGAGGTTCCTGTGGGAGACCTGATTAACTCAGAGTCATGAGAGACAGGAGGCAAGGTCAGCTCACCCTGAAATTGGCACTTCCAGCTTCCCCAAAGCTCCACTGACTGATGAAAACACCTCAGTGTCTTAACGTCAGACTGAACCCAGGCTCGGGAGATGAGTTGGGCTCTGCTGCAGTTCACAGTGGGACCCTCAGGTGACATGGTCCTCCCACAGTGAGAGGAATCTCAAACCAGCAGTCTCCAGGGGATGTTTGGACCGAATCAGATGCTGACTCAGTTTAATCCTTGGTGCAGCGGAGCTGACAAGCGGGTGTGATGTGACTAGCACAACATGCCTTTTTTTCTTCTACACAGTGTCTTCCCTAATGTTTTGACAGGGCCTTTGCTGGATCTGTCTGGAGGATTAATAACCCCATCCTCTGTAATCAGCAGATTGCATAATTACTCCATTTCTTAATCAATTACAGTAATTTGCAAATTCTTTCAACAAGCGACTCCACCAGTGCCTGTGACATCCACGTGCAACACACTCCCAGCCCTGTCCAACCTCAGCTCCTTCCCCAGGTCTTCTCAGCCTGAGCTGTTGGGCTGTTGTGGCACATGTTGGCTCCTCTGTACTGTTGCTGCTGAGTTGCCTTGAGCCCAGGAGTCCTGCAGACCCCGTGCATGGGTTGGTTGCTCAAAATCCATGGGAATCTGCTCAGCTCCTCAGTCCAGGACCTGCTCAGGAGTGATGTGTTAGCACTCAGGGTCACAGTGCAGCCCCCAGACTGGCAGAGGGAGGGGGAGGTTGTTTGAAGGAAGGCTCTTGGCTGGTGTGGTGGCCCTTGATGCAGCTGTGTGAGTGCAGATAAGAGCTCTGGAGGAAACAGGAGGTGTACTGAGAGTGGTGCAGGCTCCTCGAGAGCTCTCAACAGTGTGACCATCCTGCAGGCAACAGGAAGGCGTTTTAAACCCAAAAGAGTGAGCTGAGCAGAGAAGTCTGGAGGTCTGCAAGGACAGGGAGACTTGAGTGGAGGAGAAACCCCTTGCCCACTTGCAACAAATGCCAACAGGAGCCAAATAGAGAAAGGAAATGAATAAGAGAGATGTGATGGGAAAAGCAGAGTGACGTTTGAGGATCCTGCTCCTGCAGACAGTCACCAGGTGTGTGGCAGCTGGAGCTACAGTCTGAGATAACCCCCAGAACGCAGTTTTGGCAGTAACCAGGAATGATCTTGGCTCTATGCCTGCCTTGAGTCCTTGTATTTGTATTTTTCCATGTTTCTTACTTTATTTTCAATTCCATGATCAAAGGCTTATCTTTGTACAGCAGTGTGACCAGCTTGCATGCTCTCAGGTGGAGTGTGTGCTGGAAGAAGGGAAAGTAGATGAAGTTGAAAATGCTAAGTCTGATCATCCACAATTTGAGGATCAAAGCAGAGGGAAATGTGCAGGCAGCACTCAGAGCCTGCAGTCTGGGGTGGATCTGGGAACCTGAGTTTGGACATTGCTTCTGGCCAAGCTGTAGAGGCCAGAGGTCCTGAGTGCTGGGACACAGGGACAGTTTGCTCCTGGCTGGGCCTGGGCAGAGCAGGCAGTGCTCTCCTTGTCCCAGGGAGGTGTCAGCGGGGCTCTCCCTGAGTGCAAAGGACTCAGGATCCCACCCCAAACTTGTAGCAGGCTTGCTCAGGATTGCAAACCATGGTGCTTGCTGCCAGCTGAAGGTGCAGGGGAAGCACCAGGAGTGCACCCCGCTCCAGGTCTCCTTGTCTTCTCACACTGCTGGTTTCCTTTGCCATCACTGCTTACCTGACAATTTGCTATCAGTGGCTAAAAATCAAAAATTGTATTCAGACCTGAAGAACTCTGGGATGCCACGAGCTGATAACATTTAACCTGAGGTTTAGAACACTTTGCAACAATCAAACTGCAACTTTATTCTGAGCAATCCAGGGCTGTGACTTTGCAGGTTTGCTCTGCAGTGACAGATAGTCAGAAACAGTTGCAAAATGCAGTGACAAAAATATGATTTTAACTGTTTTTGACTCTTGTTTGCCTTGCTGACTCAACCCAGCTACTGCTGTGGGTGCCAGATGATATTCCTGGACACACAACAGTAATGCAGTTATGACCTAAATGCCATTGCAGAACCACTGTCACTGACTGAGGGTGACTCAGAACCTACTCTGTGAGATGTGTTATTTGTAACTTGCCTTTTATTCCTTAGATTAAACAGTGCCCTCACCTAATTTGGACTTGGACAATGCACTCCGACAAAGAAATTTCAAAGGGACAGTGAAATGGAGTTGCCTTCAATTTTCGGTGCCCAACTGGTTTTTTTTTAAGGTGGGTTTGAAAGTCAAGGCACTCAGGTACTCACTCACTTTTGAAGTTCCTGGTGCACATGACTAATTACATCTCTACTGAAAAAGAAGGTAGGATAGGTAAATCCACCTGCACCTAAGTCATAAATAGTCCTTGCCAAGAGATTGCTTGTCCAGACTGTGTGAAAAAACCTATTGAGTCATCAGTCTTCCTGGACATTGGGAAGAGCTTAGTAAGGCTTTGAAAACACAGAAGAAAGGCCAAACTGATCATATGTTGGAGGTGGCATGTGAAGCATCCAGGACAACTCCCTTCTTGCACAGTTGATGTAAACGTCTGGGGGGGTTTATGTGTCTGGGAGCTCGTGAGGAGTTGAGCAGGGAGCAGTCAGGCATCCAGGTCCTGCAGGCAGTGGGGAAGGGATCACTTGCAAGGATTCCCTGAAAATATTTTGCAAATTGTCTTTTTACTTCTCATCTGGAAGTAGAGAAGCCGTAGAGGCACCGGCTGCATCACAGCCTGGGCCAGCTGAGAGGGCAGGTGATGCCTCTGAGTACCTGCGGCTCCTGTGGGGTGTCCTGGCTGCCCTCTGGGTGGGAGCAGAGCAGGTGCCAGGGGGCACAGCCAGGCTCTGGGACCCTGCAGGATGGCAGCTGGGCAGGGTCCCCCCCAGCAGCACAACCCAGCAGCAACCCCCAGCAGGTGAGTCCTGCCTACCCTGTCCCTCAGGATGTTGCAGACCAAGGAAAGGCACTGGGTACCAAGGTGATGCACCACAGCTGAGTCCAGCTTACAGACACAGCCACCAGCCACAAAGCCTTCAGGGCCATGGACCCGGAGTCACAGAAGTCCAAGAAGGTCCTGGGTGCCACAGTTATGGCCATGGTGGGGTTGGAAAGCTTGTGACAGTGGCACTTTGCTATGAAAAACTTGTTTAGCTGTAACTGCTCGGATGGCAGAGCAGGGACAGAGGCTTTGCATTGCCTGTTCCAGCCAGCAGACCACAGGTGGATACTCCTCTGCTCCTGACCTGTAGCTACAGATGCTACAGGTGGTCAGGGGATCACAGAGCTCCACGGCTGTGTTGTGGCTGTGCCAGTGCCCCTGTGCCAGAGCAGTGGTGCCCGTGGCTCCCCAGCCACGCTGTGGGGGTGTGCTGCTTGGCGAGGTGGACACGTTTTGTTCTGCTTTTTTTCCATTGTGCAGGGACACATAACCTGGCTCAGCCTCCTCTGACAACAACACTTTGTTTCCCTCAACCAACATCACTTTTTAAACGATGCAGATAGTTTTAGCGCTTCCAAACAGGAAGTGGTTGAGTGTCTGGGTGTCTGAATCAACATCCTGGAGGCTGAGCCTTTGCCACCAGCAGTTACTAAATACAGGAGTCGCCTATGGATGGAAGTGCTGGTCTTGGAAATGGCACAGCTGGAGACTCTGTGCCAGGCTGTGACCATTGGCAAACACTACTGCTGCTTGGCCAGTTCAGCCCTGCTGGTGTGGCCATAAACTGCCTCACCTCAGCTGCTCTGTGCTGACCCCATCTCGTTTCCTCTTGGGTTGTGGCACTGGGATGGAAAGAGCAGAGCAGAGGGACCAGCACTACTGCTTGGTGGTGGATGAGCAACACTCAGAGGCTTCCCAGAGGAAGCCCCTTCCAGCACTGCAGGCTCAGTGGGATGGAGGGCAGCCACTCAGAGAAGGGAATTCAGGACTGACCATCCTTCCTGGCATGTGTGGGAACAACTGAGTCACCAGCGGATCTGGAGAAAAGCCACAAGGAGTCAGGTCATCCGCCACTCAGTGGGAGTCAGAGATTACCACCTCAAATTATGGTTTCTTCTTCTGTATAAAGAATGCAGACCATTTTTTCAGACTTTTGCTGCAAGTTTTCCAAGAAATCTCACAATCCCAGGCAAGTTCTAATTTGTCCACATTTGTTGTGAAGCACAGGCACCATAACTGGCAGCAGAGTCCATGAATGCTGCCTACAAAACCAAAATGCCTCCCTAGCCCATTTAATTGTTGCAGATAAAAATATCCATGGCTCCTAAACTAATCCCAGGATATCTTCTATAGGTGTTCTTCATTGATCTCCTCTTCTATCTCCCATGAGGCAGATGAGGAAGGAGATAAAGGATGGTTTGAGGTGATGAACGCCCAGAAGGGCTCCCCTGACTTTTCCTCTGCAGGATCTATATTCCTGTTTGTGAATCAAAGGTCTCTCCTGATCCCTGGCACTGGGGAATCTGCAAAGGCTTGGGTTCCACAGGCAGGCCAGGTAAGTGGAGGATACCTGAAGTGCTGCTAGAGGCAGGAAGGTGTTCCCTGGGTATGTAAGACAAGGAACCAGTCCCCAAGGCTCTCCCATCTGTCACTAACACGGGAGAGTGACTAATCTGACCCTGAGCCCACCTTTCTGGCTGTTGCAGAGCTGTTCATGGCTGTGGTGGAGCCACAGACACCACAGTGTGGAAGGTCTGAGCTGTCAGACAGGGCACCCCCATTGCCAAAATGCTGGAGCAGCTCTTCAGAGATGAGTGTGTCTACAGTAATCCCAAATTCTGGATGTCCCACCTCAACCTCTCAACCACCTGTTTAGATGGAGTTGTCCTCATGCCACAGTAGAATGGTGAGAGCCTGACTTAAACCTTTCAAAAGGACACCAGTGGCCCTAAGAGGGCCCAGTCCTGCCTCAGCCAGTGGAGAAGGTGGGACAGGCAGAATAACCACCTTGAAAGAAGGACTTTGTGCCTTGTTGTTGTTATCCAGCAGCATCTTTGATTCCTTTTCCAGCATTTGGGGAATTTGGATCAGGTTCTCCTAGAAGTAAGCAGATTTTTCAATTCTTTAAGCTTTCACACTGTGCACTGCTTAGAGCTGGGAATCACCATGGGAATTTAGATGAGCAGTGGTGGCAGAATTCAAACCCTTGAGTGCTATCAGAGGGGCATTAGCCATCACATGGCAATGCTGTGCTGTGGTCTGTAAGGACTGAGTTGGAAGGGTTATTTCAAGGTCCAAGAAGAACAAATTTCTGAGCCAGTGCCCAGAAAGTACTTCGAGTTAGGTTGCTTTTCTTTTTTCTTTTCTNTGAAGAGCATTTTATCTCATTTTAACAATGATATCACTAATAAAATGCACAGAGATGTAGCAGCAACCTTGCACTGTGCTGGCATTGTGTTCTCACCTTTCACAAACATGTTCTAGACAGAGATGATAATCTCACAGGAACACTTCTACTTCCTGCATGAACCTGACACTGTAAGGCAGATGTGGATAGAGGTTTTTTTGTGCTGTGCTGAAATCATCAACTAGTTTTGTCATTTCACTAAAGAAAGTGGAAGTATTTAATGATAGGCGGGTGTGGAGGAGCAGTGACACTTCTGCACTGCTGTTCATCAGAAACATTCTGGTCACACTGCTTCTCTCTTTGTCCCAGTGCCCTATTTCAGAGCAGATCCTCACACACATATTCTGGTTATTTGTAGCAGCAAAAATGTGGCATGGAAGTGCAGCTGACAATTTCATGGGGATCTGAATCCTGCCTCGTATTGACCAATTTCAGAATCTTAACCAGGATACTCTGGGGGTTGGCAGCTCAGGTGGAACAACAACAAGAAGTTGGGAAGGTAAAAAAACCCCATCAAGTACAAAATTTTCAGACTAAAATTAAAAGAAAATCTTGATTCAGATCAAAACAAAATACCGTTTCATTTCATGAGGGAAAAAGTTCCCAGTGTTTTCCACCAACTCAAGTATTGCTATTAACAGAGAGTGGCTTTTCTTGCAGTGAGTGGCATTCCAGGAAATGCCAGGGAGAGTCCCAGGACACTGGACAAGACATTTTGGTCTGAACAAGATGTTTGGGGCTGAACTCCCACAGCTGTTGAGCTGTGCAGTGCCTTTGTCCTGCTGTGGGTGTGCAGAACCAGGGGGTGGAAGATTGTCTCAGTCTGCTCTGTGAAGAATAATGGATTATTTATTGGTCCGTGGATGTGAGAACATCTTGCCATCCTGGTCCCTCCTGTAGGGGCAGGGATCTTGCTCTTGTGTGTAAGACTCAGTCCCGAGTGTCTCTTCAGGAGGGAGGTGTGAGGGGTCCAGAGAGACTCCAAACCTGCTGTGTGGGAGGAGTGAGAACTCAGACCAAATACCCAGTGTCGAGAGGACCTTCAACGCAGGGGTCTGAACTGGAAGTGCACTGACCCTCCAAGTGCCAAGGGCCTCACTTTGTTACAGAGGCCATAACAAAAGCAGAAATTTTGTTTCAGCTGGAACCACAGGTTTCTGGCTAATCCCAAACACAAAATTTTGCTGGTGAGAAAAAAGGGAAAATAAAAGTGACTTGATCTGAATTAATGATGATACAATTTTGTGGTTCAATGATTTAATTGATAATTCCGTTTTCTTGCAGGAGAAATTGCTACCTGGGCTTCTCAGAGTGAGGAAGCATGGGATGGAGACTGGTCCTGAGGCACTGGCACAGGTCAGCTGGACCTTGGGCATGGGTTGTGTCCCTGCTCCTCCCCAGGGGCCACCACGGGCCATTTCTTCACGAGGCAGGTGCTCGTGGCAGTGTCAGCTCCAGGGTGAGCTCAGCACAGGCCTTTTCATCCCTGGTGGACTTGCTGGAGCTCCAGGTGGCACTCAGCAGGACATGGAAAAGCCCACGCCGAGGTGGTGGGAGCAGTGGCCACGGGCACGGAGGGGACATTTGTAACTGCAGGCAGTGACAGGGGACAACAGCCTGCCTTGGTCACCCTCCCTGGGACATGAGCGAGCAGTGCAGGGACCTCAGCTCTTAGTGCTGGGCTCGGGAGCTGCAGCTTGAGCTGGAGGAGCTGCTTCTCCCTCCACCCTGGCTGCCAGGGGTCACAGGCCAGCAGGCAGATGGTCTCTCAGTGTCGGTGGGGCTGATCCTGACAGGGAAGGGGGGAGGCTTCCTGGGGTCGCTCATCCCAGCTGTCTGTGGGAATTACTGGAAGCTCTTCACTCTCAGTTGATTTCAATTTCACTGTCTCTCCTTGCCCTGCATCTCAGGGAGCTGAGGAACAGGGGGACCTGCCTGTGCTCCCGTGGAAGAGGGGAAGGTGCTCCAGCTGTGGGTCCAGCTGTGGGTCCAGCTGTGGGTCCAGCTGTGCTTCCTGCCCGGGCAGCCTCATTCCAAGGGGCCAGGGCTGACCTGAGGTGCCCAGACCAGCTCTGGTGGCACATCCAGGCTGCCCCTCCCAGGGATGAGCCAGGGGCTGTCACCCCCTCGGGGCTCTTCCCTGAGGCTCTTGGCACTGCGGGGCTTTTCTGGATCACCCTCTTGGAGGAGTGTGAGTTGTGTCCTCCCGCTTGAGGCTGTCTCCAGACCGCAGCCACCCATGGCAGGGTCAAAACCTGGGTGGCACTGGCTGAAGCCCTTGATGCAGGGCACAAACAGAGGGAGTTAAATGATTGAGGAACCCCCTCCCCGTGGGATTCAGCAAGGCCAGCTGCTGCACGTGTTGTCCTCCTGAGAGGAATTAGAGCTGTCTGGGAAGTGTAGTGTACCTCCATGAACGTTTCAGGGGACTGGCATGGCTTTCACCATTTCATCTGCTCTCATGGGTCTCCAAGAAAGAGCTTAGCAGGTAAATATAATTGTAGGGAACTTGCCAACTAGCATTTAAAGACTGCAAAATGTTGTGCTTTTCTGGCCAAGACACCTTCCAAACTTAGACCAAATGAGGAGTCTTCCCAGAAGCTCTGGTGGTGAAGGTCTGGGGTTTGTTTTGGTTTGTTTTTTTTTGGGGGGGGATTTGTTGTTATTTGTTTTTATTATTATTTTTGTTAGGGGTGTTTGTTTTTTTTTCCAAAAGCCATTTTGTGTCAAAACAACATTTTAGATGAAAACTTTTCAGTCAGCTCTGGGGACAGCCAAGCATGGAGACCTGTGGGTTTCCTTCTGCCTCTCTGAGTCATTGTGAGAGTGGAGGGTCTCTATTTTTAGCCTCTGCACACAGTAAGTGCGAGCAGCTCCACAGCCAGGCTGCTCTTCCACAGCAGAGCCCTGGTGCTGGCTGTGGGGGCACAGACTGGCACCTTGTGGAGAGCAGCAGGAGGAGGGCACAGGGCTGTGACCCTCCTGTCCAGCCCAGAGTGTGGCTGTGCCAGCTGATACCCACTGTGGCTGTGCCAGGGGCTCATCCCTCCCCTCCTGGCCTCTGGGACAGTTGGTGCAGGCATTAGTGCCATCTTTGGTTGGCATCACTTTTCCCTGAAAATGCAGGAGTTTGATTTTACTGTGATTTTTTTTTATGGTAACTGTTTGTAGCAGAAAGTTTCAAGTTTTATTTATTCAGTCCAACCACTCAAACCTGACAGCTTGAGAATTCCTTGGCACAGTGATGCCACCTGGGAGAAAAATGCCTTGTGGCCCTCTCCTGCCTGAACAGCTTTCACTGGTGGGACTGCACCTGTGGTCAGAACTTTTGCTTGCTTTGTTTTTGAAGATTCAGCATTGAAATATAGAAGAAAGACTTTTTTTTCCCCTGTCTTTACTCCAGGAGCAGACTGGGAGGAGACCATGTTTTTTAAGGGGCTCCATTAGGTGCAGAAGGGCACAGGGACAATGGAGAGTGTCCTGCCTGGGGCAGACATGGTCTTACAGACCAAAGGAGTGGCCTTTTATGAGGGTATGAGTTAATTCTGGGTAAAAAATAATGGCTTTCTCAGTAAAGCTGTTGGGCTTGCCCACAGATGTCAAAAAAGCAAGAGACAGATTTCCAGAACCCACCAGGGTGGCTCATATGGGGAAGCACAACGAGTGTAGGTGCACATCGTGGGCTGCAGGATGTGTAGGTCAGCATGGAGGGGAAGGCAGCAGGTACATGGTCAAGCCAGATGGTTAAAGATAAGATGCTGTAAAAATAGTTCACTGCTGAAGAGACTTGAGGTGAAGGTAACCTGCCCAAGGCAGCAAGCTTTCGTTGTAGGATGAGCTGAGTTCCAGTCTGTCCGAGATCCACATCGCAGTTATTACAGTAAAGACCTTCACACACTGATGTATGCAAGCGTGCTCATTGACCATGGTGGAAACCACCACAAGACCAAGTCCAGCCTTGGAAGGATATGTGTGAGATGGAAAAAAAAAAAGTCCAGTGAAAGCCTTTCAAGCCACTTTCTGGCTCAAGAGACGCTGTTCCTGTAGTCTTGACAAAAAGTCCTGAAGGAGAAAGAGAAAGTGGGGACTGGAGAGCTCAGTTCCTCTCTAACTTGTGTATGTTCACTTTCTTCCCTGAACCATTTTAAGAAGTGTAGGAACAGCAGGTTTAGCTCATCTTACATGACTCTGGCATTACTCCATGCAAGGACTTCAATCCTGATGTGCTCCAGGGCCACTGGGATAGAGAGTGTAAACTCCAAACACAGACCGGACAGATCTCCCTGCTCTGCTGGCACAGGTTCTCAGTGTCTCGCTGTGGCTCAGCCTCTGCCCACAGACAGATGCTCAGCAGGGCCCACGGAGGCTCCCTGGTGGGTCACCCTGCATGGCCTCCAGAGCTGCTCCTCTGAGCAGGAGGACACAGCCTAAGCCCAGGCAGTGCTGAATGGAACATGCTCCAGTGTGAACCGCTGCCCACTGGGCTGGGTGTCCATTTTCAGCTTCCTGAGGAAATCTAAATATGAAAAATATTTCCCATGAGTACAGAAACCTCCCTTCCTTCTTGTTCTTCTGCTGTCTTCCATTGCTCACTGAAAATTAGAAAAAAAATGTGAAATTTAGAAGGGAGTTGGGAAAAAACATTTGGAAAGCATCTAGAAGAAAACCTGAACTTTTTTTCCACTTGCAGAAAAAATATTTAGAAATTTTTGTTTCAAACAAAGCAAAATGCCATTTTTGCAGACGAAGGGAAATCGCCACTGGCTACCGCTGTCTAACCAGCATGAAAGGGATGAGTTTGTCTGATTCTGATGGTGGGTAAGTCATGTGAGTTCATGCCCATGTGCTTTCCTTCTCCTGGACATATTGCAGCTTGACAAAGGCCAGTTCCTGGTCTCTGCTTGGCTTTGGTGGTGCTGCACCAAAGTAACTGAAAACGAAACGAAGCAGCTGGATGACAACTCTTCTCAAACAGAAGGTCCTTCCAGCCTGCAGCTCCCTTGGAGTCAGTTGTAGCATCTTTCAGGGTGCCAATAATCAAAAGCCATCGAGCTTTTTGGGTCCCGCCATGTGTGGACACAGCAAACTATGCCATGGGGGCAAATAATCTATGACTCTCTCTTGTGAGGATCTCATGCAAAGTCCCTTTCCAGTGGTCAGACCCTCTTTTCTAGCAGCTCTGGCATTGCTCTGTCTCAGTGCAAAGGTGGTGTGAGCACCTGGCAGAAAGCAAGTGCCCCAGGGATGCAAAGACCTCCAGTGAAGGAGTGAAACATCCTTCTTGCATGCATCTCCCAGCTCTGTTCACTTGGTTTGCAATGCCTGGGTGAGAGGGGTGAGAAGACCTTTCTCTGAAGGTCCCTTCCTGGAAGGAAAGCAGAGCCCTGTCCACAGCTCTGCAGTGCCTGAGGGCTGTGAAACACCTGACACCATGAGCAGCTTCCCAGCTTGGAAACGCCAAGCCACAGAGACCAGCACAGAAAGGAAAGCCCACTGAGGACACAGCTAAGTTATTTTTGTGTTTCTAGGGAGGATTTCTGTTTCCAGGGACCAGAAATCGCTTCCCTGCTCTGGTGAGAGTCCCCAAACTCTAACACAGTCCCACTACCACATTTGTGAACATGCCAAAGAAGACAGAATCAGGAAACCCAGCTTTGGGTTTCAGTTGTAGGTGATGCAGCAGGGGCAGGGGTGGTCCCAATCGTGTGCCGCTCACCTTTGATGCTGTCTAGATAAAGCATGGAGCAGTCCCAAGAGATGTGAGGCTGCCCAGTGCCCAGGCTCAGGTGGCACAAGAGGTTCTCCATCCATGGCACACTAATCATTACCAACCAGAACGTGCACTGTGTGAGGAGGCTGCACTGACACCATTTTTTATCAGCTATTTGGGAGCTGGAATTCATTGCCTCTTGCCACGTGTGTGCACAGTGCTGTGTGTTAGGGCATTTCAGAGATCAGTGCTCATTACTTGTACCTGTCTCAGCAGCTGATTTGCTCAGAGCAGCTCAGGTGCTGACCTGCAGTGGGGAATGTCTTCTGTGCTGGGTGTGCCAGGTGTGTTTCTCACACCCCTTCCTGATGAAGCAGTCCCATGGGCTCAGGACTCCAGCTTTCAGCAAGAAAAGTATTCCTTGTTCTTCAGTGGTCCATTTTTGGTGGTGGCATTTTCACTTTGGACTAAGCCATCCCTCTTTGTCCAGCTACTCCCATGTCAGAGCTGTCAGTATTTCCTCTACAGCAGCCCAACAATTCTTTTTTAGTTTTAATTTTACCTGGTAAAACCAACATAGATTTTTAGCTTCTCTTTCTAGATTGTTTGGGACAGCCTTTGGCTTCACTGACACATTAATGTCAGAAATTTCTGAACTACTGTCTCATTTCCCTGTGTGGGTGGTGAAGTCCTGGCACAGGTTGCCCAGAGAAGCTGTGGCTGCCCCATCCCTGGAAGTGTCCAAGGCCAGGTTGGATGGGGTTTGGAGCACCCTGGGCTGGTGGGAGGTGTCCCTGCCATGGCAGGGGGTGGGATGAGATGGGCTTTAAGGTCCCTTCCAACCCAAACCATTCTGTGTTTCTTTGATTTTAAGGCTGTTATAATCCCACGGCTCCACAGGCAAAGTGAATTCTCCTTCTTTTTGCAAGTGCCAGTGGCCAGTCCCCATGTTACCTTCTTTGCCACGTGAAGTTATGTACTTCCATTGGAAAGAAATAAGATTCATCTTTGAGAAACACTATGGGGTGGGTCCCTGGAGGAAAGATTCTGGCCAAAGTTGCAGCAGCCATGTGTAGGGAGATCTTTTCCTCTAGAAGACTTTCTTTCCCTGGGCTGTGCTCAGGAAATGTGATTCCTTTTTCCCACATAATGCCAGGAGAGTTGCCACTGGATAGCTGTATCTTACAGAAAGGCTCAGTGTGGGTCCTGCCAAACCAATGGGACCTTCCTGTTGGCAGCAGAGGATCTGTGCTCACACGTGGCTGCTTTCTCCTCCTCCCGTGCCAGGTCTGTGGTGTCTCACGCTGGGCCTGTTGGAAACTTCCTTGTGGGCAAATGGCACTGGCTGCAAAGCTGCTCCCTGCTGAAGGTCGAGACCAGCCCCAGTGTGTGAGCCCTGTGCATACAGGGGTGTCCTTCCTGCCCTCCATCCTGGCTGGATGAGCACGTCTGCTGCTCTCCAGCACCCGGTGTGGTTACATCACTTGGATCATGCTCCATTTGGGAATGCATTAACAAAACTCTTCAGCAATAATCAGCTTTAACTAATGAGTGGCAACTGGTGAATGGAGCCTCCATCTGTTCTCACCCACAATGTGCAAAGTCTACCAAAGTCAATGGACTTCTCTCTTCTGAATTCAATGGGCCTCTTGCCAAAATCTGTGTGAATAAAGTGACGCTTGTGCACACATTGCTGAGTGGTGGCGAGGGGATCCGTGCAAGCCTGGCATCCACTGAGTGCTCATGAACTGTTCCTGACAGTTTTAGGTGAATCCCACCAAATTCATGCCTGAAAACTTCATGTTTTGGTGTAGGGAGAGGAGCTTCATAGCCCTGGGACAGCACCTGTGCTGCATCAGAAGAGGGTCATGTCTGGAAGCAATGACATTGCACAGGACACACCTTCCCCTGTGCAGAAGTGGCTTTTGAAGACTTCATTGCTGTACCTGTGACTAATCTAATTTGTCTCAGGATTTCTTTATGTCAGACAATTGCTGCTGCCACAATGTTGTTATAAAAAATCCAGCCTTGTTGTGATTCCTACAAAGGACAAAGAAGTTTGGGGAAGAATTCCATGCAACTGTGTGCAATGTACATTGCTCTGGAGTAATTTGGTTCTCCTGAGCTGTTGAAATGACCTGCAGGGACTTTGAACATATTGAGCCAAAGTAGGGATTACTTTAATGTCCCCCTGGAAGAGCAGAGATTCTCCATTGTCCCTCCAGGTACCCACCTGGATATGCTGAGTTGCAAATCAGTAGAAGAGAAAAATCAAAGAGTTTATTTGGATTGGTTTAGATATAACCACCCTCAAGTGGTGTTCTGACAGTTTGGGTAAAGCACAAGCCCCAGTGTGACGTCTCCCATTTGAGCACAAGCAACCCCCTGTTTGATTTTTTTACTCCAGGAACTGGAGTCTACAATGAAGAGTCAAAATAGTAGGAGGCAGAGAAGGAGGAAGGTCAAGTGTCCTGGAGCAGGTGGACAGAAGTTGTGATGGCACTGCAGGATCTCCTGCAGTGGGGCTGAGAACTGACAGGGATAAAGGGCCTTGCACCACATTGCCTGAAGGTGTCTGGCTCTGGCCTCTTCACAGGAGTGTGAAACAGCTTTTTAAATTTGGCTTGCAATCCCAATCCCTTCTGCCTTCCTTTGCATGTGCTCCCGAGGCTGAATGACAAAGGTGAAATTCTCCTTTCCATCTGATGCTCATGAGGTATTTGGGATTGTCTCAGCTTCCCTTTCCAAGGTGTGTGGTGTGAATTGATGTACCCAGAGGAGCTCAAGGGCTCCTGTGTCTGCAGGCTGTTGCCTCCCTCCTGACCCCCCAGAGTTCACAGTGGCAGCACTTCATCCTCCTGCAATGGTCCTCCCATTCTCTGGACAGTTTGCTGCCCAGTTACCCCTGGGAAGAAGGGTGCGTTCCACTCAGCAAGAAAGAGGAACAAGTTTTCCTTAGTGTTCTAAAATATGAATGAAAGCTGCAGCAGTGGAATTTGGGAACAATGAGGTTTTTAACTCCACCTTATAATTTCAGGTCGATGAAATTTCCCAGAGTGATCTCCAGAGAGGTACCTGCTGCCTCAGCCCTGCTCCTCAAAGCTTTCGGGAGTGATGCAGATGTGGTAATTATGGGATTTAGTTTGTTATCTATTTCCCTGTGCAGAATCACTGAATTGTGTGTTGTGACTTTTCAAGATTTTGGGCAGAAAACAATCAAGTTGGTGCCCTGGGAAAAGACTTGAGCCAAGGGCTGGGGAGGGGGTGAGGGATGTAGACACGCCTGGCAGCACCTGGCATGAGCACCACTGACTCATTTCTTTTGCTCTGGCCCTTGGTAGTGGTTGTCTCATCAAATACAAACATCTTAATGACTTGAGCTCTTCAGTGGATTTCCTCTCTATTATCCCAGCTAAGCTATTTGCTCTGCTCACAAGCTGCCAAGCATTCCAGGTCATGGAAAATGCTTTGTAAACTTTTGCACATCATTAGATATAAGTAGGACGGTTATAAAGCGGTGGAGAGGAGCTAAAAGGCGATTTACCTCTTCTGAGAAATGCAGGTACCCTGGTGATAAACTCTTGTCTCCCATAGAGGATCTGTGAAGCAGTGAGCAGAGAAGTCTAGCATGGGGAGGGAGAAATCACAGCCTTTTGGTTTTGTTTTGTTTTTTTCCCCAGGGGAATTTAGTTATTTTTCTGCTTGTGGGTGATATCATATACCTTAATAAAACCCACACCCCTTCTACAGTGTCATTCGAGCTGATACTCTGCAAACTGTCACCTAAAGGTCAATTGCTCTGTGTTTCCCCCTTTGAAGCAGAGCTTTGCCCTGGCACTGGGGTCCTGTTCCGAGGCAGGGTGGCTCGTGTTCAGTGCCCTGGCAGGTGGCACCTGTTGGCTGCTGCCCTTTCTCGCTGCAGTCAGGTTACCCCAGCTTTGTGTGGGGCATTAATGCGGCAGCGACGGTGCCAGGAGGGACGGGCAGGGACGAGCTGGCCTGTCCTGGGACTCTCTGCACACTCAGGGGCACGTTTTTATTAGGATTAATCAGATACCCCCTTGTACTGAGAGGCAAAGCTTGCCGTGGTACTTTAACCAGCAGCCTGTTGCTTGCGGTTCATTCATCCCAGGGAGGAGCAGCTCAGCTCTTCTGTTCGCTCCCCGTGTCTGGACGTGCTGAGTCTGTGCCCTCACCGCAGCAGCTCCTTGTGTATTAAGCTTGTCCACAGGGTAAGTGATTTTTCTAGTGCTGACAACAATTTTGTACCTAGCTGACATGTTCAGTGCTGTGCTAATCCCAACAAGACAAAACTAACCTCTCAAAAGTGGGGAAGAAAACAGCCACAGCTTTTATGTTCAGCCACCTTTAGCAGTGCCTCTCGCAATATGGTCTGGGGATTTTCTGGCTATATTTGCATAGGGGCAGCTTCTTCCTTGTGCCACAGGCTTAAATCGTTTGGTTTGGTTGCTTATTTTTTTCTTTTTATATTTAGCTGTATGAGATCACTAATGATGTGTAAGCACTGGAGATCCCTGTGCCTCCAGCAACCACTCCACAAGGGTTCTGAAGGCAGCAGACTCCAACATTCCTGGCCGATGCAACGGCTGTAATGAGGACTAAAATCAGAGGGAATACTGAGCTGCTGGTAATAATCAAAAACCTCTTCTGCCCCATTACAGTGGTTGAGTAAATGGTGCCAAGAGACAGCCCAGGCCACTGTGGGCACAGCTCACCTGGGCCAGCTGGTGCTCTCCCAAATGACTTCTGGGCACGGTTCAGGTCTCCTTGCAGAGTGACACTGGGCCCATTAGACAGACTGGATACACCATTCTGTTCTGGAGGCTCAGAGAGTTTAATAGCAAGGTTATGGAAGGGTCTGGGCTGCTTGATCTTGTGCCAATGCTTTGGGAAATGTTTAATTCACTCACACAGCCCTGACAAAGGTGGTGGGTGTGGGTATCTTCTGCACTGACGGGTTTCCGGGGTAGTATTGTTGTCAATATAAAGCTAAAGCAAAGCTGCTTGAAAAGAACTAGCAGAGCTGAAAAACCCCACAAGCAAAGGTGAGAATGTGGCTCATTAGTAGGTTGGAACAAGACAGATGGTTCAACAGTCAGGACAGTTTTCCTAAAGCTTGGCTTTCAGGGCCGGTTTTCACAGGAAGGCTGGACAGCCAGGCCAGGTTCCTGCTCCCAGTGTGAGTCCTGGTTGGTTTGTTCTGTCCTTGTGGCAGAGCAGGAGGATGTGCTGGGAACAGCTTTGGCAAAGGGCCTGGGCCTCCAGTTTTGGCACCATGGCTGAGTCCTGATAGCATCAATAAATGATGCAGATGTCCAGAAGGCAGCAGTGTCCATCTGGCTGCATTTGTTGATCTGTAATTTGGACTCCTGGGCTATTTGCAAAATCTGCTCTTTAAATGCTCGTTCTGGGGTGCTGCTCTGCAAGGCTCAGCAGCAATGCTGGCACTCCAGTGATCCCACTCACTTTCTTGGCAGATCCTCTGCATTCTTTTCCAGTGACTTGCAGATTATTTCCCAGGTCTGATTCTCACCTATCTCTCAGTCCAGCACTGGCTGCTCATCTCTCCCCCATCCAAAGTCTCCTGTGTCCCTACAGGAGATGGCTCTTGCATGAGCAGGAGCTCGGCTGGCCACAGCCTTTCACACTGTCCCTCAGCCTGACCTGCAGCCCTGACCTGGAGCACTCAGGACAAGCACACTCTGCACCTCAAAATTTGCCACAAGTCCCTTGTGTGAGGGGAGGGACCACTAGGACATAGAATTGTAGAATCATGGAATGATTTGGGTTAAAAGGGACCTCAAAGCTTATTTTATTCCACCCACCAGTCATGGGCAGGAACAACTTCCACTAGACTAGGTTGCTCCAAGCCCCTTCCAACCTGGCTTTGAACACTTCTAGGAATGTGACAGCCACAGCTTCTGCACTTTTGCCACCTCCTGCCAAATGTAGTCATAGGAGATAAGGACATCACTGCAGCCTGCTCTCTTTTACACCTATACAGGTTTAACTTTTGGTTCCAGGGTCTTATCTAGGATGAAGGAAATACTTATTGTCACTGCTCAGCAGTGGAAATTATCTGGCACAGAGAAGGCAAAGAGGGCAAAATGCAAGAAGGGTTTAAACTGTCTGGAAGCAGATGCCAGAGACTAAATGACTCCTTGCAAGGGACTGGTGCTGGAGCAAAGGTGTATCAGGAAACTGCTTGTGATGCATCTTTGCAGACTCTGTGTGGAACCATGTGTTGCAGTAGGACTCTGCCCAATACAGTGTTCATTAAATTTCTCTTCTATGTTTAAGAACAAATGTGTGTTTAACTTGCCTCAAGGGTTATCATAAGAATTCCCCATTAGGAACATTTGCTTTCTTAAAGAGTAGCCAGTCTAGATTTGTGCTGGCACCAGTTTCAGTGCCCAGGAGTTTGGCTGGCACATTAGTGAGGACAAGCACTTGCCAGCTGAGAGCCATCCTGCTTCCTCAGTGCAGCCTTGCAAATGCCCCTCTCACATGTGTACCCCTCCCCAGCTCTCCTCCCACGAGGCACCTCTGGGAACACCAGGTATCCTGGGGGGCTTGGAAGGAGCTTTTCTTCTGCCCACATCACAGCACAGCCAGCCGAGAACCAGCCTGCCTCAGGGGATGGTGCAGACATGGCTTCAGGATGGGGGAGAGCTTTGGACTTGGCATAAGGAAACACTTCTTTACTGAGAGGTTGGTCAGACACTAAACAGGCTTCCCAGAGGGCTGGTCAGTGCCCCAGGCCGGGGTTTAGGAGGCATTTGGACACTGTCCTTATAACCCACTTTAGCTTTTGGTCAGTGCTGAAGTGGTTGGGCACTGGACTTGCTGATGGTTGTAGGTCCCTTCCCACTGAAATATTCCATTCTGTCCTCTTCTATGTTATTCCATAGAAAAACTGTCTTCTGCAGTTTAAGGACATCTGAAAACTGCAGAGACCTGGTGGTTGGACCCCACAAAAAGAGGTGACACTGAAAGAGAAAATAAGGAGTAAAAATTAGGAGCAGAGGATTGTTTTCCAAGTTGCAAGATGAAAAAACCCTAAACCTTTGCCTACTCAGGTTGATGCTTTGGTGCTGGAACTTCTCAGCTTGGCTTCACACCCTTTCCCTCCCCATATCCAGAGATGTGGGAGATGCTGTCACTGTCTCCCTCTGAGCAAACTGTCTAGAGCAGCTTCAGGGTCAACACAGGGAATGAGGCACTTTTGGGGCATGACTCACCTGCCTGACAGGTAGAATCACTTGTTCTTTTTTCCCTCCAGTGCTTACAAATGGAGCTGGGGATGACTTGCTCCCATGGGATTCCCTGCCTTTCAGCCATCTCACTCAGGAGGTGAACTGCATCCCACTTCAGTTTGGGACTCTGCCGTCTTATTCCCACTTCACTTTGGGGAGAGCTGGTCGTGTTGCCTGGGGCAGGTAGACCTCCTTTTCTACTTCCATGACAGAACAAGAGCACTTCCCAAAATAATAAGAGGAGAATGCTGCCATGTGGAAGCAGAGGAGGTGGGGTGTGATCATGCAAGGTGGATCCTTAGGGAAACCATTTACATGCCTTCTACACATTTGATGTCTCCACAATGGCAGGCGCAGCTTCTACAGCTGCTGAGACAGATCTCAAGAGAGAAAGCTGCACAGAGGGGAAGGCAACAAGTGTTCACAGGCAAAAAAGAGGAGAAACTGTGGAAATAAACTATAAGTAGGAGTGTTTTGGTTCAACACAAGTGGAAAATCAGGGCGGGTAAATGCTAAAGAAATTGTCTAGGGAAAACCTTTTGACTCTAGCATGAGAGCATTTTAAATCCAGGTCAGACAGTGTTGTAAGTGCCAGAAACACCACTATGTGGGAAGGGGATTAGCTGACATCTTGCCATGTCCCCCAGACCTGTTTTATCATCCTTTCACCTTTTTATGGCACATTGTGTAAGCAGCTTGCAATCATTTTGTAACTAATACAGCCTCTTCTTCTCCCTCCTGTGTTGCCCACAGCCAGTGAGCTCCCCTAAAGCAGCTTAACGAGCAAGTCCTCTCTGAGTTGCTTGGGAAACATCTTCCAGAACAAAGATGTCACCAGTGCAGCTCAAACAGCAGGAACTGAGCTTCTCATTTGCCTGTGGCATTCATGAGATCGAAGTTAGCAACTTAGGGAGCTTTGAAGTCTTATCAGCAATTTCTAGACCAACAGGAATATCCACAGTCCCAGTAGGTAACAACAAGGAAAGTTCTGGACACCTAATAAATTTTGTGTTTTCTTGCTCAGCAGTGCAGGTTGAGCACTTGGGTTGGGGACCAGGAGGCTGCTGGCAGGTGCTGAGCATCAGCACTGCGCATGAGCATAGAGCAGCATATATGGACACAAAACTGGACCTGCAGTGTCCTGTTCTTGTTCAAAACAGACCAGACAGGAGATACCACAGGTCTTTTAGGAAAGTGTTTATTTCTGTGCATGGCCCTGGATGCAGCACAGCATTGTTGCTCATTCCTGACTGCAGTGCACTAAGCCCTGTGCCGTGGGGGTGCCCTGGCCCGCAGCTCCTGCCTCACAGAGACAAAGTTAAGAGGCTTCCTCTCACTAGCAGGTCTTGAATTTTCACATTTCCTGCCTTTTATGTGTTCACATCAGCAAATTCCCCCGGGAAAAAAAAAACTAGAGGAGGGCAGGTGTGGCCAAACAGCCTCTGTCTGCTGACCTGAGGGCAGCAAGTCACAGCATTAAAGACTCTGAGAGGTGAACCAGCTGCTTCCTTCCCACCTTGTGCTGCTCACAGGTAGCAGATAGATCTGGAGGAGTTGATGGGAGCTTTACAGATCAGATGATCTGCAGTTAATATCTGTAAGGCTTGAGATGTCCTGGGAAGGTCTGGATAGGAGCCCTGTCAGTCGGGTGGGTTTCAGGACACGTGGCCCCCGACAGGCTCACGGGTACAGTGTGGGCTGCACAGGGACCAGCAGCTGCCTGTGAGTGCCCCAACACCCCCTCACCTCATCCTGCCTGCTCACTGCAGGCACAAAGCACCTGACTTAGGACTTGGCCGAGTGACCCAACCACAGCACTGACCTTGGGAACTTCCAAACCCTTGCTTGATGCTTCACTGCTGCCCCTGCAGCCCTGCTCTGACCCAGCGCAGCACAGGGGCCACTCACTGATGGTCAGGGGCCACCCCACAGCCTTTTCTTGAGCCTCAGGTCACAGCAATCAGGCACCAGGACATTTTCAGTGGAAAGGCTGATCAATTTTAGAATTATCCTGGGGTCACTGGATGCCTCAGTCCTCTCTGTCTGCTTCCATAAACACTGGCTGGAGCACTCACATACTCACGGGGCAAATTTCTGACTCTCAGGATGCAATATGAGGATGACCAGGTGTACTGCTCACCTGAAGGGCTCTACTTCTGCCCAGGAAAAAGGCAGAAGCACCTGCAGCAGTCTCTGGCTCTGAAGAAATGCATTCCCATAGCCAATGAAATATCCCAAAGAAATGGGAATTCAGATTGTGCTGCACCTGCTTCAGTCTCTGGGTGTGGTTCTTTGCCATCATGGTCGTACCAGGCATGGCACTGGCCCTCAGCAGAGCATCCCTGTAACCTCCTGACAGCAACATCACGAACTGAACATTGGTGGGAAACATCTGGAGACCCTCATGGTTCTCTCCGGGACATTTATGGAAGGAGCAAACAGGTTAAGCTCTGCTGAGCCACAGTTAGAGGAGCAAAGACATCCTGCTTCTCTATAATACGTCACTGGTGTCCCAGTTCTGTAAACATCCTCTCAGCAAGGCCTAAATCAGCCTGTCACATGCCACCACTCCATCTCCTGTTATAGCCCTGTGAAAAACTGGAGTGGTGTGGACTGCAGACAACAGCTCCAGTCGTGCTGCCAAGGGGAACCTGGACAAGGCTGTGGTTGACACTCCTGTGAGTGGGGAAGAAGCTCCACAGCACAAGGAGGATGTGTCTCCCTGAGCCTGTGCCTCTGGGAAGGCAGATCGATCCCAGCTACTTACCATGTGTGGAAGTGTTTAAATTACTTTTATGTAACAAAACCTGAAAAAAGCATCCTTCCTGCTAGGTTTTGCTTCCAGAGGAAGACCCTGCACACCCAGCCCGGGCTGGACTCTGTGGGTGATGGGCAGACCACTGCTTTTTGGCACAGCCCACCTTTGCAACCCGGACCAAGGGGAGCCAGGCACACGGAGAGAAGGGTGCTGTTCTTCTCCCTGCAGGACCCCGCAAGGCAGAGCTGGCTGGCCAGGGCTGTGTGGGGTCATGGCAGAGGGAAGGGGATGGCTGAGGGCAGGGGGCTCCGGGGGAGCAGAGAGCATGGTGCAGCACAACAGGGAAGGACTTAGAAATGCAGGCACAAGTTTCCCACCACAAATCCACTGTGGAGGCTCATCTGAGCCTCTTTATTTGCAGGTTAGTTGAAG
The DNA here is from genome assembly GCA_013399695.1 of Formicarius rufipectus. Classification (NCBI taxonomy): domain Eukaryota; kingdom Metazoa; phylum Chordata; class Aves; order Passeriformes; family Formicariidae; genus Formicarius; species Formicarius rufipectus. Next base: position 298,024 of record VXAU01000227.1, read on the forward strand.
TAGACAAAAGCTTGAAAACATGGGTGAGGCCAGAATGAAGTAGGCAAAATAGGATCCAACATGTGCTTTTGAATTCTGAAATATCTTTATTTTAACCTGATTTCATACTTCTGAGTCTTGTCAGAGACTGGCAACACTGAAACTCATTGTTAAAGGAACAAGCCACCCTGTGGTCCTAGGAAAGCAATCCTGAAGGTGGGCACTTGCCTGAAAACCCAGCAACATCAACAAAATGATTATGGCAGCAGATTTGGGCCTTACGACTGTTCTGGAAGAAAACAACTATTTTGGGGGGGTTTGATAGTTACATTCTAGTGATAGAAGTTTTTTCTTGACTCCTTTACTGTTTAAAGAACCCACAAATGCAGCAGCAATTACAGGACTTCTATAGCTGAGAAACCTCAGTGCACACCAACGTGTGGAAATTTACTTTGCAGTCCCCACAACCCATGGAGAAGGCTCTTCCTTCCTAATCCCTCCCAGCTCCTGCGCTGCAGGATTACTGCTGCTAACAATAGCACTTCCACAGCCAGGAAGAAGCCTGACTTGTCTGATGCCCTGCACTCCAAACACAGCTGCTGATCATGAAACCACAGAACATCATGGGTTGGAAGGGACTCACAAGGATCCCTGGAGTCAGACTCCTGCTCCCACACCAGACTCCCCCAAAAATCACACAATGTGCCTGGTATGGAGTGGTCCTGCACAGGACCTGCTGATCCTGCTGCTAGAGTCACACATCTCTTTGTGGCTCCTTAGGGTCCACTCTGGAACATGCTTTTCCATTTGGTAGTTGATGTTGTCTCACTGAAAAACCAAACGAGAAATGTGAAGATGTTCTCAGGAAGCTCAAATTTGTGCTCCCTACTTATGGGAAATTGAAGTTTGGTTTGTTGAAAGCTAAAAAAAAAAGAGAACCAGAGGGTTTCTCCAATTATTCGATTTATGAACAGCATGAAATATGGAGCATTTCAGGTCATGCCTGAAAAGATGGAGTGTGGGACCTTATGGGTGAAGACAGTCCTGTGGTTGGTGTGTTACCCTGCAAAGGAGCAGCTCAGTTATCTGAAGGGATGCCTTGTGCACCAGGCACACCAGCCTTCTCCTGGCCCTGTGAGAACTGCAGCTCACACTCCTGAGGGAGAAGGTTGTTTCTGGCGTTTGTGCCTGGGGCACACACCAGGAGAGAGGAGCAGAGTCACCTTCTGACCCCACTCAGACAAAGGTCCTGCTTTAATCCCTGCCCTTCGTGCCCACCCCTGACAAGGCTCTGTCAAACCAGGCACTCCTCTGCCAGAAGTCTCGATAAAATTGTTTCTTGGGAACCTGGCTGGCCAATCTGAAGCTTGCACTTCATCTCCCTGGATATTCAAACAATCCAGCTGCTGAGAGGACATTTGCTGGAAAAGAGTCCAGCAGTTCTGTAGAAAGCAATTTGGCCCCTTCCCAGCATGTCAGGTGGCTCACCTGAGGACTCAGGACAGGGAACACTCATGGAAAACATGGATGCAAAGGGTAAAAACAAGGGAGCTCCTCAGTGCACTCCTGAGAAAAGAGGAGCCTGGAGACCCAGAGGTGAAACTCAGGTTGTGGGTCCTGCCCCAGAGATCAGTGTAGGGTAACCCCTCCCTGTCCTGCTCCGAACTTCCAAAGACTCCTGGTTTGCCCCTGGGGAGCTCAGCCAAGCCACATGGACACAGGGCATGAGGGAGAGGTGTCCTGGGGAGGAGGGAGCTTCTCTCTGTGAAGACTCTCCTCCCTGATGCTTTGTCTTAGGAAGGGACAGGTCTGGAAGGGCAGAGCTCTCTCTGGGGCTGTCTCATGCAGGGGTGGGTCCTGGGTGTGCCGACCCCTTAGTGCAGAGCAGTCACTGGCAGGCCAAGAGCTCCTCAGGTTTACAGTGGGATGGGCAAGAACCTTCCGGTGACCTTGCTGGAGACCATAATGCCATTGCCATCAGCAACAGGAAGAACAGTTGTCTTGGTTTTTAGTATCCAGGGTCAGTTTGTCACTGTGTGGGTGTGTATTCTAAAGCCTCTATGCCATTTTTCCCATGAACTGCTCACAATGGCACATTAGCAGCTATTGTCTAGGGGACAGCACACCCCTCAGGCTGCAGGCTGGGTGTTTTGGAACTTCTGTGAGATAAGGAAATTCTTCTGCCTCCACACCCACCTGAGGGGTCATGTCTGCTAATGGCCCATCAGGGGTATCAAAAATAGGTCATTGTTTATCTCACAGAGTAAATCACCCATTGTTTAAGTCTCCGCCCTGGGGGAAGGACTGGGCGGAGCCTAAGTGAATATAAGCAGAGGATTTTTGGGCCTAGGGANAACTTCCTAGGTCCCACTGCCCTGTATTGACCACAAAAACTCTACTTATTAGCACTGAAAACCGTGGTGGGGAATTGAGGAAACAAGGCAGGAAAATCTCACTGGTGCTAAGGAGACCTTCAAACAACAGCAAGGACTTTCAGGGACATATCCAGCCTTGTCAGTGACTTCAGGTATCCTCACCTCACCCCTTTCCCCATGCTGCATCTGCCCTGCCCAGCAGGCAGAGCTGGGGGACCGTGTGCCTCTGGCCATGCTGGCCTCAGTGAGGAGCAGTGATGGGAAGCAGTTTTCTGTCCCTGCCCTGGTTTAGGGGACAGCCCATGCTCCTGCTCTCAGCTCTGTTTTAGCAGATGTCCCAGTGCAGCTTCATCTTGCTCTCCCATGGAATTTCAGAGCAAAACTAAAGCTTTCTCCTCTGTGTTTATTCCCCATCACACTGTCACAACACTCCAGGGGTGCACATGGCCAGGCAGGGGTGCACCAAAGCCAGATCCTCTGCAGCAGAGGGACTGCAGCCTGGTAGGACACCAGTCGAGTGTTGCCCCGAGGCAGGGCTGGGCCACCAGCAGGGCTGTGCAATGAAAGCTGCACAGTGGGTCGGGAATGCACAGCCCAGTCAGCTCAGGACACTGGGAGCTCCAGGACTGGACAAACTGGCACAAACTTCAGCTCTGTGCCATTTGGGTAAGGATGTGCAAGTCACTGCTTCCTGCTGGGGCTGCCTCTCCTGCACACTCTGCCCCTTGCAAACCTGGGGGTCACAGAGGGTTGGAGCACAGGGATCAATCAGGGCTGGAATGTCTCCCTTGCCATCGAGAACACTGCCAGGTCTCACTGTGGTTGCAGGTCCCTGGCGTGCGATTTTGGGTCATATCAACTAATGCTTTCAGAAACAATTCCTGAGAGAAGTTAAGGGTGTCTCAATATGACTAAATCCATCCCAACTTGGGGGATAAGAAAGTTTAATAGTGTTCAGTGTCAGTGGCCTCAGGGCCAAGGACAGTGCCAGGCATATTTACATTACTGGTACAGATGCAGCACTTGGGCTGTTGGTAAATCCCTGGGCATCTCCTCCTGGGCACAGAAGCATCTGTCAGGATATGAGTGGGGTCAGACGGGGTCAGGGCTCCAGTGAGGCCCTTCTGTGTCCAGCTGGGCATTTCAAAGGCTGTTTTCTGCCCGGTTTCTCATCACCTGCCAGCAGGAGCACTGCAGCATGCCAGGGTTACACAGTCCTTCCCTTAAGGAGCTTTCCCACCCGCTCTCTGGACAAAAGGCTCTGCCGGTTCTTAGAATACCTGAATGCACAATTTCTTTCATAACCATCTCAAAAGTGTGTCCTGGGAGCAAGGAGTGGAGGTCCCAGGGCAGAGGGGAGGGAGCCAAGAGGGGCTGAGAGAACAGGCTGGAGCAGGAGTGGGAGGAGGGATCAGTTTTCATCTCTCCCTCCCTGTTCCTTTCATCAGCTCACACAACGCACCGGTGTGACCTTGAGTCAGGGGCGAGGAAAAAGTGACAAAATTTGGGCAAAGGAGAAAATACTGAATTTGCACAGTTTCAGCAAGTGACTGTCTCGGGGCAATCTGAGACCTCCCAGTCAGGGAAGTCAGGAGTAAAGGAGAGAACCTGGACGTTTGGGGGTCCAAAAACACCCCTCTCCCCATGCTGGATCATTTTGCAGATTCAGCAAAATCCCTTGGTGAAAGGGCTGCCTGGAGAGTCCTGTGGGGCTTCAGGGAAATCAGGTCAGATACCCTGGGAGAGAAGGGCTGGAGCATGACTGTGCAGGGCTGGGTGGGCACAGGGCAGGGATGGAGTTACTGGAGGCAGTGATGGGCCCTGGATAACACCTGGGAAGGCAAAGCCTTTGGTTTTGCTCCCCTGGGGTTTCTGTGCCGAATTTACCCTCTTCCTTGGGGAATTGCACAGGGTGAGTCACAGCTGATGGTCACAACCTGGTCTTGTGATTCATTTCTGTGGGGTAAATGGGAGTCAATGAGGGAGGGCTTTGCTGAAACCAAGTGCAGCGCCCAAGCAGGAAAAAGGCTGGTGCTGGTGGTCCTTCTGCCCCTGCCCCAGGCAGTCCTGAGTCCCATCCTTGGACAGTAATGGGTCCTATCAGCCCTCATGCAGCCCCTCAGCAGCTGGTGGGGGGCTCTAACACACCCCCCCGCCCCATCTCCTGTCTGCCTTGCCTTTGATGCAGCAGCAAAGGAAGAGGCTGTTGACCTTCCTGCAGGGGCTGTGAGTGAATTATGGGCACATTAAGGATCGTGCCCAGGGAGGTGAAGGAGTTCCACTGCAGCAGCAGGAAGGGTGTGGATCAGAAGCTGGAAAAACCCCAGACATGGGAAAATGAAGAAACAAGGTACCCAAATTTTCACTGAAATGTTCCATGTGACTCAGAGGCACAGGAGGACTGAGCCTGGGGGAGGAGCTGCAGGTCTGCCCACAGGAAAGGACTGATCTGCAGGTGACCTGATCTCCAAGGAGCCTGGCCTTGAGCATCATCCAGCAGAGCCATCAGGGACACTGAGCAGCAGAGAGATCCTGGGCCACTGGGTTGGACCCAATGAGCCAGGGTTGGGACTGAGCCTTTCTGTGGTTGCTCAGCAGTTCTTGGTTTGAAACTGCAGGGACAGAGTGAGCCTTGCCCATGTTGTGACAGTGGGCTGTGAGCCTTCACCCTCTCCTGACAGTGGGCTGCACTGCTGCCCCAGGGCATTTCTGGTTCCTCTATGGCTGGGCTGGGAGAGGTGACTCCATCAGCAAGTTTTCTCCATTTTGCCACTCAAAACTTCTTTTTTTTTTTCTTTTTCCTTGGTAATTGGAATATTCCCCTGAAACATTTCAGCTCCAAGAAATCATAATTTTTAAATGAAAAATTTTGCATGAAATTTCCCTGGAAGGCCAATGGGATGGCAAAGGCAGGGCAGCCAACCTCTGAACCCACCAGTGTTCAGCCTGTCCAGCTTCTTCCAGAATGGGATCAAAAGGCCTCTGAGATTACCAAGCTTTCAACCTTCAGTTTCCCCAAGACCTGCAGCTACTTGGAGGCTGAGGAGGTCCCAGGTTGCTTTGGTCAAGCAATCAAAGTTTCTAGAGGCTTCTCAGTAGGATGGGTGGAAGAAACACAGAAAGCAGGAAGCAACTGCTGAAACTGCTGGTGATTAAAATGCAATAAAATGTTTGCCTTCTGCTGCTGAGCAAGAAGTGTGGCATGTGTTTTGCTGAGGCAGCAGAAGTGGTTGTGTTTGCTGAATGAACAGCTAATGAAAAGCATTTCAAGCAGGAAGCAACGCTGATGAAGATTACGAGCCTGCTTGTATCTCAGAGAATTAAATGGCCTGGGCTGGATACTCCTGTTTTACACCTGATTTTGCATTGATCAGAGCTGATTTATTCTGCTCTGCACCAATGTGGGAAGAGTGGGAGGACTCCTTTGTGCCAAAAGCTGCTTGAGAACATCCCCCTGCCAGGGTTACCTGTGAGCAGAACCAATGCCCCTGGACAGCAGCTCAGGCAGATCAGAGCCCCAGGGAGAATGAAGCTGGCAGCAGCCCTTTGTGCTGAGGCCAATCCCATGGGAGCAGTGCTGAGTTTCCCACCACACTCAGTCCTGCTGGGCCAGTGCTGGCAGGCTGCAAAGGGAGCTGGGGCAGCTGAAGGGATGGCTGTGCCCACCTCCTCCTTCCTGGGGTGCCCTCATGGCCTGGGGCTGCCATCAGCCAAGGCCCTGGCAGCACAAAGTGCTGCTGTTCTCAGCCACTGTGACCACGGGAGCAGCAGCAGGTCCTGCCTGGCCAGCACAGCAAAGGAGCCCAGGCAGATGAAGGCTGTGGGATGGGACTGGGGACAGGCACTGGCAGGGAAGCCTGGGATGGCAACACTCTTCTGGGAGACAGGAAGGCATGGGATGCTCACCCTGCTCATCATCAGGGAGGGTTTAGGCTGGATCCCAGGGAAAGGTTCTCCTTCCCCCCAGAGGGTGGTGGGCACTGCCCAGGCTCCCCAGGGCAGTGGGCACGGCCCCGAGGCTGCCAGAGCTGCAGGAGGGTTTGGATGATGCTCTGGGGCACAGGGGGGGATTGTTGGGGTGTCTGTGCAGAGCAGGGAACAATATGTTCCTTATGTGTCCCTTCCAACTCAGTATGCTTTATGATTCTGTGATCCTTGATATCAGTTTTCTTCTCCAGAGATGAACTGAGCTACCAGCATGTGACAACAGTGGATGGGTGCACAGTCACCATTTCTCAAAATGTATGATACCAAAAGTGCTGATAAAGCTTGGAAAACCCACAAGGCTGTATTTGGGTTGGGGAAAAAGCAGGGAAATATATTGGAAATGCTTGTGTTTGGTACCATCATGTGGTGGTCTGAAAATGAGGGGAGAGGAAACGGAGGTGTCCCAGACTGCCAAGTAGAAATGGAGAAGGCTGTTGGTTGCTGTAGGGGAAGGGAGTGGGAAGAGGGCTCAGAAATCACAAAGCACAATGCAGGAGATCTTACCTTGAAGAAAAGGCAGGGAGAAGCTGTGGCTGAGGCTGTGGCACGTGAGCAGCCTCACAGTGCCCTTGTCTCCCTCACCACTGGCTGGATGTGAGCGGCTCCCCCAGCTCTTGTGGGGTCAGGCTGGGCACTGCTCCAGAGTCCAAGGGCTTTTGTGCACATTTGTTTTCAGAGCAAGACCCATTTCCCAGTGGAGGGAGCACCATAGTCAGACTGGGCAGCCCCCACATCACTGTCCTGGACAACTCTGGCAGGAGGCAGGAGCTGATGGTGCGTCAGGGACCTTCCAAGTCTGTGTTTTCTTTCATCACTTGTTTGTGATTACACAGATTACATCACCTGAATGCATTTGTGTCCCATTTTAAACATTGGTAACAGCATGGGGGTTCCCAGGAGCAGTTCATGGCGCACACCTGGCTGGGGGTTCTGGGAGGTGATGAGATTCCCATCAGTCAGCAAGTCATTGGGAAAGACCAAAGGTCCTGAGGAAAGGTGTTACTGGAGTGTGTGGACCAGGACCATTCTGAGGCACAGGAAGTGATGGAGACACAACTTATGACAACAAATAGACTCAGTTTCTCTAGGGGACTCATTTGAAGTGAGCAACCAGCTTGCCCTTTGAGTGCCACCTTGTGCAGGTGTTTCCCTGTTGGGGTGCAGAAGCAAAGCTGCCTCTGGGTGAGGGGTGTGGAGGGACACGGTCTCAGGGGGTGCTGCTTGTCCACCCTCTGGTCTGCAGGGTCATGCCCAATGGGAATTTCACTGCCCTGGAGGATGAATGCTGTAAGTCACCTTCTGTCTCTCCCTTGTCCAGGGAGATTTTTCAATGGTAGAATTTGCTTTGGTACCTGATTATTCCCCAGCAGCTCCTTTAAAGGTGGTCTCTGCTCACACCTCTAGTTGCAGTGGTGCAGCTCGGGCAGGGGAGAGGAAGCTGCTCCAGGGAAGTCGTGCCCTGAGATGGACTCTGATTTCTGCTGAAGTGTCCAGCACTCCCCTAATTGTTCTCCAGAATGATCCAGAAGCATATCTGAAAGCAGCATTTTCCTGGGACCTTACCAGCATCATTGGTGACATTTTGTTTATTCTTGGTGCTGGTAAAACCTGCTGTCTCTCTCTCGGCCAAAGAGCATGGTTTGCTCTTCAGATATGGAACCATAAAACGTCTTCACTCTGAAATCAGCCCCCTGAGTGCAACCAAACCAGCCTCCATGTGCATCCCTGACATCTGGCAGCTTTATTGGCGCCTCATTAGGAATTTCCTGCAGGACCAGGCAAACAAAGGCGATACCAGCTCACCGAGTTGGAGCTGTTCCGTGTCCTCACAGCACTGCATGGCCGTGCTGCTCCTGGAACCATCTCAGAGGCTGGGCTGGGGTAGCCAGATGCAGAGGAGAGCCCTGTGCATGCCTGCCCATCCTCCCCGCAGGGCAGGGCTGTGGTCCTCACAGCGCTCCCCGGGCTCTTCCACATCATGAATACAAAGTCTCTTCTAGGCAGCACATTACAAAACCTTGTGTGTACAAACTTGTTTGAAGAGATATTCCCTGCCTCATCTCTTCCCCCTCCCTTCAGGGCAGGAGATGTAACTCATCCTTGGCAGCTGGATCACGTTGCAAACCCCGGTGTTCTGCTCAGCTTTGCTGAAGGTGGGCAAGGTGCCTTCTCAGGCTCAAACTTGGCAGGGATCTGTGCCTTTTGAGATCTCAGCCAAAGCCCCAGAAGGATTCTGGTGAGACAAGTGCAGGCACGTCTGCTCAGCCTGGCTCTGTGAGATACCAACATCAAGAGCAGGGGAGCAAAGCACATCTAATGGATGGAAAAACACATTCCTGGGGTTACTCACATTCAAATCTTGCAAGACGTGGAAACACCACCCAAAACAACAGTTCCTCCACAGTTTTGATTTCTTCAGCAGGCAGTACAGCATTACACTGATGGTTTTGGCTGGTTCCAGGCTGTGCTTTCCTATTCTAAGCAGGTCACCACAAGAACACCGATGGCCCACGAGCCCCCTTCTGCACTGCCTGGTGTGCCCAAGCCTGGGCAGCTGCAGCACTGCCCATGCCAGATTCCACAGCCTGGCTGGGACCTGCTTCTGCCTGGCTGCCCCCAGCACCTCGTTAGGGCTCATTGCCTGGTGGGAATGGTTGGAATTACCATCCTGATGCACCTGCATGTCCCAACACTGATGTGCTGGGTGGTTTTGTTACATGGGTTAAACCAACCTGTGCTGCTGAGCACATGCTGGGGCAGTTCAACTGCAGACCTGAGTGTACCTGTGAAAAGACCAGGCAGCTGCCTGAGGCAGCTGTTTGCACCCCTTTGCAGGCAAGAAGGCAGGATAAGAATTCAACACCTTATTGGTTATCCCAGAGAAGTTTTGATTCAATCCTGGTGGGACAGACGGGCACAAAAAATCCATTGTCAAGACTCTGGTGCTGCACAACCTACCCAAGAACCTTGTGGTTAACAGCTGAAACATGACCTTATCTCTTCCCTCCCAGACTCCATCATGTTCCCCAGACAACTGCAGTTCCTTGCAGCCTTCACCTTCCCAGTAAAGAGGCCAAGCCCCTGTAGCACCTGCTCTCAGGAAAGGGTTTATTTTCCCTTCATTGCAGAACTCCTATGCCTCAGTTCCCTTGAGAGTTCGTGTTTCACTGAACAGATCTGCCCCTCTTGGTGGTCTTGTACGGCATCTTACGTAGTTCTTTCTCTTCACTGGAGGTATCTCTGCTGGTGCACTGGGATGACATTACCTGGGCCTTACTGGTGGGTACAGGCTTTATGAAAGACCTCATAGCCCAGGCATTTCCAGCTTGGGAAATATTTTTGCCACCACTTGACATTGCCTTAGTGCAGCCGAGCATCACCCATGGGTGAGGGACAGATACACATAAGGAAGGAGAGGGAGATGATACCTTGACAACCATGTTGTGCAGTGAGATAGGTTAGGGAAGGTGGAGATGTGCCCCAGGCAGCTGGCTGTGTGGGTAGCCATGGGCTGCAGTGCCTTGGGCACTTCTCCATGTCTCAGATCATTAGTAACACTGGTATCTTCAAGTTTGCATCAAACCACTTGTGTTTGACTTGGGAAAAGCTTGGTGCTCTACTTGCTTAGGGCTGACCCCTCCCAGTCTCATGACCTGCCCTTCAATGTGTTGGCAAATGGGGAAGGGCAAGCTGCAAAATCATCCACACCCCTGTGCTGCTGGTGAGGGAGTGGTGAAGGGCCCTGGGCAGTGAACTGGGAGACCTGAGACCGGCCTGGGTCAGCCTTGTGGGGCTGGTGGAACAGAAATGGGCAGATGTGGGTAGGGGTTTGGGGAAGCCACTTGTGAAGGGCAGTTTCTACAGCACATTGGCCCTTCAGTGACCACTCATTAACCTTTGCTGCCAGAAGGAAACACCCAGCACTGACAAAACCAGTAGCCTTTTGCTCCAGTGCCTGAAACAGTAGGATGGTGGCTAAGAGCTGTCTGTCCCATCCTGGGATGCTGACAGTGCCCACCTCTCAGTGCTGGCAGCAGCCCTGCACCTCCTGAGGCATGCCCTGTTCACAGGAGCCTGTGACCCTCCCAGCACCACGTCCCCTGCAGGACAGGGCTCTTGGCCACCTGCATGGCATGACACGAGCTCAGGAGCCCTCACCCTGTGGCACACTGGGCAGCAGGACGGGGCCAGCAGGACCTCCAGCCACGTTGCTGAGTCCCTCTCATCATCTCCCACTGTGGGGGTCGGGCTGGGCTCTGCAGAGCTCCTGTCACAGTGGCCAGAAGGGGAGGGGATGGTTTCTGGAGGTGGTGCAGGCTGGAGACCTGTCCTGCCCAGCGAGGAGGGTGCAGCATGGACCCTGCCCTGAGCAGCAGCCCTGGGAGGCAGCCAGGAGATGGTGCTTCTGAAGGCAGGCTTGGCCACTTGTGGCTTTCATAGGGAAAAAAAAAAAATCAATGGAAATGATTGCCCATCAGCAGAGCCAGCAGTTAATGGGAAATAAATCTGGTGGCAAATGTCACTGAGCAGAGGGGGCTGTTTGGGAGATGTTCCTGTTGGGTCAGGTGATTTCCAGGCTCACCTGTATTTTCCAATCTGACCTGGTTTCTGTAACTGTGGACCAGGTGTGGTCACTGGCAGGAAATTCTGGAAAACAAGGGACAAAAATACTTTTGATCTCAACTAAAAATACAATCCCAAAATTGTCATTATCTTTCTGTCTCATAAACTGGAGCTGCAAAAACATTTGGTTCCTCTCAAGGGTTGAAATAAAATGCACATTCAGTTTAATTTTCAGGTGCAAAATCATGTGTGATGGTTGTGAGGATGGTCAGCAAAGCTCTCAGCACATCCTACAACAATCAGAAGGGTAAGTCATGCCCTAGAGAGAACAGGGCACACTTCAGTGACCTGAGTGTTCACTTAGGAAGTCCTTGCCTGGAGTCTGGAGCAAAACTGAGAACAACTCATTCAGATCCAGCTGAGAGCTAAAAATTATTACAGTTTCATGTTTGGGGTTCTTTTGTGATGAACCTTCCTTATGAGTGGGGGGCATCCCCAGAGCTGAACAAGGGCTCACTTGGCAAATTTTTGGCATTTTCAGCTGTAGCCAAGTTGGAAAAGCTGCTGGTCTCTGCTCTGGGGTTGTGTCCCAGAAACTCATCCCTGTGCCCCCTGCTTTTTGCCTGAGATCACCCAGGCTGCCCAAGTGCCTGTTACTGCCAAACCTTAACCAGGCAGGTCCTCAGAGGGCAGCTGAGCCCAAACCTCGTTGACAAACCTGTTGGTTACACTCACTCGTTAACCTCACACTCCTTGTAACCACCCATCTGAAGGAGCTCATTTCATGCTTGCAGTATTCTCTCATATTCACTCATCTTTCTCTTTTTATCTTCACTGCTAATTTCAGAACTCCTGGCACCATTTTCTTTGTCCCTGAAGAAACCAATTAGCTTTTTAACCCACTGCTCTGAGCAGATCCCAGCTGCTTCTCCTTTTGACACATGTATGTGACACTGAACTCTGTGGCTGTATCTTGGCTTCAAGCTCCTTTCCCAGTTGTGCATCAGGATGTACCTAAGCCTTGCCAAAAAAAGCAGAGATCAGTTTTGATATCAGTCCAGTAACTCTTTAATCTGCTGCCTCTTGAGAATTCTGCTAAACCCCCCCCAGAATTCAGGATGGAGCAACAATCCCAGAGTCTCAGCTATGAGGAATCCAACCCAATTCAGTGTTGTTTTCTTGCAGAGCTGCTTCTCCCAGAATTTATTACAAGCACAATTTTTAGAGTCTACAGGACAAGTCAGCTGTTGTCCTGGCCATTGGTTTAACCAAGCCTGAATTTCTTGGTCATCTTATCTGCTCATGAAGCCTCTGCTGTTCCCCAGGAAGGTGATTTTATCCTTCTGATTTCCCATATTTCTCTGACAGCTGTAGAACAATTATTTCCATGACATCAGGAAATTTTTCCTGTGCATCTATACAGTTCTTATGGTTTCAGATTGAGGTTACATTATTTATGGCAGGATCAGAGGCTTATTTTCCTGACTCACTCCTGAAAAAGTTATGGACCTTCGTTCTTTGTGCTGGTGCCACTTTTTGAGCCAAGTAACACATTCACCTTTGTTTGGTGTCCTGGGGAACCAGGCTTAGATGATACCAGGTCTCAGCAAACACAGGAGTATTCTGAATTCATAAATCAGTGACTCAGAGCCATGGCAGTGGTGGTTGGGAGGGACCTCTGGAGATCTCTAGTCCAGACTCTTGCTCACACTGGACCAACACTAGTCCATGTTTCCCAAATGTCACTCGTGAGAGCTTCTGCTCTGCTCTTGGTTGCTCTTGTTTACCTGTTTCCTACCACTTCCACATCATGTCTCACAGGCTGGCAGGGCCACTGACACAGAGAGACACTGCACAAGTGCTCAGGGCTGGGGAATGCTGGAGTCTCAGGACCCTTCCCACTCCAGCTGAGGAGAGGGAATGGATGGAGAGGACAGTGAGCAACCACTCAGGTGGGGTAGGGTGGGCTTGCTAGGTCTGGGGTCCAAGCTCTTGGCTGCATGACCACCAGCAATGAAAGGTGCCTTGCTGTTACCGGCAGTGGAGTCTGAGGGTAACTCTGATAACTCTTGGCCCCCTCTCTGTTATAACCAATTTTCAGCTCACCCTGTGGAGAACAGGCCTAGGAATGATCCCTGTAAACCACCCATTTGAGACCAAAGCTGTTCTTTGGGTCCCTGTAGAGCAAAGACTTACAAAGCTGTTTTGAAGCTGGCATGCTGTCATCTCTGCACACTTCCAGCCTTCAGCTCTCACAGCTGCTCCTCTCTAGAGGCATGGGGCAGGTGGTCTTCACCACACTGTGCTGATCATTACCTAAAGAGGCAATTGTCTCCTCCAGCATAATTAGAAACTGTTCAAATCCAGGAGAAACTGAAAGATAAAATTTCCCTGTTCCCCACACCTTTCAGAAACAGGAAGACCTTTGGGCCTCAAGAATAAGGAAACCCAGTGAGGATGATGGTCCAGCTCAAAACGATGACCCCAAACTGCCTGTGTGCCACCCTGTGCAATGGGTACAGCTGCAAGAGCTGCCACGCTCCGCCACCAGTGCCATCCTGCTCGTGGCAGCCAAGTCTGACCCCCTCTGGCACTCACCTCCCCTGTCAGAGACTCAGCACAAAGAAGACACTTTGAAGCCTCCTCCCTTCTGAAAACACCTGTGTCACTTGGAAATCCTCTAACCACTGTACCCTGAACCCTCCTGGGTGTGGGGAAATCTCAGCTTCTCTGAGATAAGCACAGCCCAGCTGCTCAGGGTGGGTGAGTCCTTCAGATGGAAGCACCCACTTCTCTCCTTTCTGTTTGGTACCCCACGGAGGGAGCAGGACCCCTTGCACTTGTCAGGGGGTTCTCTCCTGGATGGCCAGCTCTCTGTAGGGGACTCCACCTCTCCTGGACCTCCTGGCTTTGACCCTCTTTAGCACTCACTGAGTCTTTCCATCCCCCATTTCCATCTTTCCGGGGTATCCTCAGGAGAGCTGAGTGTTCTCGTGGTGTGTCAGCAACCTGGCATATGCAATTCTTCCTGGGGCATGGTGCCACCTGGGTTTGCCAAGGACAATCTTCACTCTATTTCCAATCACACACACCCTCGTGCTTCTCACAGGCTGCAGCCTCACTGGCCAGGAGTTTTCAGAGGGCAAGTGTTCCGGAGCCTAAAGGTGCATCAGACCCAATCTCTGAACTTCTCTTGGGATTCACATCACTTAGGAACCTCTTTTATTAATCCCATGAAATGGCAGCCTGCCCCAGAGGCGTTTGAGGTCTCCACATACCCATGAGAAGCCTCATCCAGCCCCCTGAGCCGTGCTGGCCAATGCACAGCTGATGATCAGCCACTGTGGACCTGCAGGTGCCTGTGAAGCCACGGAGGGCTGGGGCGCCATCGAGGGCTCAGCCGGGGAGGTTTGCAATGGTGGCAAGGTGAGTTTAAGGATTTTCCACCCTCTGGCTGCTCATTCCTGCCGTAGCTCAGTATCCTCTCTGCCGTGCAGGGTTCGTTCAGACCACGCTGCTGACATCAGCAGTGGGTACAGACACTTCCTCCCAGTTCTCCCCTGGCTGTGACCGTGTGAGCCACCCCAATCCCCCCCAGCTCCCCAGCCAGCTGTATTGACACAACCCAAGGCGCGGGGGCAGGAATTTCTCAAACTGGCTTTGCCACTACAAAAATGTTGGTGGTGCCACACCCTCCACCGCCTGGGAACAGAGCAGTTGGGAAGGTGGCAACTCCATGAGCTGCCTGGCAGGAGGGTGAGCCTGGTGTGAGCAACCGGCACATCACAAAAGGCGTCGTGTGTTCCAGCCCCGAGGAGCTCCAACAGCGGTTCATTTGCATCGCCACAAACAAGAGATCCCAAGCTGTAAATACCATACATTTCCTAAATTGATTAGCTAGAAGGAAGGAAAGGGAGGGGGTGAGGGAGGCTGAACTGCTTTGAGGATACCTACACTCGGGGCTGATGGCCCTGCCTTGTGCCTGGAACTACAAGGACCAGGTCTGTACACGGGGCCAGCATCAGATGGGATGTGCTTATCTCACAGAAGGATTGTCCCTGATAAATAAACATTATTCCTGATGTATTTATTCAGAAGTGTTCTACTGAAGTGCTCTGGAGTGGGGCTTGGTTGCATAAGCTCACATTGCCATATGCAAAATACACCCGAGTTTTGCCCAATGCATTTGTTTTCCCGCAGGAAAATGCAGATCAACGTGTCCTACATGGGTTGCAGGGAATGTGCTGAGGATGTTGGGTGCCTCCTTATCTCCTTCAGTGACTTTCTCCTAAGGAAATCTATGCATCCCATGATCCTTCTCAGCCCTGGCATTCCCAGGTTGCAGAGCAGTGGCATGTTTTCTCTCCACAGACTGAAGCAATGAGATTCAGCTACGTGTCCACCAGGCTGTCCGTCCAAAAGCAGGTGCTTTTGGATTTTTATTTATTCTTCCTTCCAGTTAATTTACAAGGGACTGACCTAGGCAGTGTCCCCACCAACCACCCTTTAAACCAAAAGGACCAGGGTAAACAGTGAAAGTTCGGTGCTGGCAGTGGGACATACAATCATAGGATTCCACAGGGCATAAGATGTCTTTTCACTGACAGTGTTTGAGGCTTGGATATGCTGCTAAAACGCCCCACTAGCTTACACCTAACTTGTTTTGACTGTGATATTCAAGGATTTCAAAAGTTTTACTATCACCTCTTGTTCCCACCTTGGTCTGGTAGCCCCAGGCATATTCAGCATCCAAGCTCCCAAGCCTTGGAAGGCTGGAGGTGCCCAGAAGTTTTTCCACAGTCCTGCTGCCTTTCACAAAAGCTTCCCGTGGTCCCACCCTACCTAAAGAATCCTGTGATCCATGTTCACTTGTCCCTAAGGAGTTTAAGCACTGACCACGTTTCTCTCCAAGCTGGGAAAGCCTAGAGATGAGTTTACAGTTTTGCAGCCAAGGACACAGTTGGCACATTAATGAAGAAAACAGGACTCTGGATCACACCATGCTGTCCTGCTGATCCTCTTCTCTTTAGTCGCTCACCCTTTTGGAATAGGGACAACTCAGAAGCAGGGAAACAGGGTCTTCAGGAGGGGAAGCATCATCATAATGCCTCTGTAGGGAGGCAGCACAGGGACATTTTCCTGCTTCTTGGAAAGTGGAAGTTCCCATCGTCCAGGCAGCTGAAGGGAAACTGTTTCTGCAAACTCTGTCAGCTCTTGTGGTTCAGGTTTTCCCCTTGAACGCAGCTATTCCATCGCTGACATTGTTCTGCACATCTGAAAATGCTAACTGGACATTCTTTTCAGTGATGTGGAACCCAAGAGTGTCCAGCTGCAGGGCTGGGGCAGGGACACAAGAAACAAGAGGGGAAAACTGCAGAGCCATTTGGGAAGGAGCTGCAGCCCAGAGCAAGGAAGAGGAGTGTGCTAGGAGGGCACCACTGGAGGCACTCCTGGGGTTCACAACTCTCTGGGTCTCCACGTCTGATAGAGCAGCTTCTGAAATAGTACAACATAAAATAACAGTTCTAAAAGTCACACCTACTCTGTGTACCTCCTGCAAAAAATGGATTTAACCTGAGTTCTTATTTTCTTGTCATATATTTCTCATGTGATCTTGAAAATAATTTTAGCCTGGAGCTTTAATAACATCAGAAGGGCATCCATGCAGCTATAAAATACCTCCTGGTTTTGCAGTGTTTTAAAATTTTTTTTAATAGGAGCAGGAAATGAGTAGGCTTTAGAATCCCTTTTTAAGATTTTTAGATTAATTTTTTAAGATTTATGAACATTAACAGCTCTGTCCTAATGGTGGAGAAATGCAACAAAGATATGAGGGGTAAGAGAAATAAATATATACATAGAAAAGCTCCATTTTTTTCTCTTAGAGCCTCAAGGGTTTCTCTGTACTGCTGATCCTATCAGTGCTGTCACAAGTGTTGAGTCCTGAGCACTTCTGGGCCATTTCTTCAGGCATTTAGATTGTTATGGAAATAGGGCAGTGTTTCATCAGCCAGGGCAGCAATAACAGGTGGAGGGGAAGTAGATTTTATGCAAAATTCTGTTTCTAGGAACTGAAGCCTAAATCTGAATTCCACCTGCTCAGAGACCCCTCTGGTCCCTGTGCAGCACCAGCCATGGGGAGAACCGTGTTTGCTGAGCCAAACTCCACAGCTTTAGACATCCCCTAAAAAAGGGGAATTGAAACTTGGTTGGAAAGCAAGACTTCCAAGAAAACGAGTATTTGGCGTAGTTGAAACTTGGTTTCCCTCTGAAATGGGCCAAAACTGAAACATTTTCCATTTCCTTTGACCAAGGAGCACTCCAGATGTTTCCAGTGAGACCGACAGCTGCCGATCAGCATCACTGCCAAGAACAGACAGCCTGAGCTGTGTCCCAGTACCTGGAGGAGCCCCAGTGTCCCCAGTGAGAGCTGACCCAGTTGGCTGCAGTGGGGCAGAGATGGGGCTTTGCTCCAGGGCTGAGCTGCCCAACTGGTGCTCCCTGGACCTGCAGCTCCGTGTCCCCATGTGAACAGAGGCATTTCCAGCAGGAAGGGATGACTCCGGTTGTTAGTGGGACTGCCTGAATATCAGCTCGTGGATTCCCTCTGCTTTTAAAGCCTTGCAATCCTTGGATACAGCTCTTACCTGCTGGCAAACGTGTCCCATGCCAAACTCCAGTGCTCCTGAGCTAAGGTTGCTTATTTGCCCTTTAACAGCAACTTATTTCCCCTTGGAGATTTTGGGGTGTGGGCTCCCAGGCGTCTCAGCTTCTCTCCCTTCACAGCACACTCCATTGGCCCTTCAGCCTGTTCATAAATAAATGAACCACACTGACCATCCCACCTTTTCCACCACGAGACAGATTTTCTGGACTTCCCTACAATCTTTTGAAATCCCCATTAACCTCCAGTTTTTCCCGATGGGATGTGAGCACCTCCAGAGCCGCCGGGTGTGTGACAGCCATTCCTTGAGCTCCCTCAGTGTTTATAGCAGGGTCGCAGCTCCCTGATTACCTGGTGCCTCCCCTCTGAGCTTCTGTGGAGGCTGCCACAGCATTTGTTTTCTCCCAGCCTTGTAAATATTTCATGGCATTCCTGGATTTATTAAAAATATCAACATCCCATGAGACCATCCCCTTCCAGACCCTCGGCTGTAGATTATTGGAGCTGTTTAACTTTGAAGTTTCTGAGCAAACAAAGCAAACTTTGTTTTCCTGATTGCAGTTTAACACCCTCCTTCTCCTGCGGGGGGAGCAGACACTTCTGTGTTGTCTCAGATGGCTGGGGAAGCCTCTCCCGCTATCTTTCCAAATATTAACAAAACAGTGAATTCCTTGGAGCTGTGTTAATCCCAGTAGAATCCTAGAGACAACCTCATCCTTCTCATCCAGTAAAGGAGCTGTGAGACCTTCAGCCTGTATATTTGCTTCAGATCTACTTCAGCAGTTCCAGGTCTTTGTCCTGATCCTCGTGTCTGCTCAACTTCAATTTATTTGTAGTCTGCTGAATTCATCCTCAGAATGGATTTCTTTTTTCAGTCCACATAACCTTTCCCACACCCAGAAGGTGTTACCAGTATCCAGGCTGAAAGCCAGCAGCCAGCTGAGAGTGTTCCTGATAAGGCAGGGATCCAATGACTTTTATTTCACATGGGACTTTTTGACCAGTTTTTCAGAGTTTCAAGCTCTTTTTAGCCACCAAAGGCACTTAAAAGTTGGATTTTTAAGTAAACTGTGGTCATTTCAACTTTTAACTGTTGAAATTCAGCCAAATTTAATCATGACTGAGGAAGAATTTACTCCTGACCGACTAAAGCAAACATTTCAAACCTACCCAAAGT
The DNA here is from genome assembly GCA_013399695.1 of Formicarius rufipectus. NCBI lineage: Eukaryota > Metazoa > Chordata > Aves > Passeriformes > Formicariidae > Formicarius > Formicarius rufipectus. The sequence continues at coordinate 316,769 of VXAU01000227.1, forward strand.
TTATCTTCAGTGGAGATCCCAAATGCTCCTGCTTAGGAGAGCTTGTCCAGCCCCAGGGCACTGCACAGTGACCCCAACTAACACCTGTGGTGGGATATCTCATGAGGACACGTGGTGACCTGACACCACCAGGTCCTCTGAGCGGAGTCACCCCCAAACTTCACCACTCAGCTGCTCACTGACCACGTGTCCCTGTGTCCCAGGTCTCCTCCCAGGACTAACCTGTCCTGCAGACCTTGCTGACTTGCTCTTCAAGGCAGAAGCAGAAGGACACGGGGTCAGGAACACGGGGTGTGTGTCTCTGGGTGTCTCCCACCTGTGCTCTGTCAGGGGACACAGAGGTGGGCACATTGCTGGGCACAGGAGGCAGATTTCTTGGGACCAGAGGACAGAGCAAGTCCTGGCTCAGTCCAGCGAGTGTCTGTGTTGAACCCACCCCGATGAGAAGCAGTTCCTGTGCCAGCAAGAACATCCCTACCAGTCCCAGACATCCTTCAGCCCACCAGCAGGGACCTGCCTACCTCTGCCACATTCCCACCCATCAGCTAAGAGACAGGTTTAATGTGCAGAGCAGCTCAGGTGAGTGGCAGTGTCCTACAGCAGCAGGAGGGCCTTTGGAGCTGTGCTGGTCTCCCAGCACCTCCTCCATGGGCTGCTGCAGAGCCCAGGGCGCACAGAACACCTGCACACAGCCATGGCCTGCCCTGCTCTGCCAAGGACAGCAAGGTGCAAGGTCATATTGGACAATACTGTACACCCCAAGGAGAAAAATACTGTGCCTGGAGAAGGCACATGTGAGCCCCCCCAGCTGCCAGCTTCCTTCCTGGCACCTCAGCACGGCACAGACCGCCCTCTCCAAAGGGAATGACCTCAGGTTGAGGGATACCATGGGCCAGCACTGGGGCCAAGCTTGATCCAACCCCCCGGCTCCCAGAAGTTCAGCTCCGATGTGTGTGCCCTGCCCGGGAGGCAGCGAGCTGTCCCTGCACAGGACAGGCATTCCCAGGGCAGGTGGAGGAGCTGCCGGTGTGAACAGGCACCAGTCTGGCCCTGTGGGACCAGAGGATCCCTTGCTGGGGCCTGGCACACGGGGAAAGGCTCTGCAAGGCTTTGGCTTCCTTGTAATTTTGCAGAGGGCACCATTTACCCCCTGCTTTAACAAGTGCATTTGTGAACAAGGAAGAGAGAGGAGGGAAATACAGCAGTTATAGCCAGTGTTCACTGTGTTCACACACCCGGACTGGCAAGGTGACACCTCCTCACAAACACAGATAAGCTGCACTCAGTGCCCCGGACACGTTTTCCACTGTTTGCCCTGGGATTAGTGAGTGACTGACCTTTCCTGCTGAGCAGCATGGGGAGAGGGCTTGGCACTGACACTGGCACTGACAGTGGCACTGGGAGAAATCCTCCTGCATGGGGCAGTGCTGGGGTTTGGGCAGCCAGCACTGAGAAAAGCCAGTTTATCTCTCTGTGTCAGCCTCCAAATGTGGCTTTGCTCCCATAAAACACAACAGGTGCACTTAAGGCACCCTTGCCTTGCCCTGCCTTGCCCTTTCTCTGCCCTCCCCTCCCCTCCCTTTGGCTGCTGTGACAGCAGTGGGGTTTGCATCCCTCACCTCCGTTTGGACTCCAGGTTGTGTCTCAGAGCAGTTGTCCCCTGCACTTTGGGTGCTCAGCTGTAACTCAAATGTGGACAGTTCTCTAGCCCATCAAACCCAACCCCAGGAAGCTGTGAACTGGTGCCAGCAGGAGGTCAGGCTGGCTGGCCAGGCAGGTCTCCTTTGGCCTTGCCATCCATGACTGCCTGAACAGTGGGACACAGCCATGCCCACCCTGCAAGACGCTCCCCTGGCCTCAGGAGTGCAGGGAGGTTCCCAGGCCCTGGCACAGCCTTGCCCCGTGTCCCCAGCTGGGACTCTCACTGGGGCAGCCCCTGTCTGAGGCAGTGGCCCCACACCCCGGGGCTCTGGGCACGATGTCACACATGAAATCATTCTGGTCCCCCGAGCTTTCTGACTCAGACTGAGGGTGCAAGAGCACTGGTCAGAGTTGGTGATTTTGTGTTTCTCCCTGTGATTTCATCACTTCAGACATTCTGTGGCTATTTAAAGTTCTGGTTCCTGATTTTTTTTTGGAGTATTTTATCCTCTAAAATCAGAGTCTAACTTCCTGAGTGATGCCCTTCCAATGTGGAGGCCCTTCCAAGTGAAGCAATATCCTCCCGAGGGTGACACTCCCACCCTGGCTGTGTCACCAGGCTGGAGGTCTGGGCTTTTCCTTGATGCAGCCAAAGCCTCACGGTGCTTTCCACACTCACAGATGGTGGCAGGGACAGGCATGGGACAACACAGAGGACACTTACCCTCCCTTTCATGATTTTGCCACTGGATTTCTGATTTGGAAGCTCTGAATCTGTGACACCCACTGCTGGTCCTGAAGACCCCATGACCTACACCATGCATGACTCCTGCTGAGGGGCCCTGAGGTCGTGGCTGGCCTTGCACCTCCAGAGCAGAGGGCTTGTGCTGGTTTAGAGTTAAACCAACAGGAGAAATGAATCCAACACAGAATGGGATTGCAAGTCAGAATAACAATTTCATACAAAGATCACAATAAATACACTGAGACAGAAGGAAACTCCGTGTGACCCCCCAAAGCAGCTGTGCAGCCCAGCCCAGGGGGGCACGAGCAGGATGGAGCTCACCAGCCCCTGTGCTGAGCACCACGGGGGCCCTGAGTGCAGAGTGAAGAGAGAGAAGGAACCTGCTGGGCAGGATGATGGTCAGTGTGGTCCAGAGTGGCAGTGCAGTCCTGGGGAGGCTCTGCTGCTCCTCTGGATCCCACCAGTGGTGCCCCAGTCCCAAAACCCCAACTTCTCTCTGCTTGGGCTCAGATGGGAACGCCCAGTCCCTCCCCCAGGGTGGGGAGTTTCCCAAGGGGTGATTTACTCTGTGAGGTCAATCCTGGCATATTTTTGGCCTCCCTGCTGGCCCCTGAGCAGACATGACCCCTCAGGTGGGGGTGAAGGTGCTGGTGGCTCCCTGGAGGGCAGTTCTCACCCCTGAGTCATTGGTGTGCAGACAGGAACACTTCCTGATCCCCCAGGAGTTCCCAAACCCCCCCCTGTGCCCTGAGGGGTGGGTTGTGCCCTGGGCAGCTGCTGCCAATGGGCCATGGTGGGCAGGTCATGGGACAGTGACACAGAGGGTGTAGAATCCACACCCACCCAGTGCCAAACTGGTCCTGGCTGCCACAACCAGGACAGGGCTCCTGCCTCTCTGGGTCTCCTCATTAAAGACATCTGTGTTTCCAGGGTCTGGGTTGGGCAGTGATGTCAAGGGCCTTTGTTGGCTCAGGGGTCATGGGACAGTGGAGAGAAACAGGTCCCTGGCTCCCTGTGCTTCCCTCAGCTCCAGGCCTCTGCTCTGCACCTGAGACTTCTGGTGAGGTGAAAATGATTTTGTCTTTATGAATCTGATGTGTTGACTGAGGTTTAAAACTTGGGAAAATAATTTTGCTTTGACTGGATATACAACAATAAAGCCAAAAATAGAGCAAAGGAAGAATTTAACTTAAAAAACCCCCAACAAATCTTTGTATTATCTCAAGTTTCCACACGATTTTTCAGCCTATACAGAATGATGAATCTGCAGATATATGATGAGATGCATTTGGTGTGCTCCATCTTTTCCAGCAGCTGAAATTCTGACTCAGAGTTCACAAATCCTTGAAAACCTTGGGATGGGAGAGGCTGGGGGGCCCCATTGGAGGGTTGGGCAGGGATCTGGTGTGAGTGGTGTCTCATTCAGCAAGAAGGTACAGAAGGAACCTCCTTTTGCAGGAGTTATCTGTGCTAAAAAAAATACAGTGTGCTATTTCAGGAGTTGGACTTGATGATCCTGATGGGTCCCTTTCAACTCAGCATATTCTATGATTCTATGAAATATTTCTCAATTTGGACTCACTGTCAACTACTTGACACAAAACTGGGAGTCTCGGGGGTGAATGGAAATAAATTGTTTTTTTGACCAAAAAAAAATTCACTAACTTTTTTTTTTCCCCATTTTGTTTAGCTTTGAAGGAAAAAAAAAAGCTCAGGTGTTCAAATGAGAAAATGCTCATCTGGAAGAGCTAAGTCAGAACCCTCTTAATTGTCTTCTTTTGATTTTGTTCTTACAAGGCTTTTTCCAGGCCTTTCTTAGGAAAAAAGAATGGGGCAAACTTTCATTATTTTTTTCCTGTCACAAAGGACCTGAGAAGATCTCAAGTGCAGGGAATTTGAGCCTGGGAGAGGCTGGCATGTGCAGGGAAAGAGCTGAGCATCCCACCAGGAGCGATGATGTCGTCACAATTAGTCTCCTCTAGTATTCATTTATTTCCCAAGGGTCTGAAGCTGTGAAGAATTTAAGAGAGCAAACTAATCCTAAATTCTGATATAAAGGACACAAAAGAAGTGCTGCTTGAACTTTTTATGACATTCCTGGCCTGATTTGCTGGTGGTGGAGGCCGTGGCAGACCCGGTCCCCGTCAAGGCCATGAGCTGATACGGCTCTTCCTGCCTCCTTTCGTTGCTCTGTCAAGTGTGCAAACATGAAACATCTGTTTCTTCTAGTATTTTTTTAATCTGGACCATTAATCTCTCTTTGATCAGGAACTTTCAAACCCCACTGCCAAATTATATAGCCATTAAGTTAAAACTCTCTTTCCAGTTCACTGTTTTTTTTCCTCAGAGGAAACACCCTTATCCCAGTGAACTGAGCTGTAGATGGTGTGGGTGAGCTGCTGCATCTGATCTTTTATTCATTCCAGTGTGAAACCAAAGACTTCAGCAGGCACATGTCCTGAGCAGGACATCTGCTTCCACACTGCCCTGGTGGCTCAGGAGCTGTGCCTTTGAATCCAGGTGCGTGCAAATTGCCCTCAGCTCCTGCACTGCTCACACGTGGGACTTGTGTTTATATGTGGACCTCTCACAGCATTGCGAGTCAGTTAAGAAGACATGAAGGGGGTTTCAGGGGAATAAGGCTTTTGGGTAGAACTCTTTGGCAGTAAATTTAATTTTGGTATAAGCCAAAGATGTAACATTTTGCACCAGGGGTGGTTTACATTAACTATTAGGAATTTGCACATGGAAAGGGTTGTCCGGCCCTGGAACAGGCTGTCAAGGGCAGGGCTGGAGTCCCCCATCCCTGGAAGTGTTCAAAAAAATGTGTGGATGTGGCACTTGACAACATGGTTTCATGGTGAACATGCTGGTGGTGCTGGGTTGACAGTTGGACTTGATGATCTTAAAAGTCTTATCCAACCCTAATGATTCTGGGATTCTGTGATTTTCCAACAGCTTCCTGTTTTTACTGTGTTTACTGAGGCTGTGCCTCTGCAGTTGTCTGTACTCGTGGACCTTTAGCTGTTTTGAACTCCTGCCTTCCAGCTGCCTTTTGGCTCAGCAAATCCCACTGAGACCTTATGGATGTGAGAGAATTGGGAGATCAGGGATGAGGAGCCTTCATGGTTTCTCTTTAAATCAGCCTCAAGGAGCAGGAGCTGATCAAAAGGGGTGATGGAAGAGCAAAGGGGAGTGGAGAGGATGCCAAGCTTGCAGTGGCAACATCTGGGTTTTCTGAAGACCAAGTCCTGGAGGGGCAGCTGGCTTCAAACCCTGCCTGGTCCTTAGTGTGTAGCTGCAAGTGTTTGGGTGGAGGGGACTCAAAGACTTTGTGACCCATCCCATGGCTCTGCTGGCTCCCTCCTGGCAGTGAGATGTTCTCCTCTGCTCCATGCTGAGGCTGGCTCCAGATGTCAGAACAAAAGCTGCTTTCTGTGAATGGGAATCTCTTGGTTTCCTGTGCTCCAGATCTGTGAGGAGAGACGCTGAAACAATATGGAGAGTCCCACATACCAGAAGCAAAGTTTCCTCACTGTCCTGTGTTGATCTCGACACCCAACTCATGTGTGTGCAAATAAACACCTGGGATCTCCACGGGCCTGGGCTCGCTCTGATGAAGAGGCTCAGACCGACCAAGGGTGGTGGGTAAGGGCAGGTCCTATGGCAGAACTGTCAATTTAAGAGACAAAAAAGCCCAGATGACACATCTGAGGGCATTTACTGCCTCCTTCAATGTTTGATGCTTCCTGCACCGTGTGGCTCTTTCTCGCCCAGGTGATTCCTCGTGGGTGCCTCACCTGTGGAGGCTCCCTCTGTTCCACACAGCCCTGGCCTGAAAAAACAGGCACAGATTCTGGAGGCAAGACAAGAAAAAGTATCAGTACTGGGGGAAAAATGAAGCAAAATTCAAAGATTTTGTAGAGTCTTTAGAATTTGAATTTTGAGATGGTTCATCTCAAAAGCTAATTCTATGCCTTTTTGGGTCTGCTGATTTCAATGATCTGCCTGTTTTGACGTTGCAAAATACAGCTTTTTGAAGACACAAGTTGTTTTTCAGAAAAGAACAAATCCAGAAAACATGACATTTGTCAAGTTGTGTTTTCACAGTGTGAGGAGCCACTTGTGGAGGTAGAAAGTACACCCAGGCTGAGAGCAGAGGCACAGCAACTGCCTGTCCCCCACTCAGATGTGCAACTTTCAGCACATTAGGTGAATTGTCAATAAAAGAGAAAAAAACTACTCTTGGAAATAGAATGAATCCCTTTAATGAATAAAAACCTTGTGCATGAGAAAGTAAAATGCTGTTTAATGAGCCTGAGGCCCATTAAAGGAAGAAATCTGCTATTTACCTCTCTCTGTACTCTGAAATCTCTCTTAAACAAACACCTGCTATACGCATAAAGCTGCTAAGTATTAAATTGGCTGCACATTATACCCAGACTATTATCAGTTATCTAAGGAAAACATTGCCTCCTTTACAAAGTTTTTTGCTGGAGTCTGTGGCAGACAAGAACTTTATTGTTAGTTCTGCAGGACCAATTTTACCCTGAGTGACTGAGGCACTGATGTCCACCTTTCCTATCTGAAAAGCTGAGATTTCCCAAAAGATCCCCTGCTATGATTACCTCTCATAGCAAGACCACCCAGCCCAGGGGGTGAAGTCTCCCTGGAAAATGTGTTCAGAGCTCAGAGCTGGATGTGTCTTGGGGCAGGTTTGCAGAGCTTTTGTAGGTTGTGCCCCAACACAGGTTTTTTGACTCTCAGGATCCTCTCCAGTTCAATGGAAAAAAGTCAATCGTTGGTGTAAAAGGTGGAGGGATTTCCTGTTCTCATGCCAGGAATGGCAGAGAAAAAGCTGAGTTGGGGGTAGATATGCAGAAAGAGATCAAGTGCCCTTATGGTGTGAGTGTTGACCAAGGGCAGTGAGGGGTAGATTGTTGTGCAGCATCTCAGAGACTCCTCTGTGAGAGGGGGCTCAGTCCCCCTGGGTCACAGACCCCACCGTGCCTGAGGTACCACCAGGTGTGGTGGGGGGACTCCCACGTGTGAGGAGCAGGGTGGCAGCCACAGCCTCCTTTCCTGCCTGGCAGGGCTCATCCTGGGGGAGCAGAGGAGCACTGCCTGCTCCCTCCAGGGGCACGGGCACGTCTCCAGCAGAGGCAGGAAGTTTGGCTTCAAGGCCTGACCACAGAGGGTGCAGCAGCATGTCCTGAGCTCGCTCCCCACTGCAGCTCATGCTTTCCCACCCAGCACCAACACACAGTGTGAGCTCCCACACAGCACAACCTGTGCTGCTGCCCCAGCACAGCTGGGACACGCCTGGGAACACCACAGGGCTCCAAGCAAAGATGTGTTGGCTTTGGAGGGCAGTGGGCACAGGAGCCTGTGGTGGCACTCCAAGCAAAGTCCCATCAGCTCATGGGTGGGCTGTGGAGCCCGGCAGGCTCCCAAACCCTGGTGTGGCACCAGCATCCACAGGGGTACTTGGCCTTGTTGAACCTCATGAGGGATCACTTCCTGTGCTTGTTCAGGTCCCCCTGGATGCCATCCCGTCTCTCAGGTTTGTCACCTTGTCATCTGTCAACTCGCTGAGGGAGCCCCTGATCCCACTGTCCCTGTCACTGATGAAGCTGTTAAACAGTACTGGTCCCAGTATGGACCCCTGAGGGGCATTGCTGGTCTCTGGTATCCATCTGGACATTGAGCCACCCTCTGAATCACAGAATCACTGAGGTTGGAGAAGCCCTCCCAGCCCATGGAGTCCACTCTGTGCCTGATGCCCACCTTGTCACCCAGCCCAGAGCACTGAGTGCCATGTCCTGTCATTCCTTGGACACCTCTGGGGGTGCAGACTCCACCACTTCTCTGGGCAGTCCCTTCCAATGCCTGACCACCATTTCCATGAAGAAATTCCTTCTGATGTCCAACCTGAACCTCCCTTGGAGCAGTTGGATTCTACATCTTCTCATCCTGTTGCTTTTTACCAAGAAGAGGCCAATCCCTACCTGGCTCCACCTCCTGTCAGGGACTTGTGATTTCAGGTGGATGTGACCATCCAGCCAATTCCTTATCCACCCAGCAGCCCATCCACCAAATCCATCTCTCTCCAGTTTAGAGAGAAGGATGTTGGGGGAACCCTGTCAAAGACCTTTCAGAAGTCCAGGCAGTCGACATCCATAGCCCTTCCTTGTCCACTGAATTTATTCTTCAAACCCCTGAATCTCAGCAACAAGTAGGACAAAAATCTCTAAAATTTGCTTCATGCACAGTCTTACAAGTTGGTAATTCCCAGAGCTGTCCTTGCTACCCTTTGAAAAATGGGTGCAATGCTTTGCTTTTTCCAGTCTCCTGGGACTTCACCTGCCTGCCAGGATGTTTCAGATGCCATGGAGAGTGTCTTGGCAACTGCATCAGCCAAGCCCCTCAGGACTCAGGGCTGCATCCTGTCAGGTCCCATAGACTCACGGATGTTCAGGTTCCTCGGGGGATCTCAAGCATCCAGGTTGCTGGTCCAGCTCACTGCTGGGGTGTAGGGAAGGCCTGGGGCTGGCTGTGCACTCTGCTCTTGGCCCTGCCAGAGCTCCAAAGGCATTATTGGGAATATTGAGGTACAGAAGACTCAAACGCTCTGACTGACCAGTACAGTGGAGTAGGAAGGTCCAGCCTGGACAGGAGCAGGACATGAGCTACAACTTTTACATCTATGTGTTCAGTGAAACTGTGTGTTGAAGACCACACTGGGTTGTGGACATCCAGGGCTTTGTTCCCAGCTCTGCTGGAACATCCTCAATCAGTCACTTGTCTGTGATGTGATGCACCAGTGTGGTGGGCAGAGGGGTTGTCTGGGTGCTGCACAGCCAAAACAGCTCTGAAATCAAAATTCACATGCATATGCTGTGGATTATCATATTATAGCCAGAAAGGGGCAAGTTCATTTCTCCAATGACATGAATATGTTTGAAATGTTCAGAGAAAACCAGGAAAACCTTCTGGGACTCAGAGGTAAAGATGAAATGTGTTAATATTTTTGGCACGGCAGTCTCTGCTTCAGCAAGGTCATGACACCAGCCCATTATCATTTGAAAAGTGCACTCGTGAAAGGGGAAGAAGAACTGGTTTGGAACCAGGAGGTGCAGTGGGATGAAAGGCACAAAGCTGCGTTTCAAGACAAGAGCAGCCACTTCCAGGCACTCGACTGAGAACTGCAACAGCGATTTCCTTCCTGCCCCTGCCCAGCTTTTTCATCTGCAATTTCTAATATTCAGATGAGTGGAAATTACTGCAATAAATATTGATGGGCCAGTGCATGGGAATGGCCAGGAACTGACAGGTCGCTGTGCCAGCACATGTGAACTGCATGGGAATAAGGGACTGGGAGCCCAACGTGCTGTGGAGCCAGTGCTGGAGCAGAGTTGGGGTCCCCAGTTCATGCAGGGAAGGTGAGGAGATGAGGGAAGCTTCTCTGGACATTCCCAGCTACAGCAGACACAGCAGTGCTTGGAAATGGATGCACAGCTTTTGTTTTTTATGGAGAAACCAGAAAATCAGAGCAGATCTGAACTGCACCCTAATGGGGTTGGCTCCCCCAGGACTCTGTTTTCCAGGTGCTGGGACCCCCCAGCGTGGGGGGCTGTGCTGGAGTAGGGGCTTTGCATAGTCATTGGAGACAGGGACCAGGATCCCACATCACAGGTGACCTCGAGGCACACTGCAGGGACTGAGCTCCTCACCTGGCTGCTGGAAGAGCTGAGGGTCCCTGCCCGTGACCCCAGAGACCATCATGAAAAAGCTGCTTGCAAATTCTGCCTGTCTCCAAAAACCCCTTCAAATGGAATGTCCAGAAATAAAGACTCTTAAGCACTTACAGGTGTGAAGATGTTAATTAATTCTGTTGATTTGTATGTTTTAATTATTCACTGACACTGTATTATTTTTCAAGCAGAAAAGGAACTTTTTAAAGTGTCACTGCCTCTGCTACTTAAAGCAAAGAAATGGTGTTTAATTAAACTGAGACCAACAAAGCTCTATTGTGAGACACTTGCAAAGCAGTCTGTGAAATAGGAAATGTCAGAGATTAAATAAACCTCTTTTAGAGCCAGTAAGGGGAGAGGTGCCACTGTTTATAAAATCAGAGCCAGGAAAAATATAATAATTAGAAAGAAACAGGTCATATGGAAAAACAATATCCAACTTGACAATCTTTCATGCAGATATGATTTGAAGTTCATTACTCATTGTATTCCTGCACAGAAGGCTTTTTGTTATTCTTTGTGCTAAGTCATTTTTTAATTTAAATGGAGATGGAGATGTGTTCAAAGGAATTTTTTAAACAAATGAACACAGATGCATTTCATGTCATTTTTGATATAAAGGTTGAATGAAGCTGCAGGGAAGAAAAACTGCATTTAATTAATTTATTTTTTTTTTCGCAAATAGATCTGTTCCTGACCACTTTGTTTAATATTCATGTGTGGCTGGCAAAGAGGGAGTAAGTACAAGCAGTTATTTCCTCATTTGAAGCCTAGTTAATTAGTTCTGAAAAAACATAGCAGTTGAAATTAGGCTCTAAAAGGTAAATACATGTATTAATGCAGAAGGAGATGATGGGAGATTTTTCACTGGCTGGATTTCATCCCATGGACCCAAATGATCTTGTAATCTGAGATGCTCATTCAGACATAAGACGTATCATTAAAATGCATTTAATTCCCTTCTTTGGTGCTTACAGCGATTTTCCACCCCAAAAGGCTGCAGTGTAAAATACACAAACAGACAGGGCCCCCTCCCCGCCCCCGACGTGTGGGGACTTTGGGGTGGGGAGGGTCCTGCTGCGGAGCCAGCCCTGCCAGGGAGGGGGGCCCTCTGCCCACCCCGGACACCCCTCTCGCCCCCGGCAAGAGGAGCTGGGTGAAGCCCAGCACCAGCCTGACTGCAGCGTCCTGCAGAGCAGGGGCCACAGCTGGCCTTGCCCAGCACCCCCTCCAAAAGCAGCCCCAAACTCCAGGGCCATCCAGCCCCGACGAGGATCTTGGACTCTTCCCTTGCTGGGAAGCGGCTGCAGCCAAAAGAGCTGCTCTGCTTCTTTCTGCCCTGCACCCCTTGTGTTCCAGCACCCTTGGACAACACCATCCTCCTCAGGTCATGAAGGTGATTAGAGGCTGGACCACCACTGCTTGGAGGAAATGCTGAGAGTTGGTTAAAAACTCGGTGCTAATAATGCCAAGGTCATGGGTTTAGTCCCACACATGGGCCATTCACTTCAGAGTGGGACTTGATCCTTGTGGGTCCTTTCAACTCAGAATCTTCTGTGACTCTGTAATTGTTCAATCTGGAGAAGAGGAGGCACCAGGGAGACCTTATTGTGGCCTTTCAGTACCTGAAGGGGCTTGAAGAGAGCTGGGGAGGGACTTTGGTCAAGGCTGACAGTGCCATCCCACTGCCAGAGGGCAGGGCTCGGTCGGGTATTGGGGAGAAATTGTGCCCTGGGAGGGTGGGCAGCCCTGGCACAGGGTGGGCAGAGCAGCTGTGGCTGCCCCAGCCCTGGCAGCGTCCAAAGCCAGGTTGGATGGAGTTTGGAGCACCCTGGGCTGGTGGAAAATGTCCCTGCCCACGTCAGGGGGTGGAATGAGATGAGCTCCTTCCTACCCAAACCACTCTGTGATTTTTGATTCCCACACTGACAGATTTTGGCCCCTGGGCAGGTCAGTGCTCAGTGGCCAAGCCTTGGCCAGACTGTATTTACCTTCCAGTGGTTCTTTAACACACCCAAGCAAGGAGATAAATGGCTCCAGTTGTCTCAGGTCAGGGTTTCCCACAAAACTGCCTTGTTGTTGTTCCACTGCTCTTCCTCCTTTGGTCCCCATGGGTGTGCTGCTCTGCCTGTGCTGCTCTGTATGATGCTCTTTCACTCCCAGCAGACAATTCCCATCTCTTGGTCCCCTCTGGACCACAAGAGCGTGGAGTGGTGAGACCTTCCTAGCAGCTCCAGCACACACATCACCTCACCTCTTCTGCAGAGCCATCCCACCTGACCCAGCATTCCACCCACACTCCCCACCAGGGCTGGAATTTCCTCGTGACACCCAACTTTGGGGCTACTGCTGCCAAAGAAAACTTCCTGGGACTGGCCATTACAAAATTGCCACTCCACACCTGAGTTAGCAAAATGAAGACCTGATTCCCCTTCCTTCTCCTGGAGCATCTCTGAGGGCCCTGCCCACTCAAGCCTGCCCAGGTGCCAAACCTCTCATGTCTTACCAGTATCCTCTGCCCACCCTGCATTTCTGCCCAGGCTGGGAGGTGTGTTCAGAGCCACCCAACTGGGTTAAGAGAGAAAGAAAACAACCAGAAAACAAGGTGTTCCTCACCAGGACAGGCTGGTGCTTTGAGACACCTCAGTGGGTCTCCTACATCTCCCAGGCTTTTCAAAGGCTGCAGCTGGCATTGAAAGGGCTCTCCCCTCCTTGCCAGGGGCTGTTCTCTTGCTGCCTCTTAGAGCAAAGCCATTCTGTCATGCCAGCACTTCTTCGTGGCAGGGCTTTATCCTGCTGGAGAGACAGCTGAGCATTTTCCATCAAAATTATTTTCAGCCAAATCTGATCTTCATCAACACAGAAAACAGTGTATGTCTTGGGGGAGGGGCAAAATTTCAGAATCTCATTATGAAAATGAGCCTGAAACTAAAAAGAAAGAAAAAAAGAACTTAAAAAAAAGAGGGGGGATATAGAAAAAATAGTATTTTAAAAAGAGAAAAAGGAAAAATAGAGAAATCTCCCTTTTGGTTTTGATAAACCCCTGCCAAATCATGCAGAAAATCATCAGCAAAAGCATTTGTTGTGAGTGTATAAATTGCTGCTGTGAAAACACTCTGCTGGGAAAGCGCAGCCCAGGTGCTGGCAGGCTCGATAGACACGTTTCCTTCCTCGGTTTGCTTGAGGCGCCCCGGGGCTGTCCTGGGGCGGAGGATACTCGGAGATAACGCACAGATTCATTAGCGTTCCCCCTAATTAACCGAGGCCTCTGTGTCACTGATGTGGCTCCTGGAGCTGAGTGGTGTGGGGGCTGTGGAGCAGCCCCTCTGCCCTCCCAGTCCTGACACAAACGTGGCACTGAATCCTCGGGGGCAGCTCCTGCCACTGCTGCCCTCCCTGCCCACCCTGCCATCCCTGCCCACCTCTGTGTTCCCTGCCCTCCCTGCCCACCGCTCCCCTCCCTGCCCACC
>VXAU01000227.1:330490-368753 GCA_013399695.1 Formicarius rufipectus
CTCCCTGCCCTCCCTGCCCTCCCTGCCCTCCCTGCCCACCCCTCCCTGCCCTCAGCGCTCCCCTCCGAGCCTGCCGTGTGTGCTGGGGCTGCGCTGACCCTGGGGCTGCTCCTGCTCCGGGTCACATGAAGGGCCTTTGGTGTTGGGATGAGGAGGAATAGAAAGGAGGCTGAGCACTAAATTGAGGACAGGAGTCAGGGGCTCTCTGGGTTTAGGGAACACAGCGCCAGATGTTCCTTTGCTCCTGCCAGGCAAGGCCCTCAATCCGCTCCCCTCCAGAAGAAACCAATCCTCCTAATCAGAGGTGTCTGTTTGCAGGGATTAAGTGAAGATCAGGCCGTCTGAGGACCTTACTCCCTTTCCTGGAGAGGTCCTGGTTATTTAAAGAGCTCGGATTTGCTGTCCTCATTACCAGGGGCTGGGTGGTGCTGTGCAGAGCCAGTGCTGTGCTCCTGGCCTGGGGCTGCTGTGTGTGTCCTCTCCTCGCCCAGCCCAGGGTGACTTGTCCAGATCTGGGGTCAAGACTCCCTCCTCCTGTGGCAGGGAGGGGTTTCCTCTGTTCTTGTCTTTGGATCACCTCCAAAACTTCAGGAAGACTGGTTTGCCTGTACCAAGCAGCACAGAGCCCTGCTGGGATGCAGGACAGGGAGCCCAGAACACCTTTAGCCATTAAGTTCTTTTGTCACTGAACTGTCACCCAAAGGACAGATGAAGGGCTGACTCTGCCTGTGCTGCAGAGAAACTGAATCACTCCAACATGAGTCCCCCCTGATTCCAAAACTCCCTGCAGGGATCTGGGTACTCATGGATAAATGGTGCTGCTGGAATGCTCCTGGGAAGCTGAGGCGTTCCTGGAGTGGCAGCGTGCTACCTCTGCACCAGCTCCCATCAGGCTGGTGTCTCCAAAAGGAGCACTGGAGCTCCTGGAGTCAAACAGCCAGTTCCTGGCAATGTCCCCTCTGCAGGCACACTCCTGCAGCTGAGAGGGGAGATCACACAATATCCTGAATCATTAGAGTATCCTGAGTTGGAAGTGACTCACATCAGTCACCAAAGTCCAACTCTTGCAAGGTGCTAGTAAGTCCCTTTTGCTGTGTCCTCTGCAGCAGCCCCTCCTCACCTCCCTTCCTCATGGCACAGAGTTGGTGAGCAAAGTGACTCAGTACTGACACCTTCTGCACTCGGCTGCAGGGACCTGTTCAGTCTTCGCAGAACTAAGAAATTCAGAGCATGTCCTGTTAATTAGTGCACTTTTGTTGGATTCCCTTTATCCCCCTGTGCTGTTCAGGGCACAGAGTACAGAAATTCCTGGGGAAGAGGGGTCCTGCCTTTTCTGCTGATGGGGGTATTGGAGCTGCTGTGATGCTCTGCTGATCCTGAACATTGTCCCTGCTGTGCTCTCAGGACATGGTGGAGACCTGCAGGACTCTTCCTGTGGGAAAGGGATACCACAACCATGACAGGCCGGGGGGGAATGGCTTCAAACTGAAAGAGAGTGTGTTTAGACGGGATATTGGGAAGAAATTGTGCCCTGTGAAGGTGGTGAGCCCCTGGCACAGGGTGCCCAGAGAAGCTGTGGCTGCCCCATCCCTGGAAGTGTCCAAGGCCAGGATGGACAGGACTTGGAGCAACCTGGCATAGTGCCCATGGCAGGAAAGTGGAATGGGATGAGCTTCAAGGTCCCTTCCAACCCAAACCATACTGTGATTCTCTGATTCACCTCGTGCAGTTTGATCCGAGCCACAATGTGGTTAAAGATTAACCCTTTTGGGACATTTGCCGTCCCTTTGTTCCACACCGTTGCTCTTCCTCCAGTGTCGGGCACTGCTGGCACGAGGGGCTCCTCTGCAGGGTGGGTGTCCCCTCCCTGGGCACATGGCACTTCCCCTGCTCACATGGCAAGTGCTCCATGGCTGTTATGGCAATTGCCAAAGTCATTTTCTTATCCATCCAGGTCCTCTTCCCACTGACTCCCTGGACTTGCTGGGTGTCCTCAGTGGACAGAAACACAGCCAGGGTGACTGACCAGTGCTGGCAATGGTCCTGCTCTGAGGCAGAATTGCACTGGAGGCCTCCATCCAGAGGTCCCTGTCTAACAGCACAGGTATGAAGGGAACCACGAAGCAGCAGGAAAGAAACACTGGTGAGAGGGGCCACAGTGCACAGGAGCAATTCCTAGTGCTCCAGAGATAAACTCCATGGAACTAGAACAGTCTGAAACCTGTTCAGGACAAGGAATAGACTCTACTTCACACAGATATCTCCTTCCAAATGATAGATGTGATTCATCAGCTTTCTCTTCCTTCAGATACCTCTGCAGCACCTGGGACTGTAGCCTTTGAGGACTGTGAGCCTTTGCTTTGTGTAGGGGCTGTAAATAGGGCTTGAAAAGTTCAGAGCTGGCCCCACTCACCAGATGCAGGTGAGCAGAAGCAGCTCCTGTGGCATCATTCCTCCAAGACTTTGTTTTTTCCCCTGGGTGTAAATGATTAATGAAGGATATTGTGGAAAGCAGATGCTCTGTTGCCACAGTAACTGGGACCAGTGGTGGGCCAGGCTGGTGCCCGTGGGGAGGGCTGAGGTGAGGGGCTTCGTGCACGTTGGATTCGTTTTAGCCCCCTAAGATTCTGGTTAACTATTAACACCTGATGTCCTAACCTGGGGGAATATTTATAAGTGAGGATAAGTTTATAATGAATTCCTTTCAATTTTCTCTCCCTATCCCCTTCTCTCCCTGGATACCACTATAAAATTATCTCCATAAAATCTCCCATTATCTCACTTTCAACTACAGTAACCTATTACTAGCTTTAATTTTTAAAAAGGAAAATAACACCAAAGAAAACGTGATGGGGATTATTCAGGGTCACTCACCTGCAGTGGCATTTCCTTGCTCTGCCACCTGCTGTTGTTCTCCACTCTCCAGGAGCAATCCATGGCTTGCAGTCCCCAGTCTGTCCCAGTGCAGCCTCCTCTGCAGGGCAGCAGTGCCTGGTGTGAGCGGGGCACTGTCACCTGGGCAGACCTGGCACTTCACTCACCTGGCACTGCTGGGTTGCATTTGTTTCCTATAGGTTTTCTACATCTTTTTAAATAGTTTTTTCTATATCTTCCTCATGACAAGACAGACACTAAGGGGCTGGAGCATGTCCAGGGAAGGGACCAGAGCTGGGGAGGGGTCTGGAGCACAAGTCTGATGAGCAGCTGAGGGAGCTGGGGGGGCTCAGCCTGGAGAAAAGGAGGCTCAGGGGGGACCTTTTGGCTCTGCAAGTCCCTGCCAGGAGGGGGGAGCTGGGAGGGTTGGCCTCTGCTCCAGGAACAGGGACAGGAGGTGTCAGTCCTCAAACTGTGCCAGAGGATGTTTAGGTGGATCCTGAGAAAACTTTCTTCACTGCAACAGTGGTTAAGCTCTAGCCCAGGCTGTCAATGCCCCATCCCTGGAACTGTACAAAGAAGGAGTAGATATGACTCTTGAGGACAAGGTTTAGTGGTGAACATGTTGGTTGGACTTAATTATCTTAAAGGTATTTTCCAACTTTAACAATCCCATAATTCTATGAATCTATGATTCTCAGGGACAACTGTCACCACCTCAATCCCAACGAACTCTGGACTTTTACAGAAACTGTGTCCCAGGAGAGGGAATCTGAATTTTGCTTTTCACTCCCTGAAGTGACTTTGCATAGTGCTGGGAGAGAAGCAGAGGGCTGGGATGGATCTGAAAGACCTAAAGAAAGAAAACAGCTGTCCCTGCCCCACTCTGCTGCAGGACTCTGGTGCTGCTGGAAGCAAGAGACAGGCCCAGGTGTTACTGACCTGCTGAGCCAGCAGGACCCACAGAACTGGCACATTCCCACATCTCAGTGACAAACCCAGACCTCAGCTCCTTCCAAGATGCAGAGGGTGCACATCATCTCCTTTACTGCCCCAAAGCAGCTCTGCTGGTCCTGCTGGGTCACAGCACCCGCCGTGGGGCTCACCCTGTGCCAGCCTGGGCAGGGCTCAGGGCAGGTCCTGCTCTATGGGCAGGGATTCTGAATCAGGCACAAGCAGGGCTCCCTTCCCAAGGCCACACACAAGGGGCACCCCAGGGCTGGGAAATGTTCTTTCCCACTGCAGTCACCAGGGCTGGACACAGTGCAGAAGTCTGGGGAGTCAGCAGACACCTTCCTGCCCTCCCACACCTCCCCACCCACCACAGCCCCCCAGGCTGACATACCACAGCTCCCACTGGCCTTCCCCTGCCTCAGCCCCTCCACCTACTCCCTCTTTTTGCTCTGTGACTCCTTTCACCCCACTCTCTGCTGCTCTGCTCCTCCTCAAGCCCTCTCAAAGCTTCGCAGGCCCAGCTGGACTGAAGGGAAGGGTCTCTGTGCCTCTTCTTCCTCCATCCTCCAGCCATACCCACTGATGGTCCTGTTGGCTCCTGCCTGGGAAGGTCAGACCCACTCCGAGGGCACCCTCTGCTCCTCATGTACTTACAAATCCCACTGATGCCTCCAGCTGATGCTTTTATCTGGAGCAGATGCTTTTTTTATGGAAACAGTGCTCAGATTGGACTCCCAAATGCATTAGATGAAGGTTGAGAGGAAAGAGTGAAGGGCATGTTGGCTGGTCACAAACGGAGGGATCTGGGAGTCCTGCCAGCAGCAGAGGGGCAGAGGGGATGGTTGGGCTCTGCCTTGCAGGGTGGTCAGGGAGAGACAGATGGCTCAGCAGCTCCAGGATCCTGATTTGTTTTGCTTACAAACCTCAGCACTGCCCAGGACAGGGATTTTGGCCAGAAGGAGACGCAGCAACGGGAGGACAGGACTGTGTGAGACCAAGGCTGGGATGGAGGGAGGTTTGTGGGACTAAGGGGAGCAGTGGCTCACACTGCCCCGTGCCTGCCCTGTGTTCTTCCTGCTGGGAAAGCCACACTGTGGGATGATTCATTGTGGGAGAAAACCTTTGGAACAGTGCTGCTCACCTCAGTCCTGCCACTTGGCATCCAGGGGTGTGCAGAGGGAGTGTGTGCTCAGCAAGTGAGTGTGTCCCACACCCACCTCCAGACTCACCCCTGGCTTTGCTTTGTGCTCGTGGACTCCCTGACCGGGAAGGGCAGCATGGGCAGCGTGGCAGGGGGACAAGGAGCTGCCCCTGGCCATGAGATCCCGCAGGGAGCAACTCTGGGGGCTCCAGCACTGCTGGATAGGACAGTCTCCTAAATCATTGCAGTCCTCCAGCCATGCTATGCTGCGAAAACCGTGGTGCTGCCCAGCGAACACCAGGATGTGCAGGAAAGGGGGGTCCTGCTGCCCCCCAGCCTGTCCCCGAGGGCTGTGAGGACACGGCAGCTCCTCACACAGAGCAGGTGCCACACACATGGCCCAGCTCCTGCAGCTGACAGTGGGCAGAAGGTGTCAGAGCTCTGCAGCAGCAGGTGCAAGCCATTTCCTTCTGTGTTAAGCTCCAATCCCATCTCTGAAGATCAGCTTAAACGAGGTTGGCTTAACCCCTGAACATCCCTGCTGTATTTTCCTTTGCTGTCTATCATCACGTCAGGGTGTTCCTCATGTGCACAAAATGTTCACTTCCTCTTATGAATCTTCCTAACTTCTTGTCCTCAAAGATAAGCACAATTCAGAAGGAGATGGGATTTTTAATGGCTTCCAGAAAACTGCAGAAGATCACAATTAAGAACAAAACTGCTCAGGACAGGACCTTTGATGAGGCACAGAAAATGCAAGACATGCCTCTTTTGTGAGTGATGTTAAAAAATGTAGTGGGAAAGGTCACTTGAAAAGACACACACACAGAGGAGGCATCAGAGGAGCTATTTTAAACCCTTCACCATTTGTTCCTCATTTCTGCATGAAGGTGTTGCCAAGCTGGGCTCAGCCACCAGTACGGGACATGCAGGTGCCTCCGGCAGGCGGGTGGATCGGAGGAGACCAGGCTGAGGGACCTGCAGCGGGAAGAGCTGGCAACCTCCAGTTGGCCTTTGCAGCTCCAGCAGTGGCTGTACTTCCAGTCTGTTAAAGGATGGATGGACCCCTTGGATCCATGGCTTGGCCCTGGTCAGCAGCCTCCAGCCTCCTGCATGTGTGTCTCCTGCCCCAGGGAAGCTTCACCTGGGGAAAGGAGGGACTGATCTCCATGGATGCTGCGGGCTCAGGTCCTCACTGACCGGGATGCCAAGGACACCACTTTGTCCTCTCTGGTGTGATAACCTGGGAGAACCTGATTGCCAACCAGGCTGAGAGCTGAGGGAGCAACAGGAGAAGCCTCTCCTTCCCACCCTTCAGCCTTGACAACATTTACATAAATAACAGAAAAAGGCCCATCTCCAGCCAGGAGGCAAAGCCAAGAGCAGGCTGTCAAGATGTCTTCTCAGAGACATTTTTTGTCATGGCAAATGTGATTTCATTAGAACAGCATTTTCACAACAAGCTTCTTTCCTAGAGCTGTGCAAAAGTGCTGGAGAACTTTGCGGAATGACTCTGTTCTTTAAACAGAGGGGGGAAAAAAGGCAGTTTGATCATCTTGTCTCTCACACAGTTTTGTATTTTTCAAAAACTATCCTGTTTTTCTCACTAGAAAAATGTGTGCATTGAGTGTATTTGAAGACAAAAAACAAGGAGGGCAGAAGGTGAAGGGATTAAAAAAAAAAGAAGAAAGATTGGCAAAAGCAGTATTTTAAATATATAATGCTTCCTGATGAAGTAGCACTTTCAATTTTAAATAATCATGTGCTCACTTTAAACTACCTGTGTCTTCAAGTGAGAAAAAGTAAGACAAAGTACAACCTGTTCCCTGATTAAATAGTTTAAATGTGCTGAGAGAGACAGTGTTTGTCTTTTAAATCTTTCAGTTCAAGCTGCTCTTTCAGTGGGAAGAGGATATGATTTTAAAACAAGAAGAACCAGGAGTTTTCACCAAAAGCCCAAAGTAAAGACAGTGCAGCTAAAATGGATTCTGAAATGCTTGGAGAAATTGGGGTGAACCCACAAAGCCTCTGGCCACCCTGTCTGGGGTCCTTCCCAGGGGGTGGGCAGTGGGGGCAGCATCTCCCCCTGAGCAAGAGCTGCCTCTGCTCTGCCCCTCCTCGAGGAGGTTCCTGGGGGCTCTGCCGTGGGGCTGCAGCCTGTGCTGATGTGTCACCTCACCTTTCAGAGACTCCTTGGAAGTGCCCAAGATGCTGGTGGAGCCCAGGCTGAGGTTTGCTGGCAGGTCAGAGGTACTGCCGGGTGGGCTCCTCTCGGTCCCCTCCCTCCCTCTGTGCTCACACAGCACAGCTGGGCACGGGCAGGGAACACGGGGACAGGAGGGTCACACTGGTGGGGGGGAGCTGGGGGAGCTGCAGGCCCAGGGAAGGTGTAGGGGGGTTGTGGAGAAACTGCACCTGGCGTAGAAATCTGGTGATTCTGCACTGCTGACTCTGGGATCCCTGTAACCTTCCTGGGTGGGGAAGGCACTGCAAGAGAGCACAGCCCTTGGAAGAAATCCCTTGGGTGATGCCATCAGTCCCTGCAGGTGAAGGTACAAGTCGTGCCCGTCCATGGGCACAGCCATGGCTGACCCACCATTCCCAGGGGTCCTGCCAGCAGCAGGTGCCATACCCAGGGCTGGAAATGCCTTCCTGGGCTGTTGCACCTTGCTGGGGTTTCAGACTGGCCACAGCTTTCTGTTTCTGCTGTCAACATCTGGCCTCAACTAACCACTGGCATTAAAAGGAACAGAATTTATCCCTTAAGTACAAATTGCCAAGTTTTGCATGTCTTGGGCTCTGTGTATCAGTGCTGGTTGGGAGCTGAGGGAAGGCACAGGAGGGATGGGTCTGGCTGACTCTGCACTCCAAGCACTGTTATCAAATATTTGCCAAGATAATCTGAAGTATTCTGCTCCTGATTTATCCACCAGGAGGGAGGAATTAGAAAGTTCCCACTGCAGTAGGAAAATGGTATTGCAGTGGTTGTGCCACATTTTGGCAGAAGCTCCTGGACCTCAGAGCCATCTTTTGGACACACTTTATCACTGGACCAACAACTCTTGTTCAGATCTTCCCAGCTGCTGCTCTTAGGAAAGCAGGGCAGGTCAGTGCCCTTCCCTGTCGGAATACTGCAGCATCCCAGTGCTGAGGGATAACAGCAACCCCGGGAATCAGGGGAGAGAGAGGAAGGAAAAGGAAGGATGGAGTCAGGGAGTTCTTAGTATCCCCTGACTGGGAAAGGACACAAGAGGCTCTGAGAATCCCATGAATCTGCCCTTGGCTTTTTCCTGGTGTGTCAGGGCTGGAATTCGAGGTATGCAGTATGTTAGCAGTGCAAATACTGGAATGAAAACAGGAAAGGTGGAGAGGCTGGAGATATCCCCTGCAGAGCCCTGGAGAGAAGGGGAAAAGGCATTTATGCAGCAAAATGTGCTCTTCTGAAGGGTTTTCTGTCTGCTGTCTGTCAGTGCAACCCTCACCATCTCTGACAGCCAAGGGCAGCCCCTCAGTGTGAAGGGAGGTGCAGGGCTGGGTTTCGTCCAGGAGTGTCACATCAGGAAAACAACCAGAGCCATGGCTGCTTCAGGTCACAGGGAGGTGAGAAAGGGGCAGAAAGCTCCTACATCTCATCCAGCCCAGGAACCGGGAGGTATTCTCAGCTCAGGGAGTGGGGAACTGGTCCTGGGGCTCACAGTACATGCCCATTACCTGCAACCTTCCCCAGGGGCAGAGCCTGCACAGGGCTGGGCTCTCCCATCTGCTCTGGGGGTGGTGTTTCCATTACCACTGGTGCCAGTTATGGTCAGGGTCAGTCAAAGGTGCTCATCTGGGACAGCAGCAGCACAGGGAGGATGTACAGGACTTACAGCAATAATTCATCTCCCACTGACACTGCTAGAACTTCTCACTGCTAGGACTTCACAAACCTGCCAGGTGAATTATAGCACCAGCCAGTTCTGCTGCTGTATTTCCATCAGGAGCAAGTCCCTTTTCACAGCACCAAAGACAAGGTTGTGACAATCCCAGTACAGCACAGAGCATGTCCCACCCTGCACATGCACTGTGCTGACAAGGGCTGGTCTGAGCCAGGGCCATGCAGCCCCATCCTTTCTGTGTCTGGTGACGAGGCCATGGCTCAGAAAGGCACAAACACCCATGGAGATTCCTGAAGTTCCAGGTTAGACTCCCCCATGAGGACTGGGAGCCATCACAAACTGTGTCTCTTCACCTGCCGTTTCCTGAGGAGACGAGTGTTGGTGTGACAGCCCAGGGGTGGCTCTGCAGCCCAGCAGGGTGGCAACGATGTGAATCACTGCAGACCACTGACCCCCAACTCCACTGCAGGCAGAGTCTCTGCTTGTGGGGGTTTCTGTGCTGAGACCCCTGCAGCAGTCAGAGCCCCACACAGCCTTGCTGCAGAGCTGCTCCCATGGCAGCCTGGGGGAGGGAGCTGCTTAACTCCCTAAACTTTCCATTTCTGCAGAGGTCGTGGGTTCAAACAGTGCCACACCTGCCACCTGTGACTGTCACTGGGCAGCACCAGAGCTCTGGGTGGGCTGGGCCAGCTGCTCCTGGGCAAGGTACAGCCGTGAGACAGCTGTGCCTGCGGTTGCCAGGGCTCAGCAGAAACCAAAAGTGAGCTGTGCGGGTGAAAGGTTTGGACCCAGGACACTGTATCATGTGAAGGATGTTGTTCTCTCTGACCTGGCAACTTCATGCCATGCACAGTCCCCTCCCTGCCTGTCTCCTGCTGCAGCAAGAGCTGGTGATGTGTTCGTGTGGGTTCCCGTGCTTGTCCCTCTGCTTCCCTCCTGTGCACTTTGCTCTACAAACACAACCCTGGGATTCTGGCAATGAGAGGAGGATCCCGGAAACACTGAGGCCAAATGGCAGGAATTGAGAAACCGAGATATCCACTCAAGAGAACACAGAGAAATGGCAAAACACGAGACCCCAGAGCCAAAATTCAAGTGGGTGTTTCAAGCATTCCTTGGATTGCTCAACCTCTACCATAGCTTCCTATTGCACAGGGCAGTGGGTGATGAGGCCCTTTGTTGCTTTCTCAACAGGGAAATTGTAGGGAGATAAACTCCCCAGAATGCCAAGATCTCCAGGAATGCCAAGCACTTACTGACATCTGATTCAGGGTTCATTCATCTGGGTGAAAAGAGATAATAAAGGGCTACGTGGCTGTGTGTTTGCACTGCTTTGTGGCACTGAAACATTCTGAGTCACGAGCTGCCAGGTGGGTCAGAGGGATGTGCCATCCACTGCCATGGACAGGCGGGTGAGGGAGCCCTTGATGAAACCAAGGCATTGTCTGCACACGTCTGTGGAGGTGCAACCAAAATCTGCCAGGCTAAAAGCTGTTTCTTGTCCTTCTCTTCAAGAGCACTCCTGGAAAGCTGTGCTCCCATGAGTGCTGCAGGGAGGGCTGTGACTGCACACGTGTCTATAAGCCAGGAGAACTGACTGCCAGGGCTGGTGCACTGCACTGGCTGATGTCAAGAATGTCAGACCACGTCACTCCACCTCCAGGTGAGGTGTTTGTAGACTAAGTTCTCCATAACTGGCCTGTTTTCAGTGACCAGCTTGTGAAAACTTCTGTCCCAGTCCCAGTCTGAGATGTGCTTCACCTGAAAGCAGTGAGGCTGATCCCTGGAGAAACTGCCTGCATGGTTCAGACCGTTCTGACTGACAAGTATGAGTGTTCTGTCCATAAATGTGCTTTAAAAGGGAGCTCTGTTACTACTCCTGATAAAAGTTTCTTGGTCCTTACTGTTGGCACATCTAAGAACTGCGTATGTGGAATTATTCCTGATGGCCCCAAACCAACCTCAGCACAGGGAGATGTGCAGCAGCTCATCACCTGCCTGGATTGTGCCCAGTATTTTCATGGGAAGTGTTTGAGAAGCCACATCCACAATCCATACTGTTATTGCTGAATCCTTTAGGGACTCCCAGTTGTGGCAAACTTGAAATGATCCATGATGACCTTGATCTTATTGCCAACAACTATTGCAAAAATCCCTGCTTTCCATCACCTGTTTGAGACTCCTGGCTGCTGTGGTGGCTGGCAAGGGACCAAGAGTCCTCACCTCTGAGGAGCATCTGGATGGAGCTAAAATCTGTCTAACTTGATCTGGCTCCTTTTCATTGTGTTATCCCCAAGGAAATCATCATGCTGAGGGTGGGGCTGACGGGGGGGTCACACACAGAGGGTGCCACGATGCACGGCTGGACCAACCCCAGCACCATCCCTGTCCCGTACAGGGAGATTCTGTGTCACACCCACTTCTTCTCTCTCCACTCCTGCAGCAGGGAGGGAGATACCCTTGTCCGTGCTGCTGCCAGTGAAGTCATGGAGCTCACCTGCCTCTGCTGCTTCAGTTCTGACTGGTTGGCCCCACAAACACAGCTGAGGGCACTCGGTTTGGAGGATAAACATGCTTGGATTTGCAAATGGAAGAAGTGGGACTGAATACAGAGACGAAAATTTTAGTTTGATTATCTTCTGTTGGAGTTCAAAACCACCTGACAACGAAGGAGTTAACAGGGATGTCGAAGAGACCTTGGGAGAAGCCTAAAGAGACATCTCTTGACAGATGAGGGACTGCAAGCTCTGTCACCTCCCTGTCTCCAAGATGCTTGAAGCTACCTCGACTTTGGAGATACACCCTGAACTTCCCATTGTATTGCTAATATGTCCATTCCCATGTGTCTCTCCCTAGTTAATGGTGTGTTATGCCACAGTTGTAACATCTCCCCCCATGTTTAGCATAAGTCAAACCCTGGGACGAATATTCATTTACTGAGCATATATATTGTGTTATGGTTCCAATAAAATTGTTCCTGATTGGCCCTCCACAATCTGGGATTGTGCCTGACTGCTACAATCTTCAATCAAAGGATCATTCCTGGCAATTTGATCTAGGGAAGCTCATAAAAGGCAAGTGGATGCTCAGCATTTACACGTGAACCAGACAACCCACAAACAGCCAGCACCACCCAGGACCCACAGACAGAGGAGGAGGAGGAGGAGGAGGAGGAGGAGGAGGAGGAGGATGTCTCTCTACATCTCTGTCCCTGGTGCTGAGGTTTCAACCTTTTCCCAATGCCTACAGGAATTCAGCACCCACACTGCATCATTCCCCTTCCTACTCTCTTCCAGTATTTTCCCATGCACAGCTTTCATCTTTTCATTGAAGAAAAGAGAAGCAATTCCAAGGCAGGAAATTTCTTCTCCAGTTCTGCATGTCTTTTCCAATCCTCCATCTGACTCACAGGCCTATGGAGCAATTAGAACACAACCTTTCCAGCCACCAGCCCAGCTTGGCTGGCATCAGATCAGCTTCCAACAGCTCCTGGCATTTGGGAGCATTGGTCATGATTCCCACAGCATTGTGTTTTACCCTCCACAGCCCACTCTGGGCTCTAGTCCTCTGAGCAGGGCAGGAGGCACAACCCCACCCTGACCTGCCCTGCCCAGGAGTGACATTTCCACCCAACCTCCTTCCCCAAACAGGTGCCCACCCCCAGACACCTCCCTTCTCCTGCCTCCTGCACAGGCTGTTCTGGGCAGAGTGTACCCTCTGCTCCATGTTGTTGTTCATAGAGAGCTTTCTGTCATGGCACCCTGCCCAAGACTGGGGCTACCAGTCTCTAGGCTGGCAATTAATTAATTAATCTTCATACAACAATGCACGAATTCATAATTAACCTCCCTGCACGATGCAGTCCTGAGGACCTTGACTGATGACTGGTTACACTGGTATTGCTCTCCACGACTTTTCCATTTTTTCCAACATAGTCTTCTTGGAGAGATCTCAGGTGCTGCTTTGGAAGCCCAGGAGAACAGGACACACTGGGGGCCATTTCAGGATGTGAAACCCACCAGTTGTAGGGCACTTGGTACTTTGACAAGGAAAGAATGTTTTCTGAACATCTGAAGCACTGAGCTGCTGTTCTGCAGCTCTTCCAGCCTTAGTGATCCAGAGTCAACATCTTTTGATACTTGTACAAGGTGGCTCTGGAGGACCTGAACAATTTCCTGATGTCATCACTGCAGGTATCCAGCCCCCACAGAACAGCCCTGGAACAATGCTGTCCCTGCTGGATTTTACTTCCTGCAAAACCTGATCTCTTCAGTGCAAAGGGTGGAGCCCAACCATCTGCCTCATTGACTAAACAAATGTCTGAGAACTGGTTGGTCTTAAATCTTCTCAATCCCCAAAGTGACCCTGCATCCAAGTGGGCCCACCCTTTGTAATCACACATTTTGAAAACTATGTCCCTGTCACTGGGAACTTCTCTGTTTTCCCTTTGACTTGATATTTCAGGGTTTTGATTTACTCTCTGACTTACATTCTCACTCTCTTGGGTTGCCTGGCTCAGTCCACCCATCAGCTGAGTCTGATTTGAGTTTGAGTGTATTGCCATTTAATTCCTCCACTCTTTTCTTTCCTTTTTTTGGGACATTACTACAGTGAACATTTCACCTGCTCTCTGCATTGTCACTGTCTGTGACTATACAGCCTTGAGAACTTTGCAAGTCTTTGCAGAATGCTCCTTTCTGTGGCAGTTGTTCAGAATTCCCTGGTTGCAGGACACATTTCAGAGCCATTCAGCTCCTCAGTTAATAAAGTGCAGGTCTGGCTCAAGTTTGTTGCCAAACCATTGCCAGTTTTGCTTGCCTTGCCCTGTGATCTCCTCTGAACTCACCCTTGAGCATCCTGCTCTCAGGGCAGCACCTGCAGGATGTGTCAGCATTGTCCTCGTGGAGTATCTGCCTTTGGTTTGTTATCTAAGGACTCCTGCATTTCCACGAGGGTCTGCAGCTGAAGGGGATGTTCACACTCAGTCTCCTTTCACTTCTGGAGGACATCCTCTGCATGGTGCAGCCTCACCTGGAGCTCTGAGGGCAGTTTTGGGCATCACAAGATAAAATGATCTAAAGTTATTAGAGACTGTCCAAAGAATGGCCACGGAGATGCTGAAGGCTCAGGAGGGGCCCTGAGGAGCAGCTGAGGGCTCTTGGTGTGTCCATCTGGAGCAGAGCAGAGTGAGGGCAGAGCTCAGCGGGGGCTGCAGCTCCTCCCGAGGGGCAGCTCCAGCTCTGGTCCCTGTGAGCAGGGACAGCACCCAGGGAATGGCTGGAGCTGTGCCAGGGCAGGGGCATCTCAGAACCACAGAACCCCAGACTGCTCTGGGTTGGAAGGGACCGCAAAGACCATCCCATCCCACCCCCTGCCATGGGCAGGGACACCTTCCACCAGCCCAGGTGGCTCCAAGCCCCGTCCAACCTGGCCTTGGGCACTTCCAGGGATGGAGCAGCCACAGCTTCTGTGCCCACCCTGTGCCAGTGCCCCCTGAAATCAGTGCTGCTGCATCCCTGTTATCTCCCCTCTGCCCCACTGGATGTGGGGAGACACCCCCTTGCACAGGGTGGGTCATCTGGGGCAGCTCCCCGAGGGCACCTCATGTTCTGTGACATCAGGGCAGGGGCAGGTGGGATCTCAGGGAAAGGTTCTCCTTCCCCCAGAGGGTGGTGGGCACTGCCCAGGCTCCCCAGGGCAGTGGGCACGGCCCCGAGGCTGCCAGAGCTGCAGGAGGGTTTGGATGATGCTCTGGGGCACAGGGGGGGATTGTTGGGGTGTCTGTGCAGGGCCAGGGGTTGGGCTGGGTGGTCCTTGTAGATCCCTTCCCATTCAGGAGGGTCTGTGATTGTCTGTACTCATTCTGAAACCTTTCCTAGAACGAGAAGGTCACCCAGGCTGGCCTCCCTGCGTGGTGGGTTTTGAGAGGAATTGATGAGAATTTGATTAGTTGTGTGTCACTCAGTTGCTCTGATGAAGCAGAAGTTGCTCTGGCTGCTTTCCAGGCTTCAGATCAGAGCTGCTCTGGCTCTCACGGGGGAGGGACGAGGTCTCTGCTCCGCTGAACTCACAGCAGGTGGATGGTTGGGCTGGTGATGAGTCCTTGCACCACACATTGTGTGTGTTGTACACCTGCATTTTAAGGCCAAAGGGAACTGCTGTCTGTGTAGCAGAGAGGACAGGGAGCAGTAACTTTGTCATTGATCCTGGTGTCAGCTGGCCTGGCTGATTCCTGCCTCTGACACTTCTGGTCTAGGGGTTCTAGACCCTATTCCCAAATGGTGACTCTAAACAGGAGGAAGGTGTTGAACAAGTCACCTCACAAAAGAAATCGTTCCTCCAAAACTGAGCAGCTCTGCTCACAGCATGGGGGAAACACAGCTGCAGCCCTCCACCCTAATGCAGAAGCACAAATCACAAAGCTCTTGCACAACCCTTAGTACAGGAGACCAAAATCCCATCAGCAGGTGAAGGAAAACTGTGTGGAAGCTGCAAATGGGACCATGAGAACCAGACCTGTGAAAGAGAACTTGCTGCATCAGTGTCCTCTGTAACCACCGTGAGCTGCCTGGCCAGTTCACTAAGGATCACTCTGGGATGAGTTTTTTTCCAGGGAAAAGGAACAGAAATGCCTCTAATTGCAGCAAAATATCCTAATGAAGCCAGTGACTGAGATGTGCATGAGTGTGCAGGAGTCTGAGGAACTTGTGCTACATAATTATTGAGAGTCATTATGCATCCACACATTGAGAGGACAAGGGGGAACAGCCTCGAGCTGTGCCAGGGAAGGTTCAGGTTGGACATCAGGAGGAATTTCTGGATGGAAGTGATTGTCAGGTTTTGGAAGGGGCTGCTATGGAGGTGGTGGATTTCCCATACCTTTTTTTTGTTTGTTTAAGGAACAATGGGGTGTGTCACTCAGTGCTCTGGTCTGGGTGAAAAGGTGGGATCAGTAACAGTTTGGACTTGGTGGTCTTGGAAGTCTTTTCCAACCTTAATGATTCTCTGATTGTATTCTGTGATTCTATTGCAACTAGAAAATGAAATGCATTTCAAAATATTAAATCTGGCACCAAGATATTCCATCTCTGAATCAAACCATTTTCCAGGTGAATATCCCAGGCTTTTAAACTGGGAGCCAGCCCAGCTGGACCCAGGTTGCCACCATCGCCACTGGGTTGTGCAGGGGAGCAGCCAGGGTGGCAGCAGGGAAGGAGCCAGCAAGGGAAGATGTCTCAGGGTCTCACTAGAATTCACATGGGTTTTTACTTTCTTTACACTCAGAAATGTTGTGCACTTTTGGAAGGCACTCGAGGGAGGGTCACCTTGGCAAAGAAAAGTCTCACCTTGGCAGATGCTTTCACTGTGGCAGAGGTTGATGCCCAGATTTGCTCCCCATTCCAAATGCTCTGGCACAGCCTCTGTGCAGCGTCCTCTGTTCTAGTGAAAACACACACCCTCACAGTTATCTGTGCTGCCTTCCAATTAAAAGGCTCTTGCTCCATCTGCCTCGTTTTCTGCCCATCCCCCTGCTCAGACCCACAGCAGGGTCAGACCCCGTGGGCAGCACTGTCCTGCCTGGCACAGGCAACCAGCAGGGAACAAGGAAAAGGGTGTCTGGTTATTTATTTTGCTGATGACTCTGCTTAATGTCATTTGCCTGACTTTGGGTCATGGAGAGAGTGGGAGGATCCAGGAAACTCAGGCCCAGTTTAACTGGAGTTTAATCCTTTGAATAGGAGGAGGAGGAAGAGGAGGAGGAGGAGGATGTCCTTCTGCTCCATAACTTAGGGAAAATCTTCCAGGGTATCTCACTCACTATGAGTGCTGAGAGCATGATGGAGAGGTGACGTGAGACAAAGCTACCAATGACATACATCTCCCCTTCAGAAAATCTGTTTCCCCCAATCTGTTCTGAGCTCAGCTTCTGAGAAGGTTGCCAAGTCCTTCTCAGTCCCTTGTACAGATCCCTTTGGGATCCTTCACTTTGCATCAGCAACATCAAAGACACCTCAGACTGGAAAAGAGAGCTGCAGGACAACTTCACAACCTCACAGATAAGGTACTTGACAAGCAAGGGGACTGCTGCAATCCCAAGTATTCTCCCTTCCCAAAAAAATTCTAATAAGAGATGCATGAGGTGTTCCCTCTTCCCTTGGTCCCCCCATCCTCTGGGCTGGCTCCAGGCAGTGGTATGGGCATTGCTAAGGAAAGAGCAGCTGCTGCTCCCTTGGTGAGCTCAGAGGGGATGAAGTGTCCTGGATGGACCCTGTGGAAGCAGATGATGTGACACTGACACCAGCACAACACGCCCTGCTTTGGTGTCGAGGATCTGCATTTGGGTTAATGTTGCTGCATCTCTGGGCCCAGCAGCTGAGGAGGTTTTCAGCGTCCTACATGAATTCGGGCATTGGAAAGGCCAGGTGGACACATGGGGATAAGTCCTTTCTGTCTGGCTTCTACAACTGCACTGATCAGGGGTTACTGCTCTGTATGTAGGAACAGTCTTTTACTCAGCACTTTAAGGAGATGGTTTTATAAAGCCACGATTCCACAGCCATCAGAGTTTGCCTTTCTCTTCTGCATGTCTTCATGCAGAGATGGTGGGATGTCCCTTGTTCTGTGCTGGTCTTGGTGGGAGCCACAAAGAATGTGAAGTGGGATCATTGCCTACATCATCACTGGCCAAGGTTGGATTTTATTTAAATAATTCCCTCAGATGTGTTTTAGGCATCAGAGTAGCTGAGACGGTCCCACAAGGCATCCAATTAGCATTTGGCTCAACAATTCAACAGCTGGACTTGCCCTGCTCCCAGTTGAGCACTGAATGTTCCTGCTTCAGGAGCTGTCCACACAGCCTTTGAGCATAGACACAGCCCAGGGAACATGGAAAAAACAGGAACAAACCACCATTTCATCAGGTCTTCTTTATTTTCTAATGATTATAATCCCTGCAACCTTCCTCCAAGCCATGAGAGATACCTGCTTGCTTGCTGTTCCCACGGCTGAGGGGGGTTGGACCTGGCCAGTCCTCGCTGCCCAGCCGAGGGGTCCACAGGGATGCTCAGGTAGCTGAGCTGCATAATGCTGGTGAGCACCTGGCCAAGGCCTCCGCCAGCTAATTACATCCCCCTGATTAAGGGGAGCGAGGCAATTACCCTTATTTGTCCTGTCAGAGCACGGCTGTGCTATGTGGCTGACAGAACCCGGCAGCCGCTTTGCCTCGGGGCTGCCCCGGGTGATAATTTACACAGCGCAGCTAAACCTGAAAATTCCACTGACATCCTCTTCTAATGAAGCTCTGGGTATCTCCCTCAAAGCCCCGGCAAGGCAGTATCCAGGCAACAAAGAGGCTGGCCCTCCACGAGGAAGAGCTTAGATGAGCACCTCCCAAGGCAAAGGATGCTGCTCATTAACCCTGGGGCAGCGCTGAGCTCTCTGCTCCATAACAAGGTCTGAGCGACCCTCGCAGCCCCCTGGAAGGCTCCTCGGGCTCCACCTCAAACCTGCCCTCTGGATTGCCCCCAGCCCTGGATCAGCAGCAGCAGCTTTGCTCTCTGAATGGTGATTTGCTGACATGTGCGAGGAGCTCTCCCAGCTCTGCCTTCCAGCTCCTTGTGCTTCCAGTTCCCGAGCAGCTCCAGGGATTGTGGAAGTTACACGTGAATTTGTTAATACAGGAGGCAACAGGAGCTGAACTTCAGGGTAAGGCAGGACTGTCCCTTCAGCAGCCCTGGCCCCCAGCAGCCGGCTGTCCCACCAGGCAGCTCCTTCAGTGCTCCCAGCACCAACTCATGAGGCAGATGATCACCAGCCCTGCAGAGGTGTGACATTTACAGTGGCTGTGCAGGGCTGGGGTTTAGGACTGAGGACTGGAGGGGATCCAGTAGGTATCCAAGTGCAATAACCAGTCAGGATGGGGATCTCCAGATTTCCAGAAGCCAGCAGGAGTTAGTGTCTCCACACTGGAAAAGCCACACAGACCACACAAGGGAAGAAGCTACTGAGGTCCAGTGCTAAATAACCCAGAGGAATTGGGCTTAGGGAAGAGTGATATTGGGATTGGGGGCTGAAGAGAGGCCACACTGGCAATTCACTTTGGAGCTGAGAACAGAACTGCAGGCACTTGTGTCTTAATGCCCTCCACGAATAGAGATCCTCAGTGGAATCCATGTGACAGCAAACACAGGCTGGAAGAGGCATCATAAACACCCCAGTGAGTGACCCACACTCTGGTGGGAACATCACCCATAGGCAAAGGGCCTGAAACCAAAAAGAGTGATGTTCAAATTCAGGGAGGGGGAAAGGGAAGAGAAGAGAAGGCCCTAGAATGACAAACAGAAATCTAATATTTATACCACAAGGCATAAAAACTAAAGGCCAGATCTGATCTTCAGTCTTCGAGCTATTTTCCATCATGACTCCAACTGATCTCAGTAGGGTGTTTATGGAATGTGATGACCAGGAGTCAGGCCTAGAGAGTTTGATCCACAGACTCAGAGGAGTCTGCACAAGGACCCAGCCATGCTCCAAGCCCAGCAACATTTCAGCAAACTAAATATGGAGTTGACAAACACTGTGTGAGGTGCATCAAAGGAAACAATTACACCTTACACCTGCCCATGAACTCCCCCAGCTTCTGAAGTCCCTTCTTGAACTTAGGCAAAAAGCTTGATGTGAGTATTGACAGCAGAGCCAGACCCTGATACAAAGCCAGCTGTGGTGAAGACCCCACGTCTTCAGCCTGGAGCTGTGGGTGACGAATATTTTGGGAGGGGAACTTCCATCCACCAGATTGCTGCTGGCAGCACAGGGACAGACACACACTGCTGCTTTCACATGGCCAGAGTGGGGCCTACAAGTAGAGTTTGATGCAGAATTAATGGAGCTGCCAGAGTGCTTTCCAGGATTGGGAAGGGCTGTCTGCATCCTAAATTGGGACAGATGTCATTCTGGAAACTGCTGCCACTCAGAGGCAGGAGCCCCACAGAGCTGGGACATTCACACTCTCCAGGGCAGCTCTGAAGGCAAAGGTTTCAATGATGTCCACTCTGTCAGACACTCTCACAGTGGTCTGGAACAGAGGGAACACCAGGAGGCCCTGAGATGATGGGGAAGTTATTTCAGGTGGCAGGTGGAGCTCAGGAGCTCGACCAGCCTCAGAACCAGCAGCTGTCCAAGCTGATCCTCTGGAGAGTGCAGGGTGGCTGCAGGTGGCACGGGATGGTTCCCAGCAGTTCCCACGTGGGGACATGGGTCACAGAAGAGATTTTGGCCCGAGGTCCATCCTCATGCCAGAGTCACCAGGAGTGTGCTCCTCAAAGGAACAGAGAGGGGAGGAGGGAGGGATTTTGCAGGAACCTTCAAGGCATCTGAACATTTATCCTTCTGAAGACTTAATGGAATTAGCATTGCAGGACCTGCTGAGAGGGGAAAATAAAGCCTCCTCACTTGGGATGGCATGAAGGACACTGTAGGCAAAACAAGTCCTGAGGAGGGAAGGAGGGGCTCCAACCCACTCCTCTCTGGGCAGACAAATACATTTTCTTGGCCATCTGGAAGCCAATCCAGACATACTGGTGACACCTGAGGATGAAGCTGAATAGTGCCATGACTCAGGTCCTCAAGGAGACAAGTTTCAAGGCAGAGCGAGTTTGGACACTTCGTTGTTCAAATCCTGCCAGCAATGAGCACCTTCTGTCTTGCTTGTGCAGTGTTTGTCAGGCTGGCACATGTAAAACTCAGGGCTGA
The DNA here is from genome assembly GCA_013399695.1 of Formicarius rufipectus. NCBI lineage: Eukaryota > Metazoa > Chordata > Aves > Passeriformes > Formicariidae > Formicarius > Formicarius rufipectus. The sequence goes on from VXAU01000227.1 coordinate 351,089, forward strand.
CACACCTTGCCAGGTCAGAGGGATGTGGCAGTGCCAAAGCAAGGCTTTGGAGCTGAAGCTCTGCAATCCCTCTGGCTTCCAGCACTCCTGGTAGCAGGGAAGTGGGTCAGGAAGAACAAGCCCAGAACTGGTGAGGACCTGATGCTCCTCCACATCAAGGCAAGGATGAACCTGAACATCCCCCTGTGCTGCTGCACAGACCATTTGGACACAGCTGCCTTGGGGCCTGGAGGGGTAAGATGAAGTCCCCTACTGCTGGCACTGAGCTCTGCCCAGGTCCTGGGGCTCCTGCAGAGGTCTACAACACCCAGGCATCCAGAGTTGAAGCTCCAGGCACCCATAAAACGTGCCTCGAGTCTGAACCATTTCTACTGCAAGTGCGTAGCCTTCACCAAGTTGTTAGTTTTAACAAAAATCCCCTAAATGGACAATATTTTGTGTCACTATTCCTACAACAAAATGCTTCAATGCTCCAGTTTGATATAAGTCCTTTGGTTGTCAAATGAAATATATGTATTTCTTCTATATATTTTTAATTTCCTCTCCACTGGAAACAAAAGAAATACTGGTTTTCAATATCTTGACAATCCAAGTGGAAAAAAAAAAATCAGTTCCTCACCCAGCTCTAAGAGAACACAGAACAGCAATTGGTTTACTGACCCTGATTTTGGCAGGGCTATAAAATCCCCCTTTAGTTAAGCCAGACTGGGGGCAGAGTCAATTGAATTTGGCCATTGCTCAATCTCTGGTAGCAAAAACCCTGCCTGAGCAGGGAGGTGGGACCAGATGACCCACTGTGGTCCCTCTGAAGTTGAACTGGTCTGTGATCCTTTATTCCTTTCTCTAGTGTTGGTTCCTGGCCGTGAGGATGGAGGAGCTCAAACCCCACCTTTGGAAATGCTGTGGTTTTTAGAGTGGGCAGTGGAGGGTGTGAGTGGACCAAGGACATGTGTACAGGGAGCCTTTGGGTTTGGCATGTGTGTTGGCCACCTCCCGGTGAAAGCCAAGCCCTCATCTTTGTGGGTGGTTTCTCCTTTTGGAACTGGGGGAGAGAAGAAGGCCAGGACTTAAATCTGCAGTCCTGCCAAGTCCCAGAGCTGGATTTTGCCAGTTAAAGGCACATATTTAGACCCAAGACATTTAAAGTTTTCCCTTGAATTCAGGCAAAGTCCAGATGGAAGGGGAGATGCTGTGATGTGTAGTGATGATGTGCTTGGGTTGTGCAAGTCTAATTGTAGAAGCCAAAGGGACAAATGAAGCTTGAAGAACTTTTCAGTCAGTGTCTCTACACCTGCTTGATCTGCAGCCTTGCTGTTCTCATCACAACCTTCATTTCTTAATTTGGACTCCACCGTGGAGACAGAAGGTATGTAGAAGGAATGTCCCAAGGAAAGATTCAGGGTGTGAAGGTGAGAATTTGTAAAGGTGCTCACAGGTCACAGGAACGATCCTGCCATGGGAGATGTTCCAGTTACGGTGCCCCCAGATTTCTCCTGGTGAGTATTCCTTGGAAATCCTACCATTGAAGTTACTCCTGAGTTGCAAGATGACTTATTAAAGGCATCAGTAAACTCCTCAGAGAGCCTGGGGGAAGTACAAGCAGCAATTCACTTCCTCACACCTGGAAATCCCTCCAGTGCTCAGGAAACCTGCAGTTCAGCAGGACTGGAGTTGATGTTGCTTTTGGGAGGGGCAGCCTGGGGGCATCTCTGCATGATGGAAGCTTGGAGCTCTCTCTTTAATTGGAGGTGAATTTAATTTCAGTAATGAGCCTGGCACATTCCAGTTCCTGATTAGATTTGCACAGTGATTAACCCAGCAGATACTCACTGGCAAACTGCCCACTCCATACCAGTTGCAGTGGACTGAAACCACTTCTGCTGCTGCTCTAACACTGGGAAGCAAGGTCACCTGAAGGTCATCGTGGCAAAAGAGGCTTAGCAGGGCTCAAATCTGTGGGGTTTTAACACTATTTTTGGGAAGGGCTCTCCAGCTCCTCCTTGGACTGTGTGGATCACACTTGGACTGTGGTCCACAGTGGGCACTTTCTGGTGCTCCATGGGAAAGAAGCAGCACCTTGGAGAACTTTCCCAAAGAGCTAATAGGGTTTGTCTGAGCCCCTGGGGATGCTGAGCATCTCTCAGAAGGTGCTGCCAAGCTCTTCCATCCCCTTAAGGCGTGAAAGAAGATTCCTGTTGTGTTCTTTGGCCAAGTAACTCTGCTCTTGTCTGAAAATGGATGGAGCTGTGGACATTCTGGACCTCTGAGGACATTCCCACCTCTGTACTGACCTCAGCTCCTGATCTCAGAGCAGAGATGGAGAGAGAAAAGGGGTGAGTTGTTCCAGCATGTCTTGCATGCAAAGAATCCCATACCAAGGACTGTCAGGAAAATGTTCTCACTAAATTCACAAGAAAAATTAAGCAGAAGATACTTTGAGATGTTAAAGTCACCTGCTGGTTGGTTTGAGCTACCAAGTGATTTCCATGCATCTCCTGAGGAACTCCCACCACTGTCCTTGAGCAGGACAAGGTGATGGTCATTTCCCTCTTTGTGATCACTGCCCTGTCCCTCTTGGACAGCAGGTCCAGCTCTGGGGAAGTGGGACCATGTCATAAAGCAAACTGAGAAGCACACAAGATGTCAAAGGATCTGTTGTAATTCCTGGTTGTTGGATGTCTCCACTATGATAATCACCTGTGTAAGGAGTGAAAATGGCCATAAACATGCTCTCCAATCTATTGCAAAAATGCACAGTTGGCTCAGGAGAGTGATGCCTGCTCACTCCACCCTCCCTCACATGTGGCTTATCATTTTCTTATGCTCACAAAAGACATTTTTTCCCTTCTTGCATGGCCTGTCTGAAAGGGAAGTAAGTCAGGATCAAGAGATTAGCATGTGTGGTTCGTGTTTATAATTTGGCACTGATGGGATATTATAATATAGTCCAGATGCCTGGGAAGATGTTTAATATAAGCCAGAATGATTGACATGTCTCCATACAGGATCTGAAGGCTGTCAGATCTCAGGTTATTGAGTGTCCCACTTACCAACAAATATATTCACCAGCTAAATAGGGCACAGATCTCCAGTTCCCCGTGTCTGATTCCAAAAGCTGCTTCCAGCTGAGCTGTGAGTTGCTGATGGCATCAGCAGAGGACACTGGCAATTCCTGAAAGCACCAATGGCCCCAAACCTGGACCTTCCCATTGTGTAAAGCTTTACTTTAGTAAGGGCATTGAACCAAGTAAACTTCAGCACCTCCTGTTGGTCCCTGACCTTGAGCTGCAGGAACAGCAACTCTTTGTCTGTTTGCAGGAGCTCTTGGTGCCCCAGCCCAGCTCCTCAGAAGGGGCAGCAGGGTTGACAGCAGGCACAGGACACGCCAGGCTGGCCGCGCCTCCCATGTGCTGTGCCCTGCCACGGGGAGCTGCTCCAGGTGGCACAGCAGGAGAGGAGCTGGCACACACTGACCCTTCAGTGTCAGGGGCCAGGAGGGAGCAGGGAGACCTCAGCCACCCCGGGAGCCTCCCGGATGCACCGGCACTGGGATGCTTTGGGAGTATTTCTGCACCAGCAAAATGTGCTGCAAAATGCCCTGCCCCTGGGCATGGAGGCATCTCGGGGAGCATTGACTTGCTTGGCTTTTCATTGTGAAGGCCAAACTCTGTGATTATATTGCCACAGGGATGCCTTTACTTGTCTCAGCAAAGCTTCTCCAGGCCCCTGTGGGCCCCTGCACAGCAGGAGTAGGAAATCCAGACAGCCAGGTTGGGTTCTGCTCCCCTTGAATTCAACCAGATATTCGGGCATCAGGCACACCAGAAAAGATTTGAGACCCATGTCCTGAGGCTGAGCTCAGACATGATGAATTGACCAGGGGTTGGTTGCTTTGACAATCATCTCCAGGTTGACTCTGCCTTGCTGCAGCTCCCACCCCATGGATCCTGTTATATATTCTCCTATTAGTTTAACAACCCCGTGGAAATCAATTTATCATTTATCCACCTGTGTTTGTTATGAGCTGTATCTATCTCATTTCTTTATTAAAACCATTTGATCGAGCAGGTTTAACACCCCTACAAGCAAACTTTCCTGGGCCTTGAATCACTCTAGAAACCCTCATCTGGACTCTTTCTTTTTGGAGCCAGTGCCTGAAAAGATTTCTGTGAGTACCTTCAGAGTCAAACCCAGCTGATATTCCCCTTTTCAGAAGGGCAGCATGGTGATGGTCTCTCCCATTTTCGTTCTTCCCTTACTCCTTCCAGGAAACTGTAGTCCCACAGATCCCAGCTCCAATCTCTCCTTCAGAGCCTCTTCCTCAGCCCTCATCCAAACCACTTTGCCTGGTGAAGGACAGTGCTGAAATACCTATGGACCAGATTAGTCCTCAGTCCATCCTCAGGTCAGGCTCTCCCATTCCTTCTTCTCATCTTCCAGTTGCAGGACCCATGTTGAACCTTCTCTGCATCCTCCAGGTCCTCACAGTCCTGCAGAAGAGCTCCTTATATTCGGCTGTGTCTGTACCCAGCAGGTTCAGCTGAAGGCTGGAGTTCCTCTCTGCATGTTCAGGAGCTCCTGCACCAGTCAGGCGGACAGCAACGGGACGTGGAGTGTGGGGCTGAGGGGAGAAGCTCAGGAGGAAGTCAATGCCAACATCCCATTGTCTGGAGGGGTCAAACCCACTGCACCAGTATTTGTTAATTGTAATTCTGGATTTACTTTGGGTTTTTAAAGATCCCAGAGGATTGAGGAACAGCTCCCACAGACTCCTGGCCAGTGTCTGCTTAGATCTGCTTAGAAAATCCAATGTACATGACTCAAAACCCCTCCGTGGCTGAGGGCTCATGGCATTGTTAAATCCTGACCAATCTTTTCATGCTTCTCCTGTTCACCTCGAAGGAAGAATAACATCCATGTGGGAAGGACCTCTTTCACCTCCAAGAGGATGAAATCAGCAGAGCAGACCTCAGGAACCCCCCTGACCCTGTGTTTAGACCTCAGCAGTGAAGGTGAGAGTGTTGGGGGCTCTGGAAGCAGCCCAAGCCCCCGTGCTGGGGGCTGTGCCAGGGGCTCCAGCTGGGCTCCAACGTGGAGTGGGAGAAGCACATCAAGAAGCTCTGGAATCAAGGCAATCTCTTCCATGGAACAAAAGGCTTCAGCAGCATCTTTGCTGTCAGTCTCCTGGGCTTGGAATTCACACAGCACTGCCCTGTCCTTTGGATCCAGCTTAATGGGCTCAGGCAGCATTAACTGGGAACAGCATCTTGGGGATAATGAACAGGTGTCAGCCCAGACTCAGGGTCTCGTGTTGAGCAAGGATTATTTTATTATAATTAATATTCTTATTTCTTATATTGTTAATTACTGGCTGAAGCTCAGTGCTTTAGGGAACCTGCAGTGCTGCCTCCGTCCGAGCTCCAGATGATCCTGCAGACTTGGAAGGCCTTGTCAGAGCTCATCAGGTTTTGCAGATGAGTGGCTGCACAGCAACCAGAGGTGAGTGGAAATATTACAGACAAACAGGGAAATCTTCTTGCAGACTAATCCCCATGAATCATTCTGTTTGTATTCGTGACCTCTTTTATTCATGAATATTTGGTAGAAAAACTCTTCCTTCCAAATAAACACTTGAGAAAAACAAACATGTCCTAATTACTCATGCAAATATTCTCATTTGAGTATTTATGCAAATATATTTGCCCACGTGAGCTCATATATCAAACCGCTATGATTATGTATTTTCTTGAGAAAACGCTTAAGTTGAAGAAAACTTCTGAGTGTTTTCTCTTGGCTTAGTGAGGGAGCAGAAAGTGTGTTTGTGGTTTCTAACTGGCTGAAGTTGGATTCACAAGCACCAGGTTGAAAACACTCAGTCAGTGACAATACTGCATCCCAGAAATACTAAATTCACCCCCCAGAATTTCAGGGAAAGAAAATTATTTTACGTATCTGGAATAAATCACTGTGCAGTTTTACCTCGGACAGCAGGATAACAGCAGTTAGTCACAGTGAAAAGCATCCCAAGTTCAAATGATCCAAAACTGGACTCCTTAGGACAGCAGGGACATGGAGCTCCTGGAATGGGTCCAGTGGAGGACTGTGAAGATGCCCAAGGGATGGAGCATCTCTGGGAGCAGCAGAGGCTGAGGGAGCTGGGGCTGTTCAGCCTCCAGAGCACACCCTGAGAGGGGACTCTTCATGTCCATCAGTACCTGCAGGGAGGGGGCAGAGCACGGCCCAGGCTCTGCTCAGGGGGCACAGCCCTGGCACAGCAGGGACGGGCAGGAACTGATGCCCAGCGAGTTCCACCTGCACAGGAGGAGGAACTTCTTTGCTGGGTTGTGACCCAGCCCTGAGCAGAGACCAGAGAGGGTGTGGAGTCTCCTCAGTGGGGACATTCCAGACCCATCTGGACACCACCCTGTGCCAGGTGCTTTTGGATGGCCCTGCTGGAGCAGGAGGTGGCACCAGGTGACCCACTGTGGTCCCTTCCAACCTGAACCAGCCTGTGATTCTGTGAAATCCACTTTCAGGAATTAAAATGATGCTCTTGGGGACTGTATGGAGTGCAATGAGAGACCACACTCACAGGTTGTGCCTGTGATTATGGTGGAGAAGGTGACACAAAATAAGCATTTTCACTTGAAGCTGAGGCACAACAGGCTGGACAGCCACCAGCTGCTCTCTAGGGGTGGAAAATGGTGATGGAATGAGGTGAGCAACAGGCAAGAGAGTGATGGACTGAGATGTGTTTTGGGACTGGCAATGAGTGTCCACCCCAGGGTGGGTATTTGGGATCACATCATTCCACATCTGGGCAATGACACAGAGGTCACCCTCTGCGAATGGACACATGACACAGAATGGGGGAGGGGAAGGGGGTAGATGATATGCAAAATGTCAGGATATCAATCCATGGGGACTTTGGAAACTGGATCCTTGGAGTGGGTCAGCAGAGGCCACATCTGCAATGCTGCTTCTGGTATTGGACTCCTACATCAAGAGGATGTGGGGAAAGCAGAGAGGGGCCAGTAAAGAGTGACCAGGATGGTGTCAGGAACCCGAGGTACAAAACCAGCTAAGGGAGGTTTGAGGGAGCTGCACTAGGCTCACCTGGTGAAGAGGTGACATTGGTAGCAGACTACGATTACTTTATGCTTTGGTTTGTGATGGGACTTGCTTTTAAATGTCTTTTTCAACTAAATGGTTCTATGATTTTGTATTTGAAGGCGAGTTCCAAAGGCATTGGTGTCAAACTTAAGAAAACTTCCCTGCCTGACCATCCAGGAGCCACTCTGGCACTCACTGCCACATCAGCTGGGCTGGGACTGGAGTCCCTTCACAGCTGCTCCCCCCACACTCACAGTCAGAGCTTGTTTCCTCACCGACTCCATCCCAGGTTTCCCATTGCAGAGTCTCAAACTTCTCCATCCTGAAAGTAATTTAATCGTGCTGCAATACCAAAATAACAGCTCAAGCTGGTGCCTCTGAGGAGGGCCCCAGAACAAAGGAACCCCTGGGCTTTTATCCCCTTGCAGTCCAGGCACAGGAGGTCTGGGGGTCGTCAGCTCCTGCTGTGTCTCTGAGTGTCAGGTCCCCTGGGGGGGACGCAGGTCCCTGGAGCTCTTTGCTGTGCAAAGGGTCGGCAGTTCATGTTCCCTTGCCTTGGGCTCCTGTCCTGTAGCTGCAACCTGAGCCCCTGCCTTAAATGTATTCCCATCAAACTCTTCTCAATAACATCAAGTGAAGTGACCAGGGCAGGAGCAACAGAGTCAGGCTCAGGAGGTCCAGGATGGCCATTAGGAAAAATTTCCTCTCTAGGGGATGGTACAGCCCTGGGTCAGGTTGTGGGAGAGGTAGGAGGTCTCCATTCTTGGAGGGGTTTTATGTTCAGCTCAGCAGTCATAAGCAGCCTGATTTAGTGTTGGGGCTGTCCTGGTCCAAGCTGTAGGCTGGACTGGAGACCTCCCAGCCAGTGGGATGGGACACAAAGCCCTGGTGACGTGCATGGAGATCCTGTTCCTCCACTGCTGAGGCCAGGGCAGGGTTGGATGGAGTACAGCTCTCCTTCCAGACTCACAGGGCAGGTTCACAAAGTCAGATGTCCATCCTGCAGTCCAGAGCCATGGGGTCTGTGCACATTCCAAATGACCCCAAGTGACATTATGTGGAAGAATTGGGCAAGCAGTTAAACACAAGGCCAGGAAGACCAACTCAGCCACTGAGACTCCTTAGTTCCCACTGCAGCCAAGGAGGAAATACTGCTGACCATGAGCAGGTTTTCCACTGTTTTAACAACCCAAAGCTATGACACACTTTAATTTTGACTGCCAGAGATCAAGGAGTGTTTGGACAACATTCTCAGGCATGGGGTGGGATTATTGGGGTGTCCTGTGCAGGGCCTGGAGATGGACTTTGATGATCCCTGTGGGTCCCTTCCAACCCAGGACATTCTGTTTCTGTGATCAGTGGCACAAGCTCTGTCCTCTAGACCCCCACTCGAGTCCAGATGCTGCTCAGTCTGTCTCTGTAGCCATGGGACAGAGAGTGGCCTCAGAACCACTTTTTGTGTCTGACAAATGGCCTTTTCTTTGCTGTTTCATCAGGAAGTCCCCAGGCAGGAGATCCTCAGTCACACACCTGTGCAACACTCAGCACAACAGGGCTCAGTTCAGGGGCTTTTCAGACATTTCCCTCACCAGCACAGGGATTCTGTTGTCTGGTGTAAATACAGCTGCTTGTCCAACTTCTATAAAATTCACTTCTTCAATATCACAGCACTTCTGCTGTTAGAATTCAACAGTGACTGACTTTAGTGTTGATAACCCTTGAGTAAATTATGATTATGGGTGTATCTATCTGTTTAAACCTTTGCAACAGCAAAGGTCTAACAGGGACATGCCGGGAAATGATCATAGTACCTTTTTTCCAGAATTTGGTTCAGACTGTGCAGCTGGAAACCTGTTCTGAAGAAAGAATTCTCTTTCTTGTACAAACCTGTTGGCATAGCTGCAGTGCACTGTACCATGCTGCTCCCAGTCAAAGAGCCCCACTGCCCTGCAAATGAGATTTTGTCCTGGCTTGGCTTCATCAATTTTCTGTCTCACTTCACATGAAACCTCTCAAGACCCTGTGGACCTCATTGAATCATTTAGGTTGGAAAATACCTTTAAGATCACTGTAAACTCCAACTGTGAATTTAAGACTGCCAAGTTCCACTAAACCTTGTCCCTAAGTTACACATTTACACATCCTCCAAGTTCCTCCAGGGATGGTGGCTCCACCACTGCCTGGACCAAGCTCTTTCAGGGATTATTCACCCTTCCTATGAAGAAATTTTCCATAATATCCAATCTAGATCTCCCCTGGTGCAACTTGAAGCTGTTTTCTCTTGTTCTATTGCTTTTTACCTGTGAAAAGGGACCAACCTCCACCTTGCTACAACCTCCTTTCAGGGACGGGGAAGATTCCTCCAGATCCTCCTTCCATCTATTCCTGTAGATGGGCATCACATTTGCAAAACTAAAGTCAAATAGGACCTCCACAGTGAGTCAGAACTGCTGATAAATAATGAAAAGTGGCAAAGGGAGCTCAGCCAGTTCCCTCAGTGCCTTGGCTGGACCTCATCTGGCCCCAGAGACCATGTGAGTCTAACTGGTGCAGCAGGTCACTGACCATTCCCTTTGGATTAGCAGTGATTCTTCCTGCACCCCATTCCTCTCTTCCAGCTCAGGGTCTGGGTATCCTAAGAACAACTGCTCTTACATGAAACTAGATTGTCCAGGAAAAGTTGACTTCCATGAAAGACATCCTTTCCTATTCTGTTTCTGGTTTGCATTGGAAGATCAATGAAAGTCATAATATTTCCTAACCTTGGAAGAATCTGCTGTCATTTTTTAACCTTCTCCTAAATACTTTTTTCATCTCTTCTTAGTACTTAGAGATATCCACTGCACAACAGTTCCTCACAAAATGGACAGCTTCTTGGCTCTTCTGCCACAACCACACTCTTCTCCACGCTTAGATCAGAGATGGGGCAGCTGGGCTCTTCCAGTCACAAGGAAGAAGGCAGGCAGAAAAATTCTGAAAGTTAACAGATTCAGAAAAGCTTGTGGCTGTTTAGAGCTTTTCTGAATTGCAGTAAAGAAGGCAGAGAAGGGAGGCTTATGCACTCAGCTCCCAGCCCTGCAAGCCCTGCAGTCAGCCCAAGCTCCAGCTCAGATCCCAAGTCCAATCCAGCCACTCTGCCACAAACAGCAGGCCAGGGTTTTGCATCAAGTTTTGTCCCAGTCTCCCAGAGTTTCAGCTCTAATACTAAAGTGCTGATGGTTTTTACCTCTGCATGCCAGGTGAGATAATGTATATTAAAAAGTGATACATGGACTGTCTGTGTGAACATAACCACTTAGTATGAACAGAAAAAGAAAAAAGAAATCCAAATGAAGATCTTGGCCTGCTTTCCTCTGCCTGTCTTCAGGTTTGCTCAAGTCATCTTTGAAAACCTACTTGAGTTTCTTTCCTTTTTGAGATTATGTGTGTGTTTAGACAGGATCAGACCAGCATCAGCCTTGTCCAGACACAGAGAAGATAATACTGTACAGCCAAACAATAGCAGCAACATTAAGCCCTAAGTGCATAAATGCTCCTGTTCATTCATTTCCCAGCTGTGCTCCCCCCAGCCCAGACAGCTGCAGTCAGTGCTGGTGCTCTCTCTGCTGAAACAGCCCCACAGCACCACCCCCAAAAGCTCCTGCAAGGGGGTGGTTGGAACCACTTCATTCCTGTATCACTGAGGAAACACCAGAGTCTGACACATCCAAATCCCCTTGCAGCTGCTATTTGGGTTGCTGTCCTGGTTACGGAAGCCAGGATCAGTTTGTCACTGGGTGGGTGTGGATTCTAAACCCTCTGTGTCATTTTTCTCACCAACTGCTCCCCATGGCCCATTGGCAGCAGCTGCCCAGGGCACACCCCACCCCTCAGGGCACAGGGGGGTGTTTGGGAACTCCTGTGGGATCAGGAAGTGTTCCTGCCTTCACACCCACCTGAGGGGTCATGTCTGCTCAGGGGCCAGCAGGGATGCCAAAAATATGCCATTGTTCACCTCACAGAGTAAATCACCCACTGTGAAACTCCCCACCCTGGGGGAGGGACTGGGCGTTCCCACCTGAGCCCAAGTGGAGATAAGTTGGGGTTTTGGGACTGGAACTTCTCGTCAGATCCAGAGGAGGAGCAGAGCCTCGACTGGACTGAGACTGCCATGAGACTGCAACCATCATTGTCACCAGCAGGTTTCTTCCTTTCTTCTTACTTTGAACTTGGGGGGCACGTGGTGCTCAGCACAGGGGTTGGTGAGCTCCACCCTGCTCGTGCCCCACTGTCCTGGGCTGTACATCTCTTTTTTGTGGTACAAATGGATTTCCTCCTGTCTCAGTGTATTTTGTGATCTTTTATTGAATTGTTCTTCTGACTTGCAATCCCACTCTGAGCTGGATTCATTTCTCCTGCTGGTTTAACTCTAAAGCAGCACAGTTGCACTGACACGTGAGGTCCTGGGTGTCCCATCAAACAAGGACAAACCAGAGCAGAGCCCAGCTCAGCTGGTGCAGATTTCTGCTCCAGAGAGGCTTTGTACAAGGTCCACAAAGCCTGGGCTTCTCTGTCTCCACTGACCTCAGCTGAGACCAACACTTTGCCATGTGAAATTAGATTGGTGGTGGTTAATTATGAACATTTTCTGATAATAGTTACTAAAATGTTGCAGGTCTGGCCTGATCCCTCAGCTGGAACTGCAGTGCCCTGAGTGCTGCACAGGCACTGCAACCACCTGCCTGCCCATGGGCTGGAGGGCAGTTTGGGTTATGGAATCCATCACCAGACCTCACTCGAAGCTGCCCATGGTGCCACCAGGACACACGGTCCCTGGGACACAGGGTCAGTGAGAGCCCAGATCCTCCCAGAGTAGGCTGGTTGCTGTCTGAGAACACCCTGAGCATCAGTATCAGAAGGTCCCAGGGGGTGGGTCCCACATTCTTCATCCCCTGCCAACTGCACCAACCTACAGAGCTACATTAAATGTCCTGGGAGACTGGGTGCCCAATGAGATGAATTTGTGGTCAGATCTCATGACTGAGAGAACCTTGGGTTGAATGCAAAATCCGCCATAAAAGACTTAGCCTGGTGGACACCTTTGACAGTTTTCCAGTCCAATCTTCTGCTCCAAGCAGGGCTGACTTCAAAGTTGGAGCAAGTTGCTCATGGTCTTGGCTAGTGAAGTTTTGAAAATCTCCAAGGATTGAGACTCCATCACTTCTGAGCTCAGTCCTTCTTGTGGAGAGGAATTCTTCCCTTATGACCTCATGGGATTTTCTCTTTTAAATCTGTGTCTGTTGTCCCCTGCTCCTTTATCTGTGGGAATAGACTCTGAGTTCCTGGGGGTCCTTGAAGAGCCATTCCCACACTGCAGCTCACTCAGACCTTCCTGCTTCCAGACCTTGTTATTGCTGGGTTTGGCTTTAAAAGGAGGAAACAGGCTGGGGTGCTTTGATTGTCTCCTCTAGACTACAAATCACCTTATGCACTAAGCCATTTTTACAATACATCAGACCAGGGGGTATTTTCCAAATCCCAGGTTGAAAAAGGGTTTTAAAAAGCACACAAATAACGTCCTCAAAGATTGACTGAGGATAAAGCATGCGCAAGAAGTCATTCAGCACCCCTCAACGACAGCAGAGTGGTGAACAGAGCTCCCAATGAGGCAGCAAACAGTGACTCTTTAATGACTTGCATGAATTTAATTTGATTGCTGGGAATAATTGGGCGTTACTGCCCTCTGCTCATTGCAGTTGATCTGAGCAAACATAATCAGAAGAGACGTGTGTTTTCCCCTGAGTGCTCCCCCTGCAGTTGCTGATGAACCCCCCCAGCTGCAGCACCCCAACTGGGGGGGCACAGGCACGCTGTGCCCAGCAGGGTGTGGGAAGGGGCAGAGCCACGGCCCCTGTGCTGCAGAGGGAGGAAGGGCTGTGAGCTCACACCGAACCTCACCTGCCCTGCAGAGAAGGTGTGGGTCATTCCTGCCAGCCTGAGGCATCATTTCACTCTGAAGATTCTTATCAGAGGTGTCACAGGCTGCTCCAGCTCCGTGTCCTCCCAGGGGGGTTGCTGCTGACAGACCCAGCAATGGCAGCACCACCTCCATGCTGGGATGTCCCCACGTAACCCAGACATTCCCATGGGAAGGTGCATCCTGTAGGAGCTTCTATAGAACCAGAGTCACAGGAGGATTAAGGTTGGAAAAGACCCAAGATCATGGAGTCCAACCATCAACCCAGCACCACCACCACGTTCAGCACCCAGACAAGTGCAGCTCACGGGAACTGAAGCTCCTTCAGAAGGACAGTGCTTGTTGCAGTCTGCACAAACTTTGGGAGGAGCATTCCCCAAACCCCCTGAGGGACCGATGCTTTCCTTGCACAGGGGCTCACACACCTCCTGTGCCACGACCTTGGCTCTCTGCCTTGCAGTGATGTCCCGTGGACACCTTCAGACCTTCCCAGGGATCAGCACTAGAGGTCTGCACCTGAAGCCCTTGAAGCAGAAAAGTCCTCCAACACCTGCAGAGGCTGCTGACTCTGACACACCACCACAGCTGACTTTGCCCTTCCTGGAGAGGGCAAAGGCAAGAGTTCATTGCTGTTGGCCACAAGTGTACAGGTCTGCTCAAACAAGCCCACTGAGGTGCTTTCTGTAATGAGTGGCACAGGGCATCTCACGTGGATCTCTACACCACAGGGTGTGCCAGTGTCCCCTGAAGGATCTGCCACTGGCCTTGACAGCTCACTCAGTCAGATGCCCATTCACAAACCTCCTGCCCTCGGTCTGTTCAGGAGCTCCATGTCCTGCAGATGCCTGGGGGGGTTATCATCACCCTGTCAACACAGCATTCCATCCTGCTGCAGATGTGCCCTTTGCAAGCTGAGTACGGGGAAAGAGCTGAGTCACCTCCTGTTCATGGGCATCCAAATACCAAAATGGCCATGAAACAACTCCAGAGATGCCTGTTAGATAAATATTTAGGTGGGAGCAAAGCTGAGGTGTTAGTGGCATTTATCCCACCTAACTAGGGATCATGTTTGGAATTTCAGTCCTTTCAGAGTTTCAGAACCTGTGAGGAGAGAGACAGGCACTATCCATCCCTGCTGTGGGACAGACTGGTGATGAGGGACAGTGGTGCAGTCCCACTCTGTGCTGCTGTGTTAGAGTGGAGAGCACAAAACCCATCTTGGGCAGCTCTCACACTGCCCTTCCTCTGCCAGGGCTGTTCTAAGCCCCACAAAGAAACATCACAGTGTGGACTTAAGAGGTGAGTCATTACAAGTGGGGAGGAAAGAAGATGAAGGATTTTCCATGCCAAAAATATCAATGTTGCAGCAGCTCCTCCTCCTCAAGTGTCGTGAGAAAGTGAGACATCTTTACACCTTCCACCTAAGTGTGTTTTGTACCCAGTGCCCCCTCCAGAAGCTGTTTTCTACCTGTGCTTCAGGGGATGAGTCAGGCAGGATGCTCAGCACCAGAGGTCTTCATTCACCTTCCAGCAGCTTTGGGTGGCAGAGCCCACATGAGGATGAGCAGCCACAGCCCCTCCTGGTCTCAGATCTACGTGGTGTCCATGGAAAGCAGATCCCCAGGATCTTTGACACTCTCAGCCTGAAAGTCTCAGTGGGGCTCTTCAACCACCAGGGAATCAGCAGGTCTAAAATGAACACGGAGCCACCACAGCTGAGACAGTTCAGAGCTGCCCTAAGGGGGCCTGATGTGCCCTGGGCTTGCCTGTGGGGCAGCAGCAAATGGACACTGGGGCTGGGTCAGGGTAACAGCTGGCCCAGGCCAACAGCCTCTACGCCACATTCAGCTCCTCCAGCCTCTGGAGGAAGGACCAAAAGCTGCCTGCTTGGTCAGACTCCTGGAGTAAGGAACAACCCAGTCTCCTGCTGCAGTGGCAGGAGAGTCCCCATGACTGGAAGGAGAGAAGACACCCTGAGATAAAGAGGACACAGCTCAGAGCTGAGGATGCTGCCTGGTAAGGACATGAAGATGTCCTCCAAGGTCTGAACACTTCCACTGCTGCACGTGCAGATCTGCTCCCAGCTCACTTCCCCAGTGCTCTGCTCTGCAGACACAGCTGCTTCAAGAGCGTTTTGAACAGCTTGAACTTGTGCCCAGGAAAAGTGTCCACTGTGCAGGAATGTCTTTGGAAGCATCCTGAACTCTGCTCCTGGGAGCGGTGTGTGGGTTTAGAGAGGAAAACCCTGACACACTGAGTGCAGCATTCCTGCCAGGACCCCTCTGCCAGAGGCACATTGAGGGGCACAGGAGCAATCCCAGCTGCATCCAAAGGCAGCACTGCCTGTGCCAGGGGCCAGGGCTCAGCCTGGAAGCAGCTGGGATGGGTACAGAGGACAGCACATCCCACCTGGAGGATCCAAAGCCCCGGGATGATCCCCCACCCTGGAAACATGGAAGGACATTGTTACTGACTCAGGAAGGCTTTTCTTATGGTGACCCATCACCAGAGAGATGTGATGTGCAGTTTGGCCCCTGCACTACTCCAGTAATACAACCTGTAGGATTTCCTTGGTGTGTTTATGTACCGACACAGGTAAGAACAGTCACAAAATACCACAATGAAGGGACTCAGTGTCCTCAGTGACCTCTGAGCAGGTTGCTGGGGGAAGATGCAGCTGAATAGCACTTGAGAGAAACAAAAAGAGTCCAGGGTTCAACAGTCCTTTAAGTCCTTTTAGGCCTCCACTGTGAATTGCTGCCAGTAGTCTGAGGCTCAGACCCCAGGCAAGCACCTTGACATGAATCACAGACAGTTTTGCAGAACAGACAAGATGCAAGAAGAGCAAAGCCAGAGAACCAGTGCAGAGTGCCAGGCTTCCAGCAGCTGGGCACCAGGGGGTCAGGCTTGGTTCTACCACCACGGGATGTGGCACAGAGTTCTGAAGCTGCAGAAGAGAATATAAATGAACAGAAAATAAACAAGATCCAAAATAAATGAGATGAGAGGTGAATGTGAATATGTGCAGGCAGATAGAACAACCTTTGCTTTTCACATAGCATGTGATATGCAAACAGGTCTAAGAAGGGTAGAGATTGGGGGGGGGGGGNTGGGGGGGGGGGGTCCATTAACCAAGTAATTAAAGCAGGAGCAAAAAGAGAAGAAAGGGAGCAATGGAAAGTTTAGAAATACAAGGATAGTGAATAGCAACAGAGCAAGAGCATTTCCTTGAAATGCTACCCAAAGGTGGGTCAGCCCTGAAGGGCAGACACAGGACCTTCCAGCAAAATGCACCCTCAGGTGAATTCAGAGAGGAACTGAGGCTGGATTAATCCAGGAGCTTCTGCAGTCAAAACATGACATGAGTATTAAATCCAAGGGACACCAGGAAAATGTGAGACCCCAGCTGAGCCCTGTGGTTGCTCTTCATGCACTTGATTCCTTGCTGATCTGGGTCCTGATGATATCTGAAATCAGGTAAAAAAGAAAGAGTCATCAGCTGGAATCACGCAAGTCATGAAAATGTGCAGGAGTGGTCAGACCCCAGGGGCACCATCCCCATGGCAGCGTGGCCTTGCACTGGTGAGGTGGCACCTTATGTCTTCCCCAGCTCCCAACAGACTTCACCACGAGGATGTCCTTCCTGAGAATCCCCTACTGTCCCTGACCCTCAATCACCCTTCAGCCACAGTCAGAGGGACTGGCTTTTCTCTTCCTTTGTCTTCCTGTTAGTTTAGTGAAGGTGACATTAATTTCACTCTCACTGGCTCAAGATAAATACACTCCTACCAGCCATAACAGGTTTGCTATAGATTTTATGGCAAGACAAAGTGTTTCAGGGTCTGGTTGTTTCCTTAACTGCTAGTTTTCTAATCTCCATTTTGAACTCTCTCTCTCACTGATTAAGAAAGAAGAGGAAAACCTTGTCATTCCATCTGGACAAAATTAACCCAAACTCCAGTCCCCTGCAGTTTCCTCATTTTTGACCAGTGCTGGAGGAATGAACTTCTGATGGACCTGTGCCCATGCTCTGAGAACACACCTGCTCTGCCTGTGGACAACTGGAAGGCCAACAAGCGCATTTGGTAGGGATGGAGTCCAGGACTGAGCCCCTCACCTTCCCTGGCAGCACGAGGTGGGGGCAGCGACGCAGCCGCCCCGACCCCACAGGGCCGGTGGTGCCTGCCCTGCCCACACTGAGGGGCTGTTCCAAGGCCTGCCCAGGGGCAGATGTGCAGCCCTGCCTGCTCTGCCTGCAGGAGCTGCTCCAAGGGGAGTTCAGAGCTGAGTGAAGATCAGTAATCCCTGAAGATCGGCCTTGGAGGTTCATCCTTCACAGCACATCAGTGCTCTTGGATGTCCCTTATCCCACGACCCCACCAGCCACCGCAGCGATGTGGGACCCCACGGCTGGTCCTGTGATCAGGCAGCACAGCTGCCCCAGGTGGGAGCACCTTGTCCCTTGTCACACTTGGCACCCACACCTGCAGGGGCAGAGCCTGGTGGGAGCTCAAACATCAGCGCTGCAGAACTGAGCTCCTGCTCTCCCAGTTTGCTCCATCCCCCCGACTCTCCGAGAGCATCCCCCCTCCCCTC
>VXAU01000227.1:368809-393299 GCA_013399695.1 Formicarius rufipectus
CCCTCCCCCCTCCCCCCGCCCGAGGAGCCGCTCCTGCAGATTGCTTTGTGGTAATTAGCACGTCGGTGGGGCTGGGAGAGCAGAGCAGGGAAGTGGAACAGGAGGAGAAGCTAACGAGGTCAGAAGACAGCATGTGGCATCCCCGCGAGGAGAGGGAAGAGGATTCACAACCTGCTGCAGTCAAAGACGCACCTGCCTGGGATGAATCCCCGAGGCCGGGAGAGAGAAAGGAGAGGGGGAGGATTTCGTGCTGTCACACACGGCAGCAAGTCCTTCCCTCCCGTTTGTTTCGGACACTAATTAGGTCAATGTTGCCCTTGTAGATTCAGCCTGGAAACCTCAGGTCTGCTTGTGCTGCAGGTTGCAGGTCTTGGCAGGTGGGAAGGGAGAGGGCTGGACCTCGGGATGGGGACAGTGAGCTCTGGGCTTGCTTGGTGCTCTCTGCCCTTTGGTACTTGCTTGATTTAAGAGGCTTTTCACCCCAAACTTGTGGCAGAACAACATTGCCACTTCCTCAGCCCCACACTGGCAGAGTGACCGAGGGGCAAAGAAGATCTGCCTGTAAACCCCACGCTGCAGGAGGTCACTGTGCTGGTTTAGAGTTAAACCAGCAGGAGAAATGAATCCAACTCAGAGTGGGATTGCAAGTCAGAAGAACAATTCAATAAAAGATCACAAAATACACTGGAGGAAAATCCATCTGTGCCACAAAAACCAGATGTACAGCCCAGCACAGCGGGGCACGAGCAGGGTGGAGCTCACCAAGCCCTGTGCTGAGCACCACGTGGGCCCTGAGTGCAGAATAAGAAGAAAGGAAGAAACCTGCTGGTGACAATGATGGTTGCAGTCTCGTGGCAGTCCCAGTCCAGTCGAGGCTCTGCTCCTCCTCTGGATCTGACGAGAAGTTCCAGTCCCAAAACCCCAACTTATCTCTGCGTGGGCTCAGATGGGTCTCTCCCCCAGGGTGGGGAGTTTCATAAGGAGTGATTTACTCTGTGAAGTGAATAATGGCATGTTTTTGGCATCTCTGATGGCCCCTGAGCAGACATGACCCCTCAGGGGGGAGTTCTCACCCCTGAGTCATTGGTGTGCAGACAGGAACACTTCCTGATCCCCCAAGAGTTCCCAAACACCCCCCTGTGCCCTGAGGGGTGGGGTGTGCCCTGGGCAGCTGCTGCCAATGGGCCATGGTGGGCAGGTCATGATAAAAACGACACAGAGGGTTTAGAATCCACACCCACCCAGTGCCAAACTGGGCCTGGTTACCACAACCAGGACAGTCACAGCAACCAACGCTGCGTCCCCGGTGCTGCTGCTCCCAGCACTGCCAGCCGGGTTGGAGCTCACCCAGCACCACAGCCACAGCCTCTTTCTCGGTGAGATCTTCATTGATCCGTGATTCACATCACAGATATTCTGGGAGAGTTCTGAGGAATCACCTCCAGAAACCTGAACTTAAGGAGCGTTTTGCTTCTGTGTTTGCTCTCGGTGGTGGAACACTGAGCTGCGGAGCACAACAGTGGGTCCAGAAAAGCAGCAAAACCAGGACAGACCAGGAAGGATCAGCATGGAAGAGAGAGAAAAAGATCCATCCCTGTTCACCACACCAATCCCAGGACTTCTGCAGAAAGAATAAGGTAAAATCAGATGTTACATATCCTGAACATGTTTCATAATTTTATTTTACATCAATATAGAAACATTAGCCCTAAATCCCTGGGTATGAAGGTGTGATGCAGCTTGAAGAGGGAAGAGGAAATTCTTTCTTACAGGGGTTATTATTGCCCAGAGAAGTTGCTGATGCCCTATCCCTGGAAGTGTTCAAGGCCAGGTTGGACAGGACTTGGGACAACTTGGTCCAGTGGAAAACATCCCTGTCCATGGCCAGAGGTGGAACAAAATGAACTTCAAAGTCTCTCCCAACCCAAAACATTTTGTGCTTCTAGGATTTCATAACCTACCACCATGAAATCCTTGCTGGCTCCTCTGGAGCACAGTGGAGAGCTGGGCTCCTCAGTCACCAAACAGTTTTGATCAAATCTGTGGGCTCCTATGCCCATAACAGCAGCACAATCCCATTGGGATGGCAGTGGCTCCAGGTCTCTGCTGGTGAGGGTCAGGTTCATGGCAGAGAGGCAACTCCCAGCAGTCCCATTCAGAAGGGCATTCAACCAGGAGGTGACAACCCCTTGGCAAGTGCAGCACAATTCTTTATTAGGGAAAGGGAATTGAATGCTGATACCACCCAGATAAATCACCACAAGGTCACCTGTCTCCTCTCTGTGTCCCTCTGGCACACACACATGTCTGTGTGCACACCCCTTATCCTCTCCTCCCACTTCAGCAGGTGCTGGTAAAGGAGGGTCACCTTGTGGCCCCAGACAGGTCCTGTCCAACACGTGTTCCCCTGGAAGCACATCAGCCCTTCAGCACCCGTGCTCCGGTTGGGTGGGGCTGCTCTGCCCTCCGCCTCTGTGCTGTCCCACCCAGGCCGTGAGAGGGGCGGGTTCCCCTCCAGAAGTGCCCTCAAATGACTTCCTGGGAAGCTGGCAGAGTCCCTCTGACTTTTCCAAATCAAAGGTGCTTGCTCTGGAAATCAGAAGCAGGTTTTCTTCCCAGCCAGTTTGGTTGGCTGGCTGTTGGTGAGAAACACAGCCCAAGTGCTGGCAAAACTTGCAGGGTCCGGAGCCCTTTGGCTCCAGCCCAGCCACGCTGGCTCAGCCCCTGGGCAGGTGATGGATGTCTGGGCAGGAGTGATGACCCCTTGTCATCACTGTCACCCTCAAGTGATGGCAGGTGACATCATAATGCAATGCCTTCTCTGCCATCCCTCTCCTGCAGGGTTCTGCCCTGGCTTTCTGCCACGCTGCACATCGCCCCAGGGCTCCCAGCACCAGCATCTCCCTGCTTCCATGGAAAGACAGGACTCACCCTTCACCAGGAAGCCCTTTCTTCACTGAGTTCTTCATTTTCACTCCCTTTCTCTCTGGACTTTTGAGTCCTGAATTCCTTCCTTTCTGGCTGACAGTGGGGACTGGTGATGGGAAGGCAGATTCCTCCCTTGCCACCCCATTGCCCTGCCCCAGGCTGTGGGACAGCCCTGAGGACTCAGCTCCTGGGTGAGGAACATGTCCCTGGCTGGAGCAGGATGCCCATGGGAAAGGCTGGCACCCTGGGCCCTTGCACTGATAATCTGTCTCCTCTTTGCTCCAGGCAGGACCCACAGACCCAGAGGGTCACCCTGCAGTGAGTCTCCCTGCTCCCTGATACATTGCCCTGCAAGAAATCCTCTCCCTACCTTCTCTCCTCCCGTCTCTCCTCGTTGCTCCTGTCCTGGTGTGGCAGGAGAGGGAGCAGGGACAAGCCCTACAAGAAGCCCTACACAAACCTGTTAATCTCTCCAGCACTGACCTGTTATTGACAGCTGGAAACCCCCCAGCCCCCCCAGCCCCACAGCAGCCTCCCAGTCCTGAGGGGTAGCGCTGATCTCTGCTTTCTGTGACCAGTGACAGGACCTGGGAGAACACCTGGAGCTGTGCCAGGGCAGGGGCATCTCAGGGAAAGGTTCTCCTTCCCCCAGAGGGTGGTGGGCACTGCCCAGGCTCCCCAGGGCAGTGGGCACGGCCCCGAGGCTGCCAGAGCTGCAGGAGGGTTTGGATGATGCTCTGGGGCACAGGGGGGGATTGTTGGGGTGTCTTTGTAGGACCAGGGGTTGGACTGGATGATCCTGGTGGGTCCCTTCCAGGTCAGGATATTCTGTAACTCTGTCATTCGCTGCTTGGTAACAGTTTAAAACTGATTTTGTAAAAAATTCTTGTTCACATAGTTCTGGACAACATTGCTGGTTTCTCACCTTTCCAGCTGCTTCAACAAGGAATGTTCCACACTCCTGGCCCAGGCCCTGCCCTCGATCTTGTGTTCCCTGTGTCAGTGGCTGTTGGGTGCCCCATCCCAGCAGCTGCCACAGTCTCTGCAGAGCTGGGTCACTGTGCCAGACTCACTCCTTTTTTGGAGTCTTTTTGGTCCAGTGTTTTACTGGGCCATGGCTGAGCACCTGGATGGAAGGGAGGGATACACCAAGAACCACAACCACCCCCTTGTGCAGCTGCCAGCTGGGGGCTCAGAGCCCCTCTGTGCTCCCTCCTCCAGGACTGCTGTGCTCTGCCAGGGCAGCACCCGTGGGATTTCCAGGGCTGGTTCACATCTCCAGCTGACCAGACACACGTGGTGGGGCCAAAGCAGAGCAGTTGCTGAGATGAAGCTGTCACCAGCCTTCCTGGAGCACGACCTGACCAAGGGGCCTCAGGAAAGAGGAGACTCTCCCCAGCCCTGGTGAGTTCAAGCTCATGTGCTCGCACAGGCTCTGCCCCACGTGCACCCTCCTGCCCGTGGCAGGACCCAGGCTGAGATCCAAACCTCCCAACTACCTCCCTCTCCATTTCACAAGCCCTGAAACCCCTCCAGGCACAGACTCAGGACTCAAATACAGTTGTTTCAAATCTCATCCACTCATCCATGCTGCTTTTCATCTGGTGATGGTTTGTTTAGCCTGTCCCTAGCAAGTGACCCATGAGGAGCCTGGCAGTGTTTATGCTCCTGCTGCTTAGCAAATAACCGTGTGACCCCCTGGGAAAATCCGAGTCAAGTCCTTGCCTGGCTACTGACCCATGTAAACAGCAGGAATTACTCCTGTGGCTGCAGTGATACAGGTCTGAGGTCAGGGGATTAAGCTACAGGGAGTGAGTGCTGCTTTGCTGCTCACTGACAGCATCTGCACAGAGGTTTGGTGCCTCACACTGACAGGAAACTTTGCCTTCCCTGCCCGTCTCAGCTTTCCCAACCTTCAGGAGACAAGCCCAGAGCATCCACCTGTTTGATCTGCTCCCCTCATGGGTCTGGGAAACCAGCAAGAGGTGCAAAGAAAACAAAAAGAGGTCAGAGAAGAAGCAGAGACAGAGAACAAACACAAAGGAATGATGGTCTCTAGATGCTGGGCATGGGACATCACTGCCTTGGGAGCAGTCCAAAGGGAAGAGGGCATCTCCCACCCCCCGTGCCTGTCCTGCTCTAGCCACTGGACCAGCAGTGAGCATGGTGGGATCACTGGGGTAGAGAGACAGCGAGCAGCACGAGCTGATGTGATGGACTTGGTGTGACAATCCTGCTGTCCCTGCACAGCTGAGGCCACAAATGCCAAGTCCACTGGTGGTTTCTGCTCATATCTCTTGAACTCTTACTTCCACCAAGTTTCCAGTTGTGCCTCTGGCTGTGCCTTCCATCCTTTGCATGCTTGGAAGCAATTATGGCATTGGGTGTTATTCACAGCACCCAGGCATGTACCAGAACTGCACACGGGAACTGATGGCTCTCAGAGGGGATGTTGCACCAGGGACATGAAAAGAAACAGTCTCTGCTCCTCCTGCTCCTTCTGTGTCTGCTCCAGTTTTTCCACATGAGAGGCACAGGTGGAAGGGGAGCAGCAGCTCTGAGGTTTGCCAGCAAAACAGTGGGAGGGGCACGGAAAGGGCCAGAGTGACCCAAACTTGGTGAGTACAGAGCAGGAGGAGAGGGAAGCACATGGAGCCCTGGGCCATGTCTGGACTGAGGGCAAGGGTGCATAATTCAGGATCCATCGGATCTTCACTGGATCCAGTGAGACTGTGGGGTCCCAGATGGGCACCATTCCTCTGTCCAGAGGGTGATGGTGTCTGATGCCTCCTCCCAAAGACAGCTTGGTTTTTGCTAATCCATACTTCTGGGGTTACAGAAAATGGAAGAAAGGAAAAAACAAAACATGGACTTATCAGCTGAAATTCATGTTTTCCTGAGAAATCTCCTCACTTCCCCATGGAATGGTAGGGGAGTCAGCTGCTGTGGCACTGTTGCTCCTGGCACAGTGCCTCAAACAGGATGGCTTTACTGAGACCTGGGTGATATTAGTAATAGACAGTTGTCCTGGAATAGCAGTTTTGTCTCTACCCCCAAGCTCCACACAAAGAGAACTCTCCCTTCCCAGGCAGTGCACAACCACATGTGCATACCAGAGCTGGGAACAGCACACACCCCCATGCTCCAGGTCCTGCTGCTGGTGGCTCTGCCACACACTTGTTACGCCACCCTGGGTCTCCTTCTTCTCACCTGAACCTCCAACCCCTCCCCATGTCGAGGGGGTAATTAATAACACATGGTTTCCTTCATCTTCAATGTAAACTGATAACCCACCAGTGTCTCTTACATAGTGGAAACTCATCTTTCACCTGCCCCATGGGCTTATTTGATACCTGCTGCTCACCTTGGCCCAGCACAGGAGCTGCCAGCGGGACTCTTCAAGGAGATGCTTTCCTGGTTTTTGCTGACCTGGGTCATTAATAAATTTAAATTCGAGTAAAAAGCTGTCAGCTGTTTTGCCTGATAAATACGTGCACGTGGGATTTGTTTCAGCTCAAGAGAAAGTAGCAATGTCTTTGACTAAAAGTTGCTTGGAAAAACTGTGGCTTACACAAATGAGTCTTGCAGCACCCGCAGCTTGGAGAGCTGCTTTGTGCCTCGGTGTGGCACCGCTTTGTTATTCACCTCAGCACTCCGGAGTTAATTACAGAGCTCACACTTTCTCTCGGCGCGATCGCTTCCTGCTGTTTCATGATTCATTACTTGTAAATGAGTCCCTGTGGCTCCTGCAAAGCTGATTCGCAGCGTCACGAAATCCTCCGATCTGTCCTTTGGCTGAGCCTTTGCTGTTCACGCCTGTGCCTGCTGCTGGGGACACGGTCTCGGAGTTACAGGCAGTGGCTGCCACTTGAAGAATTGTTTCATCTTCTTGGCAAAAAAAACCAAACAAACAAAACCAACAAAAACACTTTTTTTTTTCTTTTTCTTTTTCTTTCTTTTTTTTTTTTTTTTTTTTTTTTTTTTTTTTTTTTGTTTGTTTTTGTTTGGGTTTTTTTTGTTTTGTTTTGTTTTGTTTTGTTTTGTTTTGGTTTGTTTTGTTTGGGGGTCCCAAAGTTTCCATTTACTTTGGGGCTGCGAAGTGAGATCCCTGCAGGGCAACAGCTCCAAGGCAGAGCCACGAGTCAGCTCCAGACAGGGAGATGGGAACAAGATCTCCAGAGTGCAATTGCACTTCACCATGATCCCCACATCAGCCCACCCGTGTCCAGTGTGGATCTTAGCCCAGAAAGGTTTCTCCTAACCAAGACACCACCAGTGGCCAGGGACATCCTGAACGTGTCTCTGGGAAGAGGAATTTAAGCATCACCTCTGGACTAGAGCAATGACTTCTGTCATCTGAGATGGACAGAAAAGAACCATCCCAGACTGGAACAATGAACTTTGTTGCAGTTTGCAATTAAACCCCAATTTTAGGGTGCTTTTCCTGGACCAGGTGAAGCACCTGCTCCAGGACTGTGTACCTGGTGAGCTCCAGTAGAGCAGGCTGGGATTGGCAGGACACCAAGAACTGCCTTCTACTCACTGGTCACCACATTCTGAGTGGGAAAAGCCTCACCAGGAAATCCTGGTTGTGACTTACTCATGGCAGGACAGGAACAGCCTCCTACATGTGCCCCAAATTCATGCCCTGGGGACCACAGTGGCTGTAGGCAGGTCCTGCTCAGTCCCAGGATCCAGTCCACCTCCTGGGCCTGTTTATCTGCTCCCTGAGGACATTGCTACAGCAAGAGCTGCAATCCATCACCCCGAGTGCTGGGTGCCCTCCTCTCCTCAGGACACCAGGGTTTAAAGTTCTGCAGAAAATCATAGAATCCCAGAATGATTTGGGATGGAAGGGACCTTAAAGTTCATTTCATCTCAACCCCCTGCCATAGGCAGGGACACTTTCCACTACCCCAGGTTACTCCAAGCCCTGTCCAACCTGGCCTTGGACACTCCCAGAGATGGGGCAGCCACAGCTTCTCTGCCCAACCTGTGCCAGGGCCTGCCCAGCCTCACAGAGAAGAATTTCTGCACAATATCCCATCTAACCCTGCTCTCTGACAGGTGTGAAGCCATTCCGCTTGTCCTGTCACTCCATGCCCTTGTCCAGAGTTCCTCTCTGTGAAGAACAAGGCAGTCATGGTAAGGAGCACGTATTCCTATGACAGTCTTTAGCATTGCAGAGAGGTGATGCACAGGGCACAAACCAGCCCAAAGAAGGACTCCTGGGATCATCTTCCCTGGGCCCATCTCAGTCTTCCCAGAGGTGAAGTTTGAGGCACAAAGGAAAGGTCCTCACAAGTAACTGGACTCCACAGAGAGCAGGAGCACAGAACAGACCCAGGAGGATGGTCCCTGCCATGGATGTGACTGCAGGGACATCCACAGGACCACAGATCTGTCTGAGACCTCCTGGAAATAAAAGGAGGAAGAATCTGTGTTTTCACCAGACAACAGTTCGAGGTAGGAGGAACCTTCTCTCAGCTCAGGGTTAGGACTGATCCCACCTAATCCACCACCTCCAGCCATGAGTGAAGATCAGGGATCAGTCAGGAGTTTGCAACCCAACCTGACAGTCATTTGGGGCATCTTCCCAGGGGAACATTTGAAAACAACCTGCCTACCAAAGGGGTATGCCCAGCTCTGGGAACAGAGCATTGGAACAGCCCCTTCTCCTGGCCTGGGGTGGGTGACACAGCCCCCCGTGCTCACAGCCCCCTGTGCTCACAGCCCCCCGTGCTCACAGCCCCCCGTGCTCACAGCCGTGCCCTGCTTCTACACGGGTGGGCACAAACTGCCTTCCCCTCTGGAGTGGGGCCCAGGCAGCAGGCTGGGCATGGCAGGAATCTTCATCTCTGGACCAGCATCCTTCTCCTTTGTAGTCAGACAATGACAATGATTTCAATTTTGTTTCGCTTTCTTCTTTGTCACCAACATTTCTTTTGTCCCTCTCTCCCTTTACAAATGTTAATTTACGTCTTTGTCTCAGCTGTAGCTGTTTCAGTGCATTGTCTTTTGCCAACTGAAACGAAATCCTCCTCGATAGACAGATCTGAGAAAATTAACATCATACTGCAATTTGGAACAGGCACAGCTGCAGCAGCTGCTCAGCTGAAGAGAAGGAGACACAAAACCAACAGGATTGTTGGTTTGAAAAGCACCTCCAACCCAGAAGAGCTTTGGGGCCGTACTCTGTCTGTGCTCATCAGAGACTTCCTTTGTCATCAGGAGCCAGGAGAAGTGCCTAGGGGCAGAGTTTTACATTCCTGCAGAATTTGCATCATCCAGGGCAAGAAGAGGTCTGGGGACCTGTGTGCCAGTCTCCCATCAGTGCCCAGATAGGTCATGGAGCACGTCCTCTCGAAGTCCTTATCCAAAATTGTGAAGGATAGAGGAGCAACCACAAAGAGCCAGAATGGGTTTACTGAGGGCAAATCATGCTGGGCACCCCCTCTGCCCTCCACTGCAGGCTGGGCAAACCTGCACGTGGGTGGCTGAACACTGGCCAAGGCACTGGACTCACCAGTCCTCAGGGTGGACTGACGGGGGGTGGGCCATGAGGAGTGTGTGTCCCCCAGGGGGACGGTGGGGTTCACATCTTCAACCCCTCAGGGGTGACAGAGAGCTCCCCCCAGCAAATGCACGAGGCAGGATTGGGGTTGTGCATCAAAGGTGAGATCACCCCACAGGGACCCTGGCAATGGGACCTTGCAGGGGCTCAGCAGAAACCTCACCTAAGGACAGGTGCAAACCTGTGGGGCACAATAATCCCATCCCTGGGTCCAGGTCAGACCCACCTGGATGAGTGGCAGCCTGGGAAGGGTCTGGGTGTTATGGGGGACATGAGGCTGGGAGTGACCCCACGGGATGACACCACTGTGTCACCCTGGGGCAGCATGGTCGGTGCTCCAGGTGGAGCTCAGGGATCAGCCCCTTCCTCAGCACTGCTGAAGCCACACCTGAAATGCTGGCACTGGGCTCTCCCATGGACAGAGGGGTGGGGAACCCAGAGAGGGGCCAGCAAAGGGGCCAAGAGGCCTGGGGCACATGTCCAACAAGGAGAGGACAAGGGGGCTGGGCTGTGTTAGTTCAGATGAAAGGATAAGGGACAATCTGATGGCAGTGTGGGGACACTTGAATTGGAGTTACAAAAGCAACAGAGCCAAAATCTTTTTGCTAATGGGGTGGGCAGGTCCTGGCACAGCTTGCCCAGAGAAGCTGTGGCTGCCCCATCCCTGGAAGTGTCCAAGACCAGGTTGGATGGGGCTTGGAGCACCCTGGGCTGGTGGAAGGTGTCCCTGCCCATGGCAGGAGGTGGAATGAGATGAGCTTTAAGTTTCCTTCCATCCCAAACCACTCTGTGAATCCATAGTATTGCAAGGGTTAACAGGAAACACACCAGGAGGATGCTGAGGATCCACAACTACATGTTGGACCCTGAATAACTCACATCATTGTAGGGGCACCTGGTTTCTGGAATTGTTTTGTTTACTGTGGACTCTCTGATGTCTCAGTAGGATTGTGAAACTTCTGCCATGGCTGGAGCATTCAGGCTGCATTCCCTGGCATGCCACCACTTGTCTCACTTCCTTTCAGAGGAAATAATCCACTTAATTTAACTTTTCAACTGATGCAGAGATGAAGTTATAGCTACCAGAGAAAGACAATACTCTCTTTAGGCTTGGGACCTTGCTCAGCTCCAACTGTGGGAGGTTGGAGCATTCTGAGGTTACATGTCTCTCCTGGGAATCTTCTGTTCTCTGCTATGGAAGAGAAGATCTTAAAATGAACTTTTGGTTAGACCCAGGCCAACAGCATGGGTGTGATGAAGTAGCTGCTCAGTCATGGACTATGGGCAGAGTGCACCTCAGAGGCACTTCAAGTCCAGACCAGCTCACTACTGGTTGGGCATGTGGAGTAGAGTGATGGAGTGGCTTTGATAGGCACTTGGCTTCCAGCTGGGGTCAACCCACCTCACACAAACTCCCTTGGCGTGTGGGTTTCCCACCCTGCCAGTGCTGAGAGAAGTGAAGTGCCGTGGCAGACCCCAGAGCAGGATGGAAAGATGCTCCTTTAAGATGATACCTGGAAGGTGACAATGACAAAGTATTTGAATTTGGTCCAGCCAATGACTTAGAAAGAGCTGAGGGATAACTGGGTTGAGATCCTTCAGAACCACACTGTTGGCTGACCATCTGACATAAATAAGCAGTGCTTATATCAGAGCTAATCAAGGCTTTCTTCCTGTCAAGTATAGGTGGGACTGGCACATATCTCTGTGGGCATTTCCCATCTTGAGGTTGTCTTTCTGCTTCTGGTCCCCCTTCCTGGACCCCCCACTGCAGAGCACATCAGGATGGGTGCTGTACTCTGGGACCAAACCTCATGGAGCATTGCAAGGGCAGGGAAACATCCTCCCTGATCCCTGTCTCCCTTTGTAGCCCACCTTTGAAAAGGCAGAAGCAAAGCCAGTGTCGTGCTGGGGTGTTTATGGAATCATGGGAAAAGCCTGGAGAGGGGCAGTTGGATGGTCTCAGCTCCGAGTCATCCACTGAGTCATTTCTATCCATTTTGTCAGAGATGCTGAGGTCTCAAAGCCCCTCACTCCATGTAAATACCAACACCAGCAGCTGGCTAGAACACAAGCATGTCATCTTGAAGACTGTGTGTTCTGCTGGGCAATAGCCAGAGATCAAGCAACACTCAGAGATCAACCAACACCCACGTCCTGGTTGGTCCCTTATCACACGTGTGGCCTTGGGACAGCCCCCACAGCTCAGGGTGTGAGCTATGGTGGGGGAGAAGAGGTTATAGCACAGTGTTGGGGGACAGGGTGGTACAGGAGACAGGAGAAGGAGCTGAGGGACTTGTGTTTGGGCACCCAGGTGGACAGGGATGTGGCCTGGGGGCATAGGAAGGGTTTCTAAGTATGCAGTTTCACCAGCGCACAGTTATGCAGGAAAGGGAGTGTTAAGTCAGTAAAATGGAGCCAGAGCCATAGCACAGAGACCTGGAAAATCAGGTTTTCTTTCCAGTGGCATGCTGAAAAATCCTGATTCTTGAGATAGTGAGGCAGAAAGAGCAGCACTGAGTTCCAGTGGCAGTGAGGTGAGGCTCAGGGGCAGTTCCCATCACCCAGGCCCTGTGCCAGTGCACAGTGGTGCACTTGTGTCCACAGTCATTGAGACAGATGCAGAACTTCAGCCTGGGGGCTTGGTGAGAGGTTTGGTCTCACCCTCAGTAGCTACAAGCCAAGTCCTGAGTCACTCTCTTAGAAGTCATTGAGCTGAGGGTGGTGGTTCCATCACCTGAGCAAGATCCCACAACCATTCTGTCAAAGGTTTCATTTCCCACTTTCTGGAAGGGGAAATGGCTTTGGATCATTCAGATTCATACAGCTGGGACCATGTCTGGGTCTGTGGCAAGAGCAGTGAGACCTTTCTTTTGCTGGAAGGACAACACAGCTTTGGGTATGAAAAGCCCATTGTCACTTTGAATAATGTACTCTCTACAAGGACATAGGATTTAATGCCAACAAAACCCCTCTGGGTTCAGCTTCATGTTACACAGGTCAGTTCCCATGCCAGAGATCCGGTGAGTTCCAAGTGTCTGCTCCTTGTTTCCAGCTCCTTAATAGTTTAGGAACGAGGGGGAAAAAATGGAAAACAAAGATTTAAAAATTGTTTCTGTGGTTGGCTACAAAAGTCTAATAAAAGGAAAAAAGGTGCTTATAAGAAGGCTGAAGAGGGACTTCGGATAAGGGCCTGGAGTGACAGGAGAAGGGGGGATGGCTCCACACTGCCAGAGGGCAGTTAGATGGGATATTGGCACCTGTGAGGGTGGGCAGGCCCTGGAACAGGTTGGGCAGAGAAGCTGTAGCTGCCCCATCCCTGGGAGTGTCCTTATACCCATTCACACCAGCTTGAATAAAACCAGAATGAGCCACAAAGAGTTACAGATAAATTTGTCAAGTATTTGGTTTTACATGTTATAGTTCAGGAGCCCAAATTCAACCACAGTGCAATTATTCCCTCTCACAGCTCCAGTGTGCACAAATGCACTGAAGGAGGATTGAAATCTCTCTGGGTATCGTATGATTTTGACAAGAAAAGCTGAACATCTTCCCAGGCCACCAAGACAAAAGCCCAAATCAGAGCTAATAAACAGCACAACCAGCTGCAACTGCAGAACCAGGACACAAAGGGAAAAAGACTTCTCAGCACTTTCATTTCCAAAGTGAACTTGCTCCCTCGAGCTGAGCAGAACAGCACTCCAAGGCTGGCAGAGAGGGTCTGACCCCTCAGGTTTGCAGCAGTCACCTCTCCAGGGATGTTGGAGGTTGATGGTGTTGAGTTGTTTCCAGGACTGAGTCCAAGCGGACTGGAAAGCTCCGGCTCTGGGAAGCTGCCTGATTATGCTGTGCTAACCGGCAGAATGCCTCAATTAATTCCTCAATTAAATCCTCAATTAACTTATCAGATGTAGGACAGGCTGAGCTGGACAAGGCAGTTGATGCCTCAGCAGAATCCTTTGCCAGGCTGGAAAGAATGTGGAAATGATTCAGGATTAAAATTCCTCTGGCCCATCCAGCTCCCCCCAGTGCAAGCACAGCAGGACCGGAGCCCCGGGCGATGGCAGGACAAAAGCTGCTCCCTGATGTGCCCTCGTGGCACAGCCCCTGCTCACGGCTGGACCATGCTCAGCCCTGTGCTAGAGAGATCAAGAGGAAGAGATCAAATAAAAATGCCAAGGGTTCCCCCTGGGGTGAATTTTGCTGAGTTTACAGTCCCGATGTTCCCACGGGCCGTTCGCTGCCCCCTCTCTCCTCAAACACAGGGGATGGGTGGCATTTGTTTACACCTGTGATGAGAGGAAGGGAAAGCCTATGTTTGTTTTACTTGGGACTTATGATGTTTATTTTGTTTGCTTATGCTCATTTTGTTTATGCTTATTTACCTAAGACTTATTATAATGCTTATTTCTATGCTTTTATACTTATTACAGGATTTGCTTAATAGAATGAAATTCACTGTAACAAGACTCACACAATGTCCTTGAAAGGGGCCGTGCCGAGAAGCCCAAAGCTTCTTGGACCAATTAAAACAGCCAGGATACCCAGTGATAAATCAGAAAACATGTCAAAAGGACAAGGTAAGTCCAATTAGACCAGCTACAGTTGCCAACAAGACTGGCTTAGACCAGTTTTGAGCAAAAGGTAAAAAGTACAAGATGAGGAGAATGTCTTGTTTCATCCCCAAAGACCCCCGGGACCCCTGCCCTGAATTCCCAGGAGGAACAGCACACACACAAGAAGGTGCAGGACAGGGCAGAGAAAATGGAAATCAGTTCCTGAGGCTCATTATAATAACCCCGCCTTCTCTAAGGAAATAATGTTTCTGCATAAAAGAGAAATGAATATGTATAACTCACTTGCATATAAACCCTTTGTTAACTCAACCAGGGGCGCATGTTTTTGGAGGAGCGATCCCCCCTGCGCCCGGGCCGGGAATAAATGGACCTCTCTAGAACCTCACTGGATTAGAGGGTTTTACTCCACAAAACACCTGCAAACAACCCAGGGGTGCTTGCACAGCTCCCCTCTCTTCCTGACCCAGCTCCTTCTACTCCTCCTGACTGAAGCAAACCCCTCAGTTGCCCCCGTCCCTCTGGGGGTGTCCCAGGGGTGTGTGACTCCCAGCGGAGCTCTCAGCATCCCTGCCGAGGGGGGGGAGCTCAGCACGAAGGTGCTGCCTCTCTTTTCACACCTTCAGCCCCTTTGAGCTCTTTATGCTTTTGTGCCTTTCACAAAGTTGGCCTCTTCTCAGCAAGGATTTGGGTTTATGACCTGCTCACGCCTCTCAGTCTGCCCCTGTGTGCAGGAATGTTCAACGAGCTGGGAGCACGAGCTTGGCTGCAGCTCAGCAGGAGAGAGCACCCAAACCCTCTGACTGCACCTGAGGGTTCCTTCTGTGATGATTCACTTTGTGCAAGGAATGTTATAAATTGAGGCAGAAATTTGTAGCACAAGTGTTGTGAGTATTTCTTTGTTGACAGTTAAGCAAAAACAGTATAAACAATAGCTGTGAAGTGGCCTCTAAACGAAAAACCCATTACATTTTCATCAGCCCAAAAGAAATAAGTGAAAATGGGTTTGTGTCAAGAACGCAAATGGTTTTATTTCAGGAATTTTGATTGAATTAACTTGAAGTTCAAATTATTCTGCAATTGAATTAACTGAAAGTCACTGTATTTCTTACACATTTCTTAAAGGTTTTAAAGAGCACTTGCAGCAGGGTTTTTGTCTTTAGGGCTGTACCAACTATGAGTGATTTGTCCTTTTCCATGAAGTGCCTTCTGAGCCATCCCACACTGACTGTGTGACACTCTCATTACCAACCAGCAAAGCTTGTATGTCCCCAAAAAGGGGTTGAAATCCCTCAACTTCTCTTCCCCTTCACAATTAGGGAACTAAACATTGAGCAGGAGAAAGAGTCCACCTGCAGAATCAGGCTCAAAGGGTAGGAGTCCAAGGAAATCAGTGTAAGAGAGTGACAGGCATTTTGTGCTGGTGGGTGTCCCTGAGGAGGCTGCACTGTGGGGCTGTGTCACCCTTGGGTGGGCACAGGGATGTCCCTGGTGGTGACAAGCAGTTCACAGGGGCTGTGCTGCTCCTGCAATGCACACAGTCCAACGTCTTGCTCAGGATTTTATGTGTTTGATGTGGTGGCTCAAAGCCCATCCAGCTCCTGGAACAACCACCCCGATCCTGCTGATCCCCCGTTCCTGTTTGCTGCAGACAGAGGGTGGTTGTTTGCTTTTTGTTGGATTTCTTTGGCTTTGGGCCCTGACAGAAACACCCCACAGGATGCTGAGCCCCGTGGAGCTGCCACCTCTCCCTGTGGCACAGCAGACCTGCACATGACTTGGACAGAGCATGAGCTCACCTGCCCTGGGAGATTTCCTTGCCAACTCAGCTTCCCCTCTGTAGAAGTCCATCCAAGAACCCCCCAGGGCATTCTTCCTCTCTCAGGGTTCAGTGTCAGCCTGTATTTCCTTCATTCCCTCTCAAGCCTTTGTGCCTCTGCTCCTCTCACCCAGCTTGCCACAAAGAGACTCACAGAAGTGACACTGTGGAGCCTTGTCTTTCCCAGCCAGCAAGGCTGGCCTGGAGGTTCTTCTCCCTGCACATCTTTTCTCCAGCCCCCTGCTCATGCTGGTGTCCTCTCACACCAGTTCCTCTCTGCTTTGCACTTTGTGGCTGTGGCCAAGGCCAGGTCCCACCTCCACACACCCCTGTGCTGGCAGCACACGCTCTCCTGCTGGTCATCACATATGCTCTGCTCCTAAACTGGAAGGAGGAGTCCACCTTTTTAACAGGCAAAAGAACCCGAGGGAAAGGGACACGTGGGTGAGAGTTTGTGTCTTCTGTTCTCTGCATGAGTGATCTTGTCAGAATTGTGTTGTGGAGTGAAACATGAAGATCTGATCTCACCCTTTAACTAAGTCAGAAATCCTATGGGACCTTCAGCAGAACACTGAGTACTTTCATCCCTAAATCACAGAATCATAGAACCATGGAATGGTTTGGGTTGGAAGAGACCTCAAAGACCATCTCCACCCCCTGCCATGGGCAGGGACACCTCCCACCAGCCCAGGGTGCTCCAAGCCCTGTCCAACCTGGCCTTGGACACTTCCAGGGATGGGGCAGCCACAGCTTCTCTGGCCAGCCTTTGCCAGGACCTTCCCTCCCTCACAGACAAGAAATTAATTTTAATATCCAATCTGACCCTGTCCTCTGGCAGTTTAAAACCATTGCCCCTTGTCCTGTCACTATCTGCCCCTATAAAAAGTCCCTCTTCCCCCTTTTTCTAAGAGTCACTTGTGGGAGAACCCAACATTCTCCTGGAGCTGCCTGGCTGATGTCAGTCCCTAAAAGGTATTTCTTGCACCTTGGCAGCTGTTTGCAGCTCCAAACCTTCCCCTGTAGTGTTGGGGAAAGCAGGTCCCTCTGCCTTTGACAGAGCTGAACCCCATACTGAGGTGAGACCGTTCCCAGAGGAGCAGAAAGACTTAAATGTTCTCTTATACAGAAATTACCTTTACAATCAGGCAAATGTTGAGGTATAAACAGTTCAATCATGGCAATTCAAATCCTGTCAGTACAGGTATAGGCACAGGAACAGAAAAATGAAACTTGTGGACAGAGTTTTAAATGAGCCCCAGCTGGGCTGTTTCCTTTGGTCAGTGACCTGGTGGGACACTCACAGTCAGAGCAGAGAAACAGTATTTTAAAAAAATCCAGTCTTTGGCACATTCACAAAAGCATCCTGAATTAGGGACAGGTGTAACTTCACATCGCCAGAGCTCCTCTGAGATTGTGATGGTCCCTCACAGGGGTTTTCTGTGACACACAAGTCTCCTGTGGTTGGTCTCACCTGAATTACCAGCAGTGATGGGCTCTGGGTGTGCCAGCCCAGACGTGAGCAGATGGCAACCAGTCCCTGTGTGGGGAGAAGGTTCAGCTTGGAGTCCTGGTCTGGACTGTGTCGTTTGCTCCTGAATATCCTGCACACACAAACACCCTTTCTACGAGCACAAACCTGAAACTGTCCCTCTTGGATCAAGGTTGAGACATGATGGGAGCCAGAGAAGGGCTGGGGGAACAGTGAGCCTGGTGCATGTTTTAATTCAAGGAAAAATGTTACAGAGAATCACATTTATTCTTTTCTCTGACTTTTCTGTTGAGTATATGAGTTGCCTGGGAGAGATGTGACCCCTTCATGTGTGCCTGGGCAGTGTCTCATCTGCTGCTTTGGGCTGGCACTCCTGGCAGGCACAACCAGCAGGCACTAAAGGAAACCTTGGCCACTCTCTGTTTATGTATTTTACACTGCAAATAATGAGGCCAAAGCCTATTTTGCCTCTTGGGCACCTTGGTGCTTTGCTTAGAAGAGCCTTGAAGAGCTCTTGCTTCATGTCTTCCAAACCTGACCCTTCCTGAGTGGCTGTGTTGTCTTGCTCTGCACTGACCCCTGTGCTGTCCCTGGCTGGGACCTTCCCCTCCCCAGGCAGGTCCCACCACAGCAGTTCTGCCCATCTGCCCAACACCCAGACACACAAACTGTCCTGCACTTTATCTCAACAGCAAGACACACAGGACTGACAAGGGCACAGGTAGGAGGACAGGAGGGCTCTGCAGAGGGGACCTGGACAGATGGGCTGAGTCCAATGGTGTGATGCTGAACAAGGCCAAGTGCAGGTCCTGCCCTTTGGCCACAACAAGCCCCTGCAGCAGCACAGGCTGGGACAGAGGGGCTGCAGAGGGACCAGCCACAAAGGGACCTGGGGGTGCTGATGGACAGGAGG
This sequence comes from Formicarius rufipectus, assembly GCA_013399695.1. Taxonomy (NCBI): domain Eukaryota; kingdom Metazoa; phylum Chordata; class Aves; order Passeriformes; family Formicariidae; genus Formicarius; species Formicarius rufipectus. The sequence goes on from VXAU01000227.1 coordinate 387,107, forward strand.
CTGAACATGAGCCAGCTGAGCAGGAGCCAGCCCGGGTGGCCAAGAAGGCCAATGGTGTCCCAGCCTGGATGAGGAATAGTGTGGCCAACAGGACCAGGGAAGTGATTGTGTCCCTGCACTGGGCACTGCTGAGGTCACACCTCGAGTGCTGTGCCCAGTTCTGGGCTCCTCAGTTCAGAAAGGATGTGGAGGTGCTGGAGCAGGTCCAGAGAAGAGCAAGGAGGCTGCTGAAGGGTCTGGAGCACAAGGGCCATGAGGAGAGGCTGAGGGAGCTGGGGGTGTTCGGTCTGGAGAGGAGGAGGCTCGGGGGGGACCTTCTCACTCTCCATGACCCCCTGACAGGAGGGTGTGCCCAGGAGGGGTCAGGCTCTTCTCCCAGACAATCAGCAATAGGACAAGAGGGCAAAGCCTTAAGCTGTGCCAGGGGAGGTTTAGGATGGACATGAGGAAGAAATTCTTGATGGAGAGAGTGACCAGACATTGGAATGGGCTGCCCAGGGAGGTGGTGGATTCATCATCCCTGGAGGTGTTTAAGAAGACACTGGATGTGGCACTCAGTGCCATGGTCTGGGTGACAAGGTGGTGCTGGGTTAAAAGTTGGAGTCGATGATCTCAGAGGTCTTTTCCAACGTAGCTGATTTTGTGATGTAGCAGGGATGGGTTTGCTTGTGGAACCTGCAGGCACACTGTGACATCCCAGGGTGAAGTTCCACAAATGTTCCTGCAGATCTCTCACCTAGTCCTTTCAGCTCTGTGCAACAAGCCTCTTCTTGAAAACTTGCCTCATTACCATGACCATGGCTGAAGAGCAGCTCTGTGTGATAATTTTATGATGGCTCCCTGTTGCTGTTAAACAGGTCTCCTCGGTCAATAAGAACAGGAGGTGTTGCCTGACAGAAGGTAAAATGTAAGTTTTGGAAATACAAACCCAACAGTCAGTGCATGCAGATTTGGACTCTGGACTGAGAGACACCAGAGAAACCCCCCCAGATGGTCAAGGTCACAACATCAAAGAGGCAGATGGAAATACACCGATGCTGCAGGCTAAAACCAGTAAGGGCAGATGACAGAGTGCAAACCATCATGGTCCCAGCACACCTCTTTTCCCTACACCATACTTTTTCTTGAACAACTCAGGACAGAGTCCTTGTCCCAGCTTTCTTGGTCACTCCCAGAGGCACCTTGCCAGGCTACAGGACTCACAGACCCGTCACAGCACTGCAGTGTTAGAAACCTAAATCTCATGGTCCATGTACCAGGGCCAGGCAGTTTCCCTGGGAGCAGAGGTAATTAAATTTTCCTCAGTCATGCAGGTAGAGAAGCAGGTCCTGCTCATCCTCCCTCTTGTCCTTGCACGCCTCCGTAGCACGTGGCACGTGGCAACTGGCCTTGCCTCTCCAGAACACACCAGCTGGAAACCCAGGATGCTGAGGAACTGAGGACACCCCTTAGGCTTCAGATGGTCTGTCTGGTTTCTCTCCTCAGAAAGAAGGTGCCATAGAATCACAAAATCACAAGATGGTTTGGATTGGAAGGAGCAATAAAGGTCACCTTGTTCCAACACTCATGGATAGGGATACTTTCCACTAGATCAGGTTATCTGCTGGCAGAGTCCCCACCAACACAGCATCTCTCATGGAAAGAAACTTCATTTTTTAAAGGAAAACATCTCCTTCTGTATCTACAACTTCTCCTTTCATCAAGTCTTCAGGACTGGCCAGACAGTGACCAGCATCCACTATCCCTTGAGCAGCAGCTGGCTCTGGCACATCTCTGTCTAAGTGTGGAGGAGATGTGATCCTCACCAAAATGAGGGAGTCAGGACAGTGCAGGCTCAGCCCCACCACTGCTGGACAGTCTCACAAGGGGAGTTAAAGCTTCACCTCCCTGTGACTCCAAGTAGGGAGAACACAAGACCACAAGTCACCAGCAGAGTCAGTAAAGAAAACAGAGCTCTGAGAGCTTTGTAGATAATAAAAGACCATCCCAAAAGGGTTGGACTCTTTGACTCCACCTTACACATGAGAAACTGAGGCACAGAACTGTGACATGACCTCCCAGGGCTGAGGACGGAGCTGGTCTCACTCCAGCACTCTGTCCAAGGGCAGCAGAGGCTTTGTCATGCAGACTCGAGAGCTTTAACCCCCATCACATGTGTCTTCTGCACCTGTAGAACTTTTTCACCCCTCTCACCCCTTCTCTGGTGACACACTGCCCCATTCTCAGCTGGCTCTGCTCTCTGCTGTCTCCATGTCAAGTCTCAGTCCTCTGGCCAAAACATTCCCTTCCTAGTACAGATGAGCTCTGCAGCACCTCAGTGGGTTCAACTCTGTGCCTTCTAGGAAACAGGCAGCTCTTCTCCATGAGGAAAAAGAAGTAGATAGGAAGAGGTCTGAAGGTGAAAAACCCTTGCTTGAAAGAAGGACCTTTGAGGAAGGCTCACAATTTCTTGGTCCCAGCAGGACACTCGATGTCTGGTTTGTGATGGCACCGAGGAGACTGACCCAGAGATGCTCTGCCAAATGCCACCGAGCCCAAAGGGTGCATGTGGTGCTCCACTCTCTGGTCCCCACGAGTGTCACCACGGCCTGGCTGCCTCCCTTTGGTACTGCGGAAACTCTTTTAGTGGTCCATTCCACCATCTAGTGGAGATCTCTGGAGAGTACACACAGCGAGGCGAGAAGACGCCTTTAAGACATTTGGATCACAGCAGGAGCTATTTCATCACCACTTCAGCAGCTGCAGAGTAAGAACTGAGGGTGAATTTGGAGTACGGCAGATGACAATCACCCTCAAAAAAGACTCACAGTCTGAACGACACCCTATTCTCAAAATATTGTTGCAGTGGCACACTGTCATCTTCAGGAGGGGCCATGCTAAGAGGTGGCTGCAAATGTCCTGACTGGAACAACTCCTGTTCTTCCTTACTGGTGAAGCAGGTGTTGCTGGATGCCACCTCTCCTGTCAGAAGAGCATAAACAAGAAGCTCAGGGGAAAACATCCGTTTAGTAAGCCCTAAATTCCATGTTAGACCTGTGTAACTCTGTCTGTTGGTGATGTTCCTTTGAAACTCGGGCTCGTTTCAGTGCTGACAGCACAGCAAAGCTCCTCACCCACCACAGGACAGGTTCCACGTCACAGCCAAGGCTGGGGGTGCTTCCTGTGGCTCAGGTGGAACTACAGCCAAGAAATACAGCAAAGCCACTGTTGAAATGGTTTGTTTTGGCAGCAGATCTGAGCATTCAGGGCACCAATGTGATTCAGGTTAGTGGATCATCAGCTCAGACACGAGGCCTTAAGGCAGTTGGTTCTGCGTGGGCTTCAGTGGGGCTCAGTGAGTGCAGAAAGGCGCCGTGCAGGCACTGCCACAGCGGCCACCAACAGATTCCCTCCACCTCTGGCACCACCTCACAGCCCTCTGGAATAGCAGGGAGAACACACAAGCACAGTAGATCCTGAGCTGGAGGGGACCCACAAGGATCATCCAGTCCAACTCCTGGCCCTGCACAGACACCCCAACAGTCCCACCCTGTCCCTGAGAGCGTTGTCTGAACACTCCTGGAGCTCTGGGTGGTTTGGAACATCATGAGGTCCAGACCAGGTGGTGACATCACAGACAGCACATGAACCCACAGACCTGCCAAGGTCCCAGTTCAGAGACACCCCGTCCCACTCCACCCTGAGCCAGCTGGAGCAACATTTTGTACCAACATGGCAAATAAAACTCCAACACCTGCTGCAAAACATTTGGGCACCTTTCTCTTCTCCATCTGATAATTCTCTCCTATGCTCTTCAGCTGGGTGATAAGGGGTCCCAGAAGCAGGCTTGGCCAACATTTTACTTGTAGAGCAGGGCTTGTAGATATTCATCATGGCTAGACTTCGCGAACGAAGATTTGGGAGGGTTTTACCCATGCTTGCTGCAAGCGCTGATGGCTGATCAAGATTTGACCGCATTGGAAGATGCCCGTTGGCCGCGATTCACCAACCCAGTGAAGGGTGGAGATGAGCTTTGCTTAGGCCACCTTTTCTAGGCCCCTCTCCATGTGGAGCAAGCAGTGCTCTCCTTGAAAAAGGCTGCTGGTCATTCAGGATGTTGCTGGACAAGACTGTCATCTCCAGGGTCAGTCTTGAGCGACCAATGTCCTGACCCTCCTGCATGCAGGGTTGGGTCTGCGGATCCCAGTGCCCCTCATCACCTGCAGTCCCATGTCCTGACCCTCCTGCATGCAGGGTTGGGTCTGCGGCTCCCAGTGCTCCTCATCACCTGCTGTTCTGTCCCTCTTCTGTCCCTTCAGGGCTTTGCAAATGTGGGTGAATCCCTCAAGCCTGTGCAGTGGATTTTTCGGGTGAGGCACAGTGTGCACAGAACTGGCCCCACCCTTTACTCCTGAGGTCCATCTGCCAGGGCCCAGGGAGCTTGGACAGTGACAGTGAGGTCCTCAGGATGTAGGTTTGGTTAGAGTATCCTTCTCTTGGATGGATGGCCTGACAGGGCTGAGCGAGCTCCATCTGCCCGGGTTTGGAGTCAGAGTTGTCCTTCTCCCAGGATGGTTGCCGGGCGGCTGACGAGCCCATCCTGCCCGAGGACACACTTTGTCTGACCCTTCAGCTGAGACCTGACCAGCATGGGAGACCCTACCAGAGGCACAAACCACCACCAGCACAGCTCACAACCTCGTAAGGGCACACAAGCTTCTCCACCACGACAAGGGGGTGTCAGTGGAGAAGTTGTAGGTATTAATATTAACAGTATATTAACATAACAACATAGCGTAGAACTCATTAGCACTGTCATTAGTGCTGTATACATATAACATCACAATAAGCCTTTTCTTGTACCAATAAACAACAAGGAAGTTCAAGTGAGTATTTGAGGATTCCAGTCTATTCATCCTTGCATAATCCCAGTAACACATTAACATTCCCCAGAGCTATGCCAGTCCTCCCAGTAATGCTTTCCAGTTAATTTGTTTTGTTGTGAATCAAATCCGGTTAAATAAACAGAGTGGATCCATTTCATCTCATTTCACATTTCTGAAAGGAAAATATTCACGGTTTGTATTTTGCTGAGAGCTAATACAAGGCAGTGTGAGGACAAAACTCACTGAGGGCAAAATTAAAGGTGAAACACACACCCTCCCCCTTCCCCCACTTCTCCTCCAAAAAGTTGATGTAATTTAGCATAAGTTGAGATATTTGTGATCTGATTTTCTGGGCCACTGTTATTTCACAACATTTAATGTTCACAATAGCTCCCACTGAGTGTAGTTCTCTTCTGAGCACCACAGGATGTCCTACCCCTGAGGCCTTAATGAGGCACCGGGAAAGGGATTTGTGCGTCCAGAAGGAGATGTTCACATCTGGGTTACACAAACCTCCCCAGGTAAGGACTTGCCTTCAGCCACCAGGCATGAGTCTTATGCCCCAATCATGACATGGGAAAAGCTGGGATGTCTGGACCCAGCCCTGGAGACCTCAGCCTCCCTGTGCCTTATTGGGATGTGCCCCCAGACAGTGACAGCCCGAGCACAGGGCAGAGCATGGACCACCCTGCCCTGCTGGGCACTGCCACCCTATCTCACTGTGCCCAGACCCATCACCACCATTCCTCAGAAAAGGTGCTGGAAATATTGTTCTCACTTAGGAACTACTTGGAGAACAGAAGAAAGTAGGAGGGGCCCTTCATGGAGAAGCAGATCAGCATGGCCAGGCAATTCTGAGAGCAAATGCTTCCTCCAAGGTGGCACCAGGCCCTGCCCCCCATCACACTGTGGGGGTCACTGTGCCGGGGAAGCCCCTGGGGAAGCAAGAGGCAGCTTTGCCCACAGAGCTGATCAACACCCAGCAGACCATGCCCATGGGGAAGTGTGCTGGCAGGCAGGATGGGCACTGCCAGAGGAGACCAACACTGACAGAATACACTTCAGGAGCTGCTGAGAGAGCTGGGGGGGCTCAGCCTGCAGAAAAGGAGGCTCAGGGGGGACCTTCTGGCTCTGCAAGTCCCTGCCAGGAGGGGGGAGCGGGGAGGGGGTCGGGCTCTGTTCCAGGAACAGGAACAGGAGGAGAGGGAACAGGGACAGGGTGGGACAGGGCAGGGGGGATATTGGGGAACGTCTCTTCACAGAACGGATTGCCCGGCCCTGGAGTGGCCGGTCCTGGAGATGTTCTGTGAAGGCGTGGATGTGGCACT
>VXAU01000227.1:394050-483574 GCA_013399695.1 Formicarius rufipectus
GAGGGAGGGTGGGGAGACAGCGGGGACCGGGCCTGAGGGAGGGTGGGGGGACAGCGGGGACCGGGACTGAGGGGCAGGGACAGCGCGGGGGTCGCCGCCGGCAGTGCCGGCCCGGGACGCGCCCCCGCGTTGAGGGGAGGCCGTGTGTGCCGGTGCAGGCGCTGGGCAGATGAAGTACATCCTGGTCACGGGCGGGGTGATCTCGGGCATCGGCAAGGGCATCATCGCCAGCAGCATCGGCACCATCCTCAAGTCGTGCGGGCTGCATGTCACCTCCATCAAGATCGACCCCTACATCAACATCGACGCCGGCACCTTCTCGCCCTACGAGCACGGTGAGTCTCGGCCGGCGGGGGCCCCCAGTGGCCTCGGGGCTAGGTCTGGGAGGGGCCGTTCAGAGGAAATCTTCAAGCCTGGTCCTGCCCGTGGCACCCCGGGCTGGCCGGGAGGAATCCTGTGCCCACAGCTCAGATGTGTGCTGTACCTGCTCTGGGCTCAGTCCGTGCTACACCAGCCCTCTGTTACAGAAGGCTTTTAGTTTTATTTGCCACTCCTAAAGTTGCTGTAGCAATCAGAGGAGGCGTTTCCTTACACGAATTCTTCTATCTTTGCTTTGGGTTACCTGACATGCTCTTTTGCCTGTCTGTGTGCGTGCAGGGGAGGTGTTTGTGCTGGATGATGGAGGGGAGGTGGACCTGGACCTCGGCAACTACGAGCGCTTCCTCGACATCCGACTCACCAAGGACAACAATCTGACCACGGGGAAGATTTACCAGTATGTCATCAACAAGGAGAGGAAGGGAGACTATCTGGGCAAAACGGTCCAAGGTGATGAGAAATACAGAAATACGTTCTGTAGTTCAACCCTGGCTGGATGCTTTTGTCTTTCATCTTCCCTTGAGACTCTGCACAATCCTACTCGTGTGGACTGTGCTGGACTTGGGTCCAGCTGTCTGAGGTAGCCAGGAGTAAATGTGAGCAGACTTCAGACTAATAGCCTGGGGGTTGTCAGCTGGATAAAATAGTTACTGCTTTTGTTAACTGTCATGTCTTTAGAAACTCTAGATGATCATTGAATATCAGATCAGTCCCTTTCCTTTTTAACTATCCTTCACAGCTGGTTTGCATTAGGACTTTTACAGACAGTTAAAAACAGAATAACTCTCTCAGCTTAGAGCAAAGAACAGTTTGTACTTGAATCCTTCAGCTTAAAGGAAATGTTGCTTACATGTGTTTAAATTGAGGCAGGATTCCATTTCCTGCCAAGGCACTTGAAAGTCACAGCCAAGAATAATCACTTCAAAAATGCATAGCTCTTTAAAGACACAAATCCCTGCTCAAGCCATATGGGAAGCACTGGCTGGTGATTGTCAGTGATTTGCTCTGTAATGAGTTAAGAGGGAGAAATGTGTGTGGGTGGGGGCTTTAACCCTTGCCTGGGTTTCTTTTCCAGTTGTTCCCCACATCACAGATGCCATACAGGAATGGGTCATGAGGCAGGCACAGATTCCTGTGGATGAAGATGGCATTGAACCCCAAGTTTGTGTGATTGAGGTTTGTAACTTCTAACAGGTAGTTTTGTTTCTTTTATGTGCATATTTGGCATAGGAAGTTTTCTTTAAAGAGATGTTCCTCTTTGCATGTTATTGAAAGGGTTAAAAATCCCCCTTGTTGATTTCCTGGGTCTAATCTTTTGAATTGCAGAGGTCTCCCAGGGAATGGCTGGAGCTGTGCCAGGGCAGGGGCATCTCAGGGAAAGGTTCTTCTGCCCCCAGAGGGTGGTGGGCACTGCCCAGGCTCCCCAGGGCAGTGGGCACGGCCCCGAGGCTGCCAGAGTTGCAGGGGGGTTTGGATGATCCTCTGAGGCACAGGGGGGGATTGTTGGGGTGTCTGTGCAGGGCCAGGGGTTGGACTGGATGATCCTGGTGGGTCCCTTTCAGGTCAGGAGACTTTATGAATTAACCTATAGAATGAATTTTAGCTCCTGCTAACTTTATATGCCAAAGTCTGAGTTAATCATACTGTGCCCTCTTCTTCCTTGGTGGATAGAGGGAGAGTAGGTAAATTCCCCTCTGGAAACAGTTGTCTTTCCTCCTCAGCAGTGGAAGGAGCCTTGGAGTGCCCAGTTCAAGCACAGACCTGGGACAGGGAATAGCACAAGTTAATAGTGACAAACCTGTGCAGTTTCCAGTGTGTTTATGGCACGTTTCTGCTGCCAGAGGAGATGGAGTGGGGTGAAGGCTGAGGCTGCTGGGATTTGCTAACACGGCAGAGGTAGCTTGTCACAGTGCCCAGGTCATGGTGACTTAGGGCTCTGCCTGCAGCTTGGGTGCCAGTTGCTGTGTTAGGATCACAAGCCCAAATCTGAAGTGCTGAGGAGGCACCGGAGGCTCCAAGGAATGCCCTGTCTCTGTTCCTGCCTATGTCCAAACATGGTCTGTATAGTTTCTAAAACTTAACAGAAATTTTGCTTCTCAGTGCCACCTAATGTTCATAAATCATAATTTTAACATCTAAATCTTTTCTCTGAAGAGAAAATAGAGGTAAAACTGATGTCTCTGGAGAGGTGCTGCCCATATCAGAAGCTGTTTTTCTTGTGGCTTTTTGATTTTTTTTGGGGGGAAATAATGAATATAAAATAGTAGTTAAAATAGATTGAAGGCTGTGGAAATAGTGTATACAGCTGGCAAATATTGGTGCTTTGCATGGAATAGGATCACAGGGTATCCTGGGCTGGAAGGGACTCATGAGGACCATCCAGTCCTGCTCCTGGCCCTGCACAGGCACCCCAACAACCCCACCCTGTCCCTCAGAGCATTGTCCAAACCCTCCTGCAGCTCTGGCAGCCTTGGGGCCGTGCCCACTGCCCTGGGGAGCCTGGGCAGTGCCCACCACCCTCTGGGGGAAGAACCTTTCCCTGAGATGCCCCTGCCCTGGCACAGCTCCAGCCATTCCCTGGGTGCTGTCCCTGCTCACAGGGACCAGAGCTTGGAGCTGCCCCTCGGGAGGAGACTGTGTTAGTGTTGATGCTCCGTTGAGGAACCAGAGGGAGGTGCTGGGGAGATACTTGTGTATTATTCTGTGTATTTTCATGTGCTTTAGTGTAGAAGTGCAGCAGGTGCTGTTTTGGTGGTAGCTTTGGTGGTTGCTCTGTATTCCAGCTCGGGGGCACCGTGGGGGACATCGAGAGCATGCCCTTCATCGAGGCCTTCCGCCAGTTCCAGTTCAAGGCCAGGAGGGAGAACTTCTGCAACATCCACGTCAGCCTCGTTCCCCAGGTAAGGACCCAAAGCATTTCAGTGGTCAGAGGTTTCTCAGTCCAAAACTTCCTAAATAGGTGTCTCTGAAGTGCTGTATCTCTAGGTATTTCTGTGTATATAAACTTCTGGCAGGAATGCAGAGATCATATGGTTATGTATTAAGTCTTGCAGAGAGTGAGACAAAACTTTTTGAAGTGTGCAAATGTGCAATAAAGGCTTGGGAGTTGCAGCAAGTGCAGTTTTGCATTTTTAACTGCTGTTTTCATCTGTGGAATTGTCTCCTTGCTTTTGCAGGTCAACTTGATTTCAAGGGCTGAAAGCTTTCATTTCCCCTTCATTTGCATGGGCTGCAAAGCCACTTCATGGACATTTGCACTTATTAAGAAGATCATATTCTAAGCTTTACCCAGAGTTCTTTAACATTTTTGTTTCTATTTGCTTTGCCCTTCCACCTGCAAGATTTACCTTAGCTATTGCTCATGAAATATGGTGGGCTACTTTTGAAATTTGAAAACATAATACCATATTTTGAAAGATCATATTTTTTTCCCCTAGACAGTATTTTCAGTGTGTGTTTTGATCTTTAACAGTAATTTCGTAGACTCTTACATCAAAACCCCAGGGGCTCTTGGTTCAGGAAAGGTATTATGAAGTGGTGCTTTGATAAGAATCACAAAGAAAACCAAACTATTCTGGTGTGCCAAGCAGGTGGGGTGAACTCCAGTTAATACCAAAAGCATATGCATGTGCTTTATGCCCTATAACACCTGATACAACCTCAGCTGTGTTATCTGCTCTGGTTTTGGAGACAATTTGCAGTCCTAGCCAAACAAAAAGTATCTCTACTGCAGGAGTCTGCTGAAAAAATGTTTCTGTGATTATGCTAAAATTGGGAGAGCATGAGCATTCCTTGTGTTGGAACTGCATTTGACAGAGCAGACTGACAGTTACTGATGTATAGGTTAATCTTTGTTCTCCCCCTTTTTTCCCCTCCTGTCCAGGCCTGATGATTTACAGGAAAAAAATTAGAGATATGAAATAGGTATTTGGAGGGAGCAGTGGCTAAACCTTAGGCTTTCTGTCCCTGTCCTTCTCATACTCCCATCACAGAGCTGCTTACTGGGCAGACTGGGACTGAGGTTTCTGCTGGGTTCTTTCAGTCTTAGAGATGAAAAGGGCAGCACGAAAGGTTCTTGTGATTTGTCCCAGACCTGAGTCAAAGCCTTTACAAGATTCACAAGCTGGGCTAGAGAGTTCTGATTAGCCTGATGAAGCATTGCTGCATATCACCATGACCTGATGTACTAACTCCTGCTCTTCTCTGACCAGCCAAGCTCCACAGGAGAGCAGAAGACCAAACCCACCCAAAACAGTGTTCGTGAACTCAGAGGTCTCGGTCTCTCACCAGACCTGGTAAGGTTTCTTGCATGGCTTGGAATTTAAAAATGCATTTCTGACATGTTGCTACAGTATTCTTCTCTGAAAAATGCTTGGGAGCTCTTGTAGATTGGAGATAAAAAAGGAAAAGTGACTTTTTTTTTTTGCTTTTTTGTTTGTTTTCTTCAAATCATAGAGACTGCACCAAGTCAGCTCTTTTTAGAGGTTTATTTTTTGAATGCCTGAGTACTTTTGTTGTGCCTCACAGCCCTGATGTTGCTGCACTTTTAGATTGTTTGCAGGTGCTCCACTCCACTGGATACCTCAGTAAAAGAAAAGATTTCCATGTTCTGTCATGTTGAACCAGAACAGGTAAAGATTGTTTTTTGCACTTTGCAGTGAATATTCCAGCTGTTTGTCAAACACTGAGGGGAATTTGAATGTAGAGGTTTTCTGTTCTAGCTGTGTGTTTTGGTAGCTGCATAATTCATTTGCTGCTTTGTCTTATCTACCTTCCTTACACATGGACCTGGTGCTAAACCAATCCTTTTTGTGCCAGCACCCAGGTTTTCTTATAAAGTAGTGTGAGCTTAGAGAATTCTATGGAATCCAAGGTAATTTCTGAATAGCTTTTTTGACCTTAATTATCCTTCCACGTTCCTTCTGTATTGAAGAAGAATGAGATTTCCCAGTATTTATAGGCTAAAGAGTTCCCAAAACTAAGTTTAAAGTATACATGACTGTGTTTCATTCACTGCTCTTTTCACAGTATTATTCTGCCCAACATTTTGTAAGGAGAAATTGCACTGAGAGATTGAGGTGGTATTTGGGAGAAGCATTGCTTCACTTGGATATTGGGAATATACAGAAATTCCATGTTAGCATGATCGTTCCTACATTGAGAGTTGGAGCACAGTCTGGGGTGGACCTTGGAATATAATTAAAAAGTGTGTAGGCTGAATATTAGCACTTTCCAATCCAGCTGGAGCTTGAAAGATTTTGTCTTTTTGGGAAAGACTGAGTATCCCTTCACAGTCTCGGGTTCTGTCAAGTCATTTTTATTAATTTCCTCTACAACAGGACCAAACTGGAGTCCTGCAATCCCAAGCACTGCATTCAGAACTAGCTGGCAATAATGTTGATGTGTCATCAATATAGTATTTACCTCTTGTTGGCCAGGAATTCAAAATAAGCTGGTCCTTGTCACTGTCTGGGAAGTTTAATGCAGTTCTGTTGTTGCTCTGACTGCAGTTGCACTTGGATTGAGAGGTAAACAGCATTGGCTGTAGAGGAGAAAAATGTGCAGCCAAGGGGCTTTGACTGGTGCAGTGTTGAACTCTGCTTTCACCTGAGTCAGGAGAAATGAGTATTTAAAAATAGCTGTGCCAGTATTTTTAATCCTTAAAGTGCAGCCTCATTGTTGATGGACAAGTTGCAGTTGTCCAGAGCCAGTTTTTCCAGGGAAGCCCATTTCAGTGTACCAGAAGTGTTGATGCAGATTCTGCCCATTGACCTAAGGATTCTTTGCTCATAATTGCTTAGTCCTGAATTTGGTGAAGGACACCCTGTGAAATGTATTGCTGTATTGGGATCCCAGGTTTCCCTGGGTGTGAATCAAACGGGGAGCCCTGGTTAGGAATGACAGAGGGGGGGGAAGGAGGGAGCTGGGCTTGTGGCAGTTTTGCTGTAGTTTCACGGGGGATTCTGTATCACAGGAGTCTCTTTGAAGTGTTCTTTGAACTCTGCAGTGTGCTCACATAACTTGCTGAGCAGCTGTGCCTTTCCTGCTGCTGGGTTACTGTGTTACAGCCCTTCCCAAGACACCCCAGGGAGCAGTAATATCTGGGAATTGCTGAACGGTGGCCTTTCCAAGCATGTGGAAAGTGGTCTTAAGCTATTCCTATGTTGCTGCATGACTGAACACGTTATGGCTTGACAGTTTAGGTGGTCGTATGGTTTTCTGCTGGAGACAGGAACAGTCTGAATATCTGTCTAAAAAAAATTGCCCACTGGGTGCCTGTGTTTTAATGGCACTTGTATTTTATGACCAGGTCATCTGTGTTCATGATGTCTCCTCCATCTACCGGGTTCCTCTGCTGTTGGAGGAGCAGGGGGTTGTTGACTACTTCAGGCACAGGCTGGACCTTCCCATTGAGAGGCAGCCCAGGAGGATGCTCCTCAAGTGGAAGGAGATGGCTGACAGGTGAGCTGCACTGCTGCCCACTTGGGGCTAAGGCTGTAGGTGGGTTTCTCTTCTTGGTTGTTGGTTGTGAGGTGATGAGCGTTACTTCCTGTTCTTAAGGTGTTCTTACATGCTCACAGTGTTCTTTTCTCTTTGCTCAGAGCCACATCTCAACCTTGAATGTTTCTAGGGATGGGGAGTCCACAGCCTCTCTGGACAACCTGTGCCAGTGCCTCACCACTCTCATTGTAAAATCTTTCATCCTTACATCTGGCCTAAATCTCTCTTCTTTTAGTTTAAGACCATCATGCCTTGTCTTAGCACAACAGCCCTACTAAAAAGTCTGTCCCCATCTTTTTCATAAACCCTCTCACTGAAAGACTGCCAGAAGGTCTCCCTGGAGCTTTTTCTTCTCCAGGCCAAACCACCCCAACTCTCATCCTTTTTTCCATAAAATCCTGTAAGACAAATTTACTGAGATCCTTATCTTGTTTTGGTAGTGTACTGTCTGTGTCAAACCAGTTTGAAGTAATTAAAAGCTGGACGGCCCTGTCCTCCCTTTTTAAACAAACTGTCAGTAACATTACAAAAGGATTTCAGCACATTGTAGGTGTATGGAAACATCAGGAATGTCAATAAAAAGTACCTTTGAGTGCCTTCAGGCAAGTGAGACAAGTGTTTGGTACCTGTTCTGTCTGAGACTCCTTGGACACTGGATTTTTTTCTTATGAGGAACAGACTCCATGTTGGTGGGGATATAATGAATAGTCTTTTCAGCTGACATTTCTGAAGCCTTTAGTGTGTTTGTCCTTGCAAGAAATTAATTTTGAAGATCTAAATGTTTCCCTCTATTTTTGTCCCTGTCACAAGCCAGCCCTGTCAGTAACATTTCCTTTTGATGGGGAAAGCCCTTGGTCACCAGCTGGGTTGAAGGTATCTGGCAGTTGAGATAAACACTGAACAAACTCTTGGCTGTAGCCAGGAATGCTGCAAAGATCCTGTGCTGCCAGGAGCTGTGGATGGAAGGTGTGGGCAGCACAGCCTTGGACTCCAGAAATCCTTGCAGTGTTTGTAGCTACTGAAGTGGACTCAGCAGCACCGTGGGAAGATGCTGTGCAGTGTAAACATACTGAGTTGTGCTTTGATCCTCTCCTAATAGTTCCCTGCAGCCTTTGAATGTAATACAGCTTCCCAAAAAGACAGTTTGGATTGGCTCTGCTCAGAATGGCTTCTCAGGATAAGGAGAGAGGAGTTAATTTATATGTGGCTTTCTGCAACTGTTTTCTTCTGTCATTGTTTTGGCTTTGATCTTGTTTTGATGTTTTAAATCATGTTACAAAAAGTCGCTGTTTCAAAGGTGTCAGCTGTGTTGGACAGACTTTGAAGAGCCCAACAGTTTGTTCCTTGAAAAACTGAACAGAATGTGAGTGATTCTCATCCATGTCCTGTTACTGGGGGAATAGCCCTTGTGTTCTGTTTGTCTTAGGTATGACCGTCTCCTTGAAACGTGTTCCATTGCACTGGTGGGCAAATACACCAAGTTTTCCGACTCGTACGCATCTGTCATCAAAGCCCTGGAGCATTCTGCTCTGGCCATCAACCACAAACTTGACATTAAGGTAGGGCTGGCCCTGGCTGTGTACAACAAATTCCCCTCCTTGTCCACCTCCCTTTCACCTGCATTGCTGCCCACCCTAATTCAGATCTCCACAAACCCATAGGCAGTAAGGAAAAAGTGATTCATCCAGTGAACTTCCAAATTTTCCTTAGACTGCAGCATCAGAACAGCAGTTTGTCAGGCCTGAAATGGCTTCAGAGCAAACCAGCCTCGTGCTGTGAGCTGTACCAGGTGTCTGATGGATGGACATTCCATGCTGAGCTGTGACAGAGCAGTGGGTGGATTGGAGGAGGGCACTGTGTGCTTTAATTTCTGACAGTTGTTGCAAGTGAGCCTTTTTTAGTGTTGTTGCTGTTAACCTTGTGGTACTTAGAGCGTTTATGATGCTCCTGTCTTGGTTGTAGCTGGGTGCTCCGAAAAGCTGAAACATTTATCTGTTGCCAAGAACTTTACTTTCATTTAAATATACTTTTTTTAATGTCCAGGGGATTCCTGTTGCCAGTCAGTCATGGAAATAGGTGGTTGCTTTAAAACAGAACTGGTCTAGGTTTAGGTTACCTTTCAGTATCAGTAAAGGTGTAAAGAAGAAAAACAAGTAAGACTGGTGAAGTGAAATCCTGCACATGCAACTGTGGGCAGCACCTGACAGCTGTATCTTAGTGGTGCAGAATGGGGAGGATGAGTTCTGTGAGCCTTCTGTGTGAAGATCTTACAGTAAAGAACTGATTAGCAGCAAAACTCCAAAAAAAAAAAAAAAAAAAAAAGGAGGGACAAAATGGTTGCTTTAGAGGGTTAGGGTTAGCAGCCTGCCAGAACATTCAGGAGTTGAGCTACTGGAGTACTAGAGCAAAGAGACTGGAAAAATTGTCATAACACCCCTTTAATTACAGAAGCCTGTGTTTCATCATACCCTATTTCTTCAGGGCCTCTTGAAGAGGATGGATATTTGAGACAGTGATCCAGTCTTTTCTTGCTGTGTGATGGTTTGTGTCTGCATGGCCTCATGTTCCCACCTCACTGTGCTCCATTCACACCTCACACTGTTAATACTAGTCTGGGACTCACAGACTTCATGTCACAGCGGAGCTGTAGAGAGGGGAGGAAAGAAAAATCCTGGTTTCTGTTTGTGCCCCAGTAGTAGGATGGTGGGGAAAGCAGTTTTGTTGGCTAACAGATGGGAAATCAGCCCAGAAAAAACACAAGTATCCATTAGGAAACAAATCCAGAGCCCTCCAGGAGGAATGATGCTATCTTAATGAGAATTCAGGAGATCCTGTATGCTCTTGTGGCAGTATCTCCTCATTCTTTCTTGGATTTCTTCCCAGTATATTGACTCTGCTGACCTGGAGCCTGACACTCTGCAGGAGGAGCCTGTGCGGTACCACGAGGCGTGGCAGAAGCTGTGTGGGGCTGAGTAAGACTCTTCTGCCCTGGCCATTTCCCTGGAGCATGGCTGATGAACTTGCCCTTCACAGCTGTGGAATTAGGGGCCTCCCTGGAGACTGTTTCCTTGGGCACTGTGCCAGCACACTGACACGGCCCCAAACACCTCTGGGGGACATTTAGGATAAGGTGTTAAATGGAGAGTTGTTAAATGAGGGAGTTGGTGAAAGGCAGCAGTGGGTGGAATGATCATGCAGGTGAGGATGTGCCCAGACTCACCTTCGTGATCCAGGGAAACAGGGTGAGAGGGAATAAGGGGAAAAGGCAGGTACTGGTAAAGGTTGTTAAAGCCAGAGCGGGAATGGGAGGCCCAAGTGGGGTATGAAGTTATTTACAGTGTGAGGAGTGTCAAGGGTCAGCACTGTGGGGACCTGGTACCGCTCAGGGCAGCAGGGTTTGGGTGGGATCAGGAGAACAAAGAACTCCTGCAGAGTTGGGTGTTAGGACAGCCTGACCCTGCAGTGGCTTCCTCAGCACAGGCCTGGCTGGGTGATGTGTTTGCAAACATGTTTGGTGCAGAGCATGAATCTCACAACATGAACCAATCCAGTATGACAGCCTGCATTGTATTTGGAATCTGTCGGGAAGCTAAAATTGGCACTTAGAAAACATTTCCTAGAAAATTCGATGACGTTTTATATGACACCTCATGTGAAGCCACATGGAAACTGTGCTGCAGCCAGACCTTGGCATGGAGGCTACTTCAGAGCCCTTGTCAGGAGGGAGGTCTTGCAAGTCCAAGATTTTATAGAGGGAGGTGTTGTGTGGGTATATGGTTTGGGGGAACCACCCTGGTGAGCCCCATGTGAATGGAATCTCTTCATTCTCATGCAGTGGAGTTCTGGTTCCTGGTGGATTTGGTGTTCGAGGAACAGAAGGCAAAATTCAAGCTATTTCCTGGGCAAGGAAACAGAAAAAACCCTTCTTAGGTGAGAAAAGTGCTTCATCCATATGAAGAAATAGAGTGAAAAAGGAGGTTGAAGAACAGCAAGAGGTCTCCTGATGTTCATTGATACGCAGGAGGTGCAGCTGTGAAGGCAGTGGGCTGATGAGGGCAGGGATCTGTGCTCAGCTGAGCTGGGAATGCAGCCTCATCCCTGGTTAGCTCCAAAGTGGTCAGAGTTGGCTGGGATGTGATGACAAGGAATCTCTGTAATGAGGGAATGGGAGTCTTACAGGAAGTTTCAGAGGAGGCTGTGGTAAATCCTGGCACCAAGAAATTCATGGCTAGATTTCAGTGAAATGGCTGTGGGGAGAGACTGGAACTGATGTGTGAGCAGAGTGGGTGGGGAAGGAGGGCAGGAAAGCTTGTCAGGACTACAGACTCCAAAGCCCCAGTCAAAGGTCTGCCTCATCCAGGTGTCCCTCAGACTCAGGGTGCTCTGTGAAGGTGTGTGTGCTTTGCAGGATGGGCTCAGAGATGCTTGTCCTGACTTGATGCACGTTGTGCCTTTCCTTCTGCAGGAGTCTGTTTGGGAATGCAGTTAGCTGTGGTGGAGTTTGCTCGCAGTGTTCTTGGCTGGCAAGGTAATTACACAAAACCCTTCCTGCCTTCGGCTCCTTTCTTGGGTTGCTTGAGTAATACCTCTGATTTTTTTTTTTTGTTAAATTCCTGTAACTTTTAGTTTTTCCCATCTCATTTGCTAATTCAAAGGAAAAAGGACAATTGCTTTCTGAGCTCCACAACTTAAGTGGGTCCCTGTTAACAAAATTCTGTTCATAGAGTGCTAAATTGAATTCTCAGCCTGATTCTGAGTTTTGCCAAGAGTGAGGGTGGAGAAAAGATGTTCCTTGGAGCATTGTTCCCTTTCTCTTCTCTGCCTTTATTTCTGTATTTGAAGCTGTTGAATCTGTTTTTCCTCAATGACCCTTGTTGTTCATCAGTGACTGCATGAGGTGGGTTGTCCCAAGATTGCAGCCTCTGAAACTGGTAGCACACAGTGCTGGCAGCCCCATTCCTGCAGCCTGGGGTGAGCTCTGTGCCCCGAGGGGCTCGGGCTAGCTAGGGGTGAGAAGCAGCTGTAGCTGGGGCAGGCCCTGTGACAGCATCTCATGGTGTGAGGGAGTAACTGCTGATTGTTACATTGCAGATGCCAACTCGACTGAATTTGACCCCAAAACTGCTCATCCAGTGGTGAGTTTATGGTGACCTCACTATGCCAGTCTTCTCTGCACATCCCTGGGCACATTTGCCCAGAGAAGCTGTGGCTGCCCCATCCCAGCAAGTGTCCAAGGCCAGGTTGGATGGGGCTTGGAGCATCCTGGGCTAGTAGAAGGTGTCCCTGCCTGTGGCAGGGAGTGGAAGGAGATGGGCTTTAAGGTTCCTTCCAACCCAACCTGTTCTATGATAGTCACAGACATCAATTCCTTGGTACACTTGTGAACAGATGTTTGAACCTGCATTTCTTAGTCTGCACTCTCTTTGCCTCATCCAGGGTCCACCACAATGATTGGTTTCTGCTGTAATTCAAAATGCTACTCAAAAGAGAAAAGTTTTCAAAAAACAGCCTGTAAAGTTGTTTATCAAAGCATAAATGATTCTAATTTGGGCATTTTGCTTCTGTCATTTGCTGGTTTGTTTAACCCGTAGTTCAGTAAATAGCACAGTATTGGTGTGTGGGCTCTGTGTAGACTCTGACTAAGGCTCTTTCCTATGTGAAAGCTTCCTGAATATCCACAAACCTTCCATATGTTCTGTGCAGCCTTTACCAGAGTAACTTGGCCAACTGACCTGTTTGTTGGTTTGCCTCGTCAGGAAAATGTTCCTCTGGCTCATTTGCTTGGTTTTTTTGCATGAGTGTTGGTAGGGTTTTTTCCCTTTAATGTTTCTGGGTCTGCCTGGGACCGTTATTCCTCCCCCATTCCCACCTCCCCCTCTGCATGTTTTTCACAGGTCATAGACATGCCAGAACATAACCCTGGGCAAATGGGTGGGACCATGAGGCTTGGCAAGAGAAGGACACTCTTCCAAACCAAGAATTCAATCATGAGTAAGGCCCTTCTTTTCTGGAAATGTTTCCTGGGAATGAATGTTGTGTATATGTGGTGGGTATGGGGAAGTTAGACCTGGGAATGTTAAAGCATCCTTAAATGGCAGGTGTTTGGACTGTTCCAGTAGGGAAATGGAGATCAGGGAATTTGGTCCCCTCTGGAAGTGGCAGATTCTGGTGGATGCTGTTCATGTGACTGTATTCAAACTTGGTGTTGCTGCTCTAAGGAACATCTTCCTTTTGGTGCAGGGAAGCTGTATGGAGACCATGATTTCTTGGAAGAGAGACACAGACACAGATTTGAGGTAAAAATGCTCTCATAGGTATTGAGCTTTTCTGTGTAATCCAAACAACAAGAGATCATGACTTGTCTTGCTTCTGGTCATCTAGGTCAATCCAGAATTGAAAAAGTGTTTCGAAGAGCAAGGCCTGAAGTTCGTAGGGCAGGATGAGGAGGGAGAGCGGATGGAAGTGGTTGAGCTGGAAGGTGAGGTTGGTTTGTGGGTGTAGGATGGGCAAGGGGCAGTGGTTGGGGGGTAATAGAGCAGGTTTTTGTGTGGGACTGGTTCAGACTCTGAGTGATTCCATCCACAACATGACACTAAAAAAGGAATTCCATGTGCCTGTCCATTTAGGGACAGAGGCAGGATGGAAGTGACACTTGCCCATTGTCAGCACTTCAGCTGCAGCTCAGCCACAGGCTTGAGAGATGTGACCTGAATGTTTTGCTTGTTCCTCTCAGAGCATCCTTTCTTCGTTGGTGTTCAGTACCACCCCGAGTTCCTTTCCAGACCCATCAAGCCATCACCCCCATACTTTGGACTCCTCTTGGCATCTGCAGGGAGACTCACCCATTACCTACAGAAGGGCTGCAGGCTCTCACCCAGGTGGGTTTCAGAAAAACCCCAGTCAGGCCTGTCCCAGGACAGTGCTGCTTCCTGCATGATAAACTGGAATATCCTCTTGACACAGTGTAACTTGGGGGTATTGCAGCACCTCTTCTATCCACTCTTTGAAAGCTCTTGCCTGGTGTGTTGAGGTCAGCTGGGGCCACAGAGCTGTCCCTGGCTTCAGGAGACCTGCAGCCTCGTGCTGTCAGTCAGGGGTGTTTGGGGAAACTGAGGCTGGGCCTTGTCTATGAGATGACTGGAGACCTCGTGGGCTTTTCCCCACATTTCTCATACAAGTCCCAGGTACAGGTTGGTCTGTAAGAAGCTTGTTCCTGTGCTGTTTTCAGGAACAGGCTCTACTGGTTGCAACCTTTTTCAGCTTTCTTTGTTTCAGTTTGTGAAGCAGTTGATGTTTTAGGTAGCTTGAATGGTGCAGTTCTTGTGCTGCTGCTCCCCAGTGCCTGCAGTTCTGCTGGGCACTTGGGCACTGTGCAACAAATAACCACCACTTGGTAGTGACCCTTCTTCTCCTCCCAGAGAACACTGAGGAGTTGCTGAGTGCTGCCAGGCACTAAACAAAAAACCAGACTAAATGCAAAAGAGAACTGGCACTGACTGTATCAAACCCAGGCAAATGCAATGCCAGAAGGGAAGTGTTGGCCTTTGTGGGTTGAGCTGCAGTGCAGCTGCACGACAGGGTTCCTGTGCTGGTGTTGGCAGCAGGGCAGTTCTGTGTGTGCTGGGGGGTGTGTCAGGTATGCACCAGGAGAGGTTCTTGTGTGATGGTCACTCATTTCAGTGAGGGTTGAGGGGTTTTTTAATTCCCTGCTCTTGCATACTTGAGTTTGAAATGGCTCCTCACAGCACAGGAGCTGAAGTTTCCTCTGCTGCAGCATTCCATGGCAGTGTTACCTGCCTGCTCTTGGAGGCCATTGTATTGTGGTCATGAGTGGTTTCATGGTTGTGTGTAATATAAAAGTATTGGTGGCAGTTCTAGGCCTGTGCTCCCCTTTCTTCCTGTCATCACCTTGTGAGATGGGTGTCACTGCTCTGTAATGAGGCTCCATGAGACACTGAGCCAGGGGGGGACAGACTGTACCCCTGAGGAGGGGCCTGGGCGGGAGCAGGGGGCAGCAAGGACAAGTGCAGAGTCCTACATCCAGGAATCCCTCACAGTGGCACGGGCCAGGACTGGGCAGGGAGCAGCTCTGTTGGCCAGGGACTGGGGAAGAGCTGTGGAATGGGAAGGGGCAGAGTGTGGGGCAGTGAAGAAAGGGCAGATGGACCCCTTCCTGGGCTGTTGGAATGAGCAGAGCCAGGAGGTGGAGAGAATCGACTGTGTCTCTTTCCCTGGCATTTGTTAGACCCCATGAGGAGCATTCTGTGCAGTGTGGGATCACAAGTCAAACAGGGATCAGTTGGAGAGGGTTTAGCAGAGGGCAGTTTGGAATAGGAAGCTCAGCAGGATGGAGTACTTGCCCAGTGAGCTGAGGCTGAAGGGGCTGGGCTGGCTCAGCCTGGGGAAGGGAAGATTATGGGGGACCCAAGAGCATCCTGACAACACCAGCCAAAATGTTATCAAAGATGAAAACAGGATCTCTCCAGAAGAGCATGAAACTGAAATAAGAGAGGTTCTGACTGGATATAAGGAAAAACATCCTCACATCAGTCACATGTTACTGGTGCCCTCTGCCCAGGAAGGCTGTGCAGTGTCTGTCGTTGGGGAATTCCAGGGTGTGACTGGATAAAGCCCAGAGCAGCTGTGTCAGTCTGGTCACTGTCCCTGTGTGTAGCTGTCGTGTGCTCCCTTCCCAGTCTGGATCACTTTGTGGTTCTGAAAAAGCTGTTCAGTGGATTGAAGGCAATCACCTGGTACTGAGGTGACAGGAGGGTGGACCTGGGGAGGGGTCAGGCTCTGCTCCAGGTAACCAGTGACAGGACCAGAAGTGGCCTCAGGTGGTGCCAGAGGAGGCTCAGATTGGTTTTAGGGAAAATTTCTTCATTGACAGAGTGGACAGGCTGCCCAGGGCAGTGTCCCTTAAAAGTGTTCAAGAAAACCTGTTGATATGGCACCAGGGCATGTGGGTCAGTGGTGGCCTTGGCAGTGCCCAGGGAACAGATGGACCAACAGTTCCAACCTTAACAATTCTGGTCCCAATTATGGGTGGGCAACCAGTCTCCTATTTAATGAACTTCCTTTAGAATAACTGCCTTTTAAAATGTCTGTTACATGCGTATTCATTTTAATTCCCAAACCTTGAAACTGATGCTGACCCAGCTGTTTTCAGAGGAACAGCTGCACTGGGGGTTGTGTGTGCTCTGCTGTTCCCCCTCAGCTGGCAGCACTTCCAGCAAAGCCCACTCCCTGCTGGTGCAGATCTCAGGCCTCAGAGCACTTCTGCTCCCTAAACCCCCTCTGCCTCTGCAGGGACACGTACAGTGACCGGAGTGGCAGCAGCTCCCCCGACCTGGAGATCACAGAGCTCAAGTTCCCCTCAGTGAATCACGACTGATTCCTGGTAATGTTTAATGATCTCAACCTCTTCCCTATAAAGGAAAATTCCTTACCCAGTCTTTTCTCCTGGCATCTTTCGTGTTACTTGGTGGAAAGCTGGCACACCATGGGATGTGCTGGTGTTCACACACGTGCTCCAGCTGTGCTGAGGGGTGGGTGATGCCTCTGGAATAAGTGGGAGTGGATGTTCCCTCAGAAAACTGACACATAATGAAGTATAAATATTTGGGATGAAATTCAGATAAAGAAGCAGAACACCAGTATAGCACATACTCCTGAAAAGGGGCCAGAACTGAGCAAAGTGTTCTGGATTTAGAAAGTTCAGTATTCTGGGAGCAGTCTCTTACCATTGCCAGAGAACATCTCTGAAATAGCCATTCCACCCATCTCCTGGGATGGCAGTTCCTGTCAGACCTTGGGCTCAAGCTCTGTCTGTAACAGCTGCAGATATTACAGGGATGTGAAAACTGGATACTCACAATCCAGGGAAAGAGGAGACTCCAGAACCTGGCACTCAGACTGCACCAGCAGAACAGGCACTTAAATTTTGAGTTCTCCCAGTAGGTGATGGTGGAGTTGAGCAGCACCTGTGGGGTGAGAGCAGGGCTCCACTGCTGACTGCCAGGGGACTGTCCTCCCACTTGCCTTTGTCTCACAGGCACTTCCAGAGTTAACTGCAGAGGAAAACAGTCAGGCACTGGGCACAGGAGTGCTCCCCATCCCTGGGCACAGGACTGGGACAGGGTGCTGGGATCACTGGCTGTTGGGCTGTTCCAGAGCTGGTACAACACGAAGAGCAGAAGAATCCTCCCTGTAAATTTTTCCCTAAAGATACTCTGAACCCTTAGCTCCCTGACAGCATCCCGTGTGCTCTGGTGGCTTGGAGGCTGTTCCCACGTGCAGCTGTGGGGAGGTGGCAGTGGCAGAGTGGGGTGTCCCCAGGGACACAGCTCAGCACAGCTCTCAGTGGCTGCAGCACAGTGAGAGCTTTCCTGGGGAGCTGGCTGGGCAGTGCTGGGCAGGGCAGGGGCAGTGCTGGCTGGGCAGTGCTCACTCCCTGTGTTCCACGGGAACGTGGATGTGTTCAGGAGGGCAGATCACTGCTGTGAAACCCTCTGACCTGGGCACAAGGGTGTTGGCAGGGCCTGTGTGTCAGACTGACTCCAGTGCTGTGCAGTTCCAGCCTGTGGCTCTTCCTTGCCAGTAACTCCTGCTTCTTTTCTCTTTCCCTCTCCAGGTGTGTCCTTGCTGCAGAGAGGAGTCTCCGTTAGATTTCCCAGACGTTCTTACAGCAATAGCTTCACTACCCTCAGCTTTGGGCTTTCCTTCCTTACTTACAGGTTTCTAATTTTCATTCTGAGGTCCTGTCCCTTACTTCCTCTGCTCTTCTGTCCTTTATTTTCTATGCAGATCCTGGTTATTTTTGGAAGAGAGTTCACAGAGGCTCCTCCTGACTTCCTTCAGTTCCTTCAGTTAGCACCAGCTTGGAGATCAAAGCCAGCTGGGGCATGGGATTTGATATTCTGGGGGCAATCCCATGGCACACATCCTTCCCAGCACAGGGAATGCTGCTGGCATCAGGGTGCTTTGAACACTGACAGTGGAGAAGTCTTCTCCAGCCTTTCTTCTCTGTCCTCAGTCTTTACTTACTGGTGAAATTATGTGGATAGCAGGAGATTTTGAGGGCTGGCTTCAGTGCCTGAGCCGGGCTGTGCTGCAGAGGAGGGCTCTAGGCAGCTTCATGCAGCCTTTTTGGGTTTTTCTTGCGGGAAGATGAGGGGGATGATTGATTCTTTTTTGGTTTTGGGTTTTCTTTTCAGTAGCATTTACAAAGCTTTGGCACTGGTGCTCTTGGTGCATTTGTTGCCACAATGAACTTGCAACCAGGAAAATTTTCCTGGACTAGTGTTACTCTGGAACACGATCAGCTCTGACTGACGTGTCACTGCAGGGATGTGATTAATTGAAGTCAGGTTGGGGGGTGGAAAGCAAAGCTGCCAGGAAAGCCCTGACCCAAGGAGTCTGTGCTCCTGGAGCTGCTCCTTGGGCTGGGACACTCCAACCCCTTGCATCAAGGGGGAGGTGAAAACATGGTGAACCACTGAACCACTTCCACTGCTGCCCTGAGCCGCTCCCGGTGTTCTGACCTTGGACACGAGAGGTCCTGGTGCTTTCTCACGGATTGGAAGCTGCACCTTCCGTTGCCTTTTTGTACAGTCAGAGCCATGTGTCCTGTGCCCCCACAATTCCAGGGGCTGTCCTAAGGGAGAGGATCCCCATCCCCATGGTGTTGCTGTCCAGCTCGGCAGTGCTGGGAGGGATGAGTCCCCTTGGTTCCCTGCCTCGTGCTGCCCTGGGACACCTTTGTGTGGCCTTTGGTGAGTGAGTGGGAAGGAAGGAATAAAGTGTGTGTTGTTTGAGGTGCCGCACACTCCAAACTCAGCAGGGCCTCGGAGTTTGGGGAGAGCTGCAGGTCAGACCTGGCGGAGCCTCAGAACCAAACCCTGTCCTCTCCCTCCTCAGCCCCCCTCGCTTTAGTCCTCTGTTATTTTAAATATTCCCTATAAAGCTGCTGTGAGCCCGGAGAGCTTTGAGCATTCCTCGTGTGCCAATTCCAGCTGTTCTGCAGGAATGATGGGGTTTGATGCTCTGGTACTGCCCAGCCCCTGCCCTTGGCCCGGCTGCTCCTAGGGCAGGGTGAGATTGTTCCTCAGCTGCAGCACAACTGTGTTTTCTTTCTCCTGAAATGTTTTTGTTTTGGCCAAAACTGTGCAACTGACTCCTTCATTAAATGCTCATTTGTAACAAACTGAAGGAGCCCTGAGCTTGCTCTGTTCCTGCCCTGCTGGGGGCGAGGGAAAGGACTTACAAAACTGCCCAATTTTAAACAAGTCCCCTCTAAGCCAGGAAAAGTTTGTGAGCTGCATTCACCGCGGTTTTAGATGTGGATTTTCAAAGTCTGGTTGAAATTATGGAGCTTCCCTCCAACGGTAGAGAAACCTGGGGAACCTGGGCTGAGCCTGCAGGAGCTGCAGGGCAGAGGAGTGTCAGTTCCTGCTGGAATTGGGCTGCAAACCCCCGGGAGTGTCAGTCTCTTCTTCCTCCACAGCCTGGCGTGCTACTGGCCTGGTGCCTGCTGAGGGGCAGCAGGGCCGGGCCCTGGTCAGAGTTCTGTCCGTGGGGCTGTCCCTCTGTGTCCTGGGGCTGTCACTGCCCCTCTCCAGCTCTCCCCACAGCAGCTTTAGCTGGGGCAGGGGCAGCAGCTTCCCTGGGCGTGGGGGGATCTGCTCCCTCTGAGCCTGCTGCATTTCAGCTCCTGAGCTGAACCAGCAACAGGAACGAGCATTTAAAGTTGAAGATTCATTTAAGTTTTGCAAATAAATTGGGCCTCCATGGGGCTTAGTTCCAGGGGCGCTGTGCTAAGCAGCCCCAGGGGGAGAGGTTGGCCAGAGGCGCCTGGGGCAGCAGAGCCGAGGCTCCCGGAGACCTGGAGGCTTCTGCCCCCTCCCTGGGGCTGGAGCAGCCCAGACATTCCAGCACCAACCTTCGGTGCCCTGCCTGGCTCCAGCCGCTCTCGTGGTGCCGCGCAGGGCCAGCCCGGGCTGGGGGCACGGCGGGGCTCGGGGTGCAGCCCCCCCTGCACCGCCCGCGGGGCTGCGCTGAGCGATGGACTCAGGGGCTCGGCCCCAACAACCCCTCGAGCTCCAGGCAGGAACGAGGAATTGCAAAAGCCTCTGTCAGCACCGCGAAGAGCAAGAGGAGGTGTCGGCCCGAGGGGCAGAGGGGCTGGGCGGGGAGGAGGAGGACGCGGTGTCTGTCGCTGCCCACGGGAACCAGCCCTGCTCATCCCATCCCATCTCCTCCCGGCGAGGGTCGCGTCGCTCTCCTGAGCTCGGAGGGCAGCGCAGCCGGGGGTCTGTCCTGGAGCAGCACCCCCTGCCCGTCCCCGTGTCCCCCCACGGCAGAGACCCAGCGCAGCGCTCCCCTCGGGGCACGAACAGCGGGCAGGAACTCGGTATCCTTTTATTTATAAACAAATCAACGTAAAATAAGTGCAGAGGAAAGCCCTGGCTGGCCCTGCCGGGCCCTGGTGCAGCGGGGCCGGCGCGGGGCACACGGGGGTGTCCCGGGCCGGCAGCACCGGCTGCGCCCTACGACAAAAAGCCTTTTCGCCTTCTTATTACTTTGCGGTTTGGGGGATTTTTTTTTTTTCAACTTTTTGCCCCTTAGGGGTAAACCTGACGCAGTGCAAGAGCCTGGAGAGTTGGTCGTCCTGCTGGCCGGGGCGGGCAGGGGGGTGTGAGCCGCGGCCCGGGATGCAGAGGAGAGCTGAGGGCAGAAGGGAGCGGAGGTCCCGTCCCAGCCCTTTGGTCACTGCAGAGGGAGCGGGTGGGGACAGGCTGGGGGTGTGTGGGGACACGTCGGGGTCAGCCCCTGCTCCAGCTCAGCCCAGACAGGCTCCAGGCAGCCCCTGCCCCACAGGCGGCCCCAGCCCCAGCTGGCGGCTGCTGACACGGGGACACGGCTGGTGGCCTCCCTTCCACACGTGCAGCTGCAGAAACACATCTGGGACTGCAGGAACAGCTCAAGTGCCATCAAAAATAAATACATTAAACTGCCTGAGACCGAGAGGGGCCCCGGGCAGGGCAGAGCCCTCACAGGAAGAGCGATGTCAGGACAGGGCACCACCCTGGGCAGACCCTACACCCTCTTGCACACGCTGAGCTGGGACGGACCAAAACGCGAGGAGCAGGAGGGCCCCTGGGAAGACAAACCTTGGCAGCTCTGGCTAAAAATCACCAAGAGCTGCAAGTCCAACACAGGTAGAAAAATCATCTCATCGTTTTAAACAGACAACTCCTCAGTAGAAAAAAAAATTCCAAAAAATAAAATAAAAAAAAAAGAGATGCAAAGGATCAGCCGAGTCCTGCAGCACCCAGGCAGCCTCCAACACGTGCCAGGCCCAGCCCTGCCCCTCGGCTCTCCAGCTCACTCCACGCTCCCGGCCAGCCCCGTGTGGCCTTTCCAGTCCGGAATAAATATGGAGACCTCCACCCTGGCCCAGCTGGAACCAGGTCAGGAGCCGGGGCAGGCAGAGCTCGGGGTGGGGAGCGGCCCCGGGCTCCCCCCGGGTGTGGAAGATGCTCTGAGCTCGCTGTGGTGCTGCAGTGCTGAGCCTCATCCAGCCCCCAACGCCACAGACGCTGCCCAGAGCTGCCGCTCCATCCCAGGGAAGCGGGACCGGGAGCCCCTGGAGCGGAGCTGGATGGGCAGCAGGGACAGACCCTCTGCTTCCAACAGCACCCCCACGGCTCGAGTCCGGTGCAAAACCCTCCCGAGTGCCCGGCCTGGCCGGGGTGGGTGGGCAGCGGCACGGGGGGGACGTCCGTGTGTCCCCGAGGGGACCAGGCTGTCGGTGATGTGTCCGAGGTGTCCGTGTGTCCCCGAGGGGGCCGCTTCCCTGAGAGGGTGGTCAGGCACTGGGACGTGTGTCCGGCGTACATGGGGGTGTGTGCATGCGAACCTGTCGGCAGGTGAGCGTGGGTGGGGATGGCCACGAGTGGAGCTTCCAGGGTCCGTCCTGCTGAGTGTCCTCTTAGAACTTGCCCTGCTTTAGCTTGTCAATGTGGTAGGTGAGCTTCAGGGCCGGCCCCAGCTTCAGCCCCATGTACTTCATCATCATGTCACTCCGCAGCAAGAGCAGGGCCTTCCCGTCGATCTCCTGCAAGGAGGGAAAGGACAGTGCTTGTGACAACACCTGGAAGCCCCATCCCTGCCCGCTGAGCCAGGCCAG
The DNA here is from genome assembly GCA_013399695.1 of Formicarius rufipectus. Classification (NCBI taxonomy): domain Eukaryota; kingdom Metazoa; phylum Chordata; class Aves; order Passeriformes; family Formicariidae; genus Formicarius; species Formicarius rufipectus. Next base: position 416,120 of record VXAU01000227.1, read on the forward strand.
GTGCAGCAGCAGGGCCGGGTGTGAGCCCTGCTCAGCAGCACCCCAGCACGGACATCCCAGCATGGCCAGCACTGCAGCAGCCCTGCTCCAGCACAGGGCTCAGCCCCAGACCCCACGGGCAGTGGGAAACCTCCTGGGTGATCAACAGGCAGGAGCCATGCCCAGAGGGTCAGCAGATCCTGAAGGGAAGTGGGGAGGAAGGACAAGGGAGGTTTCACTGACAAGGATGGTGGAGGCAGTGGCAGAGCAGGGAGCAGCTGCTCACCCCAGCACAGGAGCAATGCCCTGGCAGAGGATGGGTCCATGGTGACAACAGCCCGGCCATGACACACAGCCCTGAGTCACAGCCCAAGGGGGAGGTGAGGGAACAAACCCTGAATCCCAAAGAGCCTGTGCTGTGATTGGATATTAGGAAAACTTTCTTCCCTGAGAGGGTGGTCAGGCACTGGCACAGGCTCACCAGGGCAGTGGTGAAATCCCTGGAAGTGTTCAAAAAACATGTGGCTGTGACACTTGGGAACATGGTTCAGTGATGGCTCTGGCAGTGCTGGGGTCATGCTGGACTCAGTTTGCTCAGAGGGCTTTTCCAGCCTGAAGGATTCTGTAGTTCAGTTCTGTTCCTGGAGGTTCACATCACAGTCCCAGCCACGGGCACAAAAGGGTGGAGCTCTCCATCCCCGGTGGGGCTGACTCCAACACAGCAGCTTCCAAAGCATCTGATGCTTTACAAAAGAGCCAGGTGTGTCCCACCTGAGGATCAGGAGGGGATGGATCATGAAACTCAGAATAACAGAGAACAGTTCTATACTTGCATCTGCAAGTGGAAGTCTCCCACTCCCTTGTAGTTCTCCTTTCCATGACCCAGTCCAGGCTAGGGCCAGAGATTTGCAATGAACAGTTTTCCATGAAGAAAATGTTAATGGGCTTAAAAAAAAAATTAAAAAATCATGGCCTTGAACAACAGAAAGTCCTGTCCCATGTCAGTGCTCAGGTTTCATCTTGATGAGAAGTACCAGGTTTCATCTGGTTTTCCCTTCTGCAGAGGAAAGCTCCTCAGGATTGCCAATCCAGGGCACTTCCAACCCTTGACAGCTCTTGCATAATTAAAACAAACATTTTTCAATTGTTGGTGGTTCTAAAGTAGAACTAATTTAAAAAAGCACTGTTGTGTCAGCACAGCCCAGGGCAGGATGCAGTGCTGGGTGTTTGCTGCCAGCACTCTTCTGACTTCAGGAGCAGCACCAGACAGAACATGGACTCAACCAAAATGCAGAGCGAAGACAGTTCTGGCAGGAATCAGGACCCGGAGCTGCCAAACCTCCTGTAGCTTTAATGGCACAAACTTCATGCTGTGTCTGCAGCTGTTCTACACTTACAGATGTGCTCAAGGAGCAGAATCTTAGGAGACTCCTTGTTACAGGAAATGGGGTTGAGCAGCGATGCACTCCATGAATCCCACCTGGAGTGTGTTTCTTGACAGGAGAAATTTGCCATGAGCTGAGTATTTGGCTCCAGGACAAGAAGGGTTTGTGTTTTCAGCACCGGGATTCAAACGCATCCGGGCTGCCAGGTGGGTCTGAGTGAGGATCCCAGTCCTGGGCAGGGGATGAGGGGGATTTAGGAGGATGTGTTTATGAAGCACCAAACTCCAGCTGGTCCCAAGTGCTGCCATTTCCTGTCTCTGCTGGGTTCTCCTTGTGTGATGGTTTGCCCCCTGTCACACGTGATGCACACACGTGATGCACACACATGATGCACACATGTCCCCGCAGCCACACCCGTGTCTGCACACACACGTGATGCACACATGATGCACACACGTCATGCACATGTGATGCACACGTCCCCGCAGCCACACGTGTCTGCACACACATGTGATGCACACACATGATGCACACATCCCTGCAGCCCCATGTGTGTCTGCACACACATGTGATGCACACACATGATGCACACATCCCTGCAGCCCCATGTGTGTCTGCACACACATGTGATGCACACACATGATGCACACATCCCTGCAGCCCCATGTGTGTCTGCACACACATGTGATGCACACACATGATGCACACATCCCTGCAGCCCCATGTGTGTCTGCACACACATGTGATGCACACACATGATGCACACATCCCTGCAGCCCCATGTGTGTCTGCACACACATGTGATGCACACACATGATGCACACATCCCTGCAGCCCCATGTGTGTCTGCACACACATGTGATGCACACACATGATGCACACATCCCTGCAGCCCCATGTGTGTCTGCACACACATGTGATGCACACACATGATGCACACATCCCTGCAGCCCCATGTGTGTCTGCACACACATGTGATGCACACACATGATGCACACATGTCCCCGCAGCCACACGCGTGTCTGCACACACTCAGCACACACTCAGCACTCACGTGTTTGCGGAACAGCTCGGCGTGGGGGCCCAGCTGCGGGTCGGCCTCGCGGATGAACTGCATCACCTCCTCCACCGTCCAGCACGAGGGGTCGCGGCCGTTCAGCCGGGGGGCGTCCCGAGGGCCCACGTACCGGTCAGACCCTGCGGGTGCCAGACAAGGCTGTTACTCGGGGTGCCCCACAGCATCACCCTCAACACGCACTCGGCCCCCTCTCCCACAGCACGGCAGAGACACTGTAAAGGGGGACATCCCAGTCGGGCCCCAGATTCCTGCACAGCAGGTCTGGCACCAAAGCCTTATTCTCTCTCCTCAGGCCTGACCTGCCAGGGCAGCCTTACACACTGAGCCCTCTTCCTCTCTCTCAACGCCAATGTCCTCATTTGCCCCCCATTCCCACTGGCCTTTGGAGGACTGACAGTTCCCACCTCTGCAGAACACCCTCCCCTTTCCCACGCAGGCCCTTCCCCACATTTAACCTCCAGCACATTGAACACAGCAAAGCTGGTTTATGTTTCCATCGGCTGCATGTTCTGATAGACTGAGCCCACAGGTGACAGACACCCTGCTGTCCCGAGGCACAGCCCAGGCTGACACAAGTCCTGTTCCCAACACTCTGGCATTGGCACAGCCCCTTGGCTCAGCTCTGCCCTCCCACGCCTGTGGGGGGAGGAGGCACCATCAACCAGAGCTTTTTAGAGGCTTTTATTGACACCCTGCACCTCAAACCACGCTTCTTGCAACCCCATGTGCCGATGTGCTGCAATGACCAGCTCAGCTCTTCTGCCCCTCTTCCTCCCCACAGACAGTGTGTACTGTCCACACATCCCACGCTTCCCCCTCCCACCTCAGCTCCAGCCTCTCCACGCAGCTCTCGCCTCCCCGGCCATTCCTGATCCATCCTCAGTACCCAGACACCCATTTATTACTTGGCCACAGCTCAGCTCCTGCCTGCTCCTTCCTCTGCACTGACCTCCAGGTCCCCCCAGTCAGCACAGGGAGGAGCAGTGTCCCTGTCCGCGCTGCCACCCGCCCAGGTGCCATCACACCTGGCAGACCTGGTCGGCTGTGCAGAGCCCAGCCTGGTACATGCCGAGGTTGGAAAGGTGTAACTGGAGGAGGAAAGGCCTTCTCTTGCCAACTGTGAGAGGGCAGGACCGTTCTGAGCTCTTACCCCCAGAGCTACGCCTGTGCAGGGCAGAGGGGCTGCCCTGGCTGAGGCTCGAGGGTTGGTGCAGGTGTCTGTATCCTGGCAGCCGATAGTCTCTGGAGCTCCTGCTGTGGCTGGATGAATGGACAGAGTTCAAGGCAGAGTCCATGGGGTCCAGGCGAGGCTCCAGGGGCCCTGGGAGGCCATCTCCCAGGACAAAGGTTTCACCTGGAACGCACCAAGCTGCAGTCAGTGCACCCGAACAGCACAGCCCGACGCTCCCGCTCGGGGGCAGAACTGCAGCAGCAACACTCCCTGGGTCTGACCCCTCACTGGGCCTGCCCCTCTCTGTCCTCCACAGCACAGGCATCAAACCAGGAGCTGCCTGGTGTTCACCAGTGGGCAGTGACAGTGGTTGGTGCCCAAACTGGAGCAGCAGCTGCTCTGCTCGTGTCACCGTCAGCGCTGTGCCCTGACTGCCCCGCGGCCGAGGGGCACCCCGGGGCAGGGGAGGGCAGGGCTGTTCCATCTGGATGCCAACAGGAACAGGACACACACAGCCCTGAGCAAGGAGGGAAGAGGAGGCTCCCTGAGCACATCCTGGCTATCAGCATGGAAGGGAACAGCCCCAGAGGCTGGAATTGGGGTGTGGGACACGCGGGACCCGGAGCGCAGCACACGAGCAGGGTAGGAGGGAGCTGCACCCACATGGCCAGGCAATGCTCCCACACCGTGCTGGTCCCCAAAAGCAACATGCTGGTGATCAGCTGCCTGCCCCTCCTGACACCCTGCCAGGCCCTTTTCCAGCCTAACCATGTTGGAGATGAACTCCCTGTGCTGGGACATACACAGCAGGGCCTGGGCAGAGGGCTGTCCCCAGGCAGGGCCCCAGGGCAACAGTGGCTTCCTCACCTTCTCCAGAAAAGCACTGGATTTCCAGCTGTCCATGGAACTATTTGGATGGAGGACACTCTGCAGGGCTGTATCTGAGCCAGCAAGTTCTGCCTCTGCTGTTACACTGTGAAGCTTCATTGCAGGGCCTGGAGATTTCACTATGGCACAACCAAGTCTCAGCCCACACGGCCCTTCTGCCTCCTGAGTCATCCTCAAATACCTCTGTTCTTTACTAAGAATCACCTGGCAGGTTCCTACACCAAGGAGGGAAGCAGCTCCCACAGGGAGGGGCAGAGCCCCCTCCCAGCCAGGCCAGCACATCTGGCTGGAGCTGCAGCTCCTCCACAGGGTCCAGGAAGACCTTGGGAGCAGCTCCCACCCTGAGCTGCTGACACTCCAATACCACAGCAGGTGACAAGGGGGGAGAAACATGAACCACTGCCTTGGTCAGGCCCTGGGTTTCTTCCCTGGGCCTTCTCAGGCCAGAGGAGCAGCAGGTGAGGAGCCAGCCCAGCGAGGCTGTGAAGGACTGGGTTGGGGGTGAGGGTGCAGAGTTCCCACTCCAAAAGCTGTTGAGATTTCCCCCAGCTCCCTGCTGAGCTGGTGCTGCTGTGCTGCAGTGAGAGAGGAGCAGAGCCTGAGTTGAACCTCCAGTGCTGCTGATGTTGGTCCCATCCACTGGGGCAGCCTCTCCTGGAGGCACCTTTCTATGAACTATGGGACATAGTGTGGGCTGGGATCCTCTGGTCTCAGTGTTCTGCTGTGCTTGAGCAGAGATCCCAGAGGCCAGTTCAGCTGGAGACAGCCAGCCCTCACCTTCCAGGGCTTCAGTTCATAAGGCTACAGATTGGGAACCCCCTTTGTCTGGTTGTTGGCCAGTTTGGTGAGGCCAGTGTGAGGTTATCGCCTGACAACTGCTGTTCCCCCACCTTGGGGGCCTTGTCACTCTGCACTCGAGGCACTGCTGCCTCTCATGCCCAGAAATCAGCAGCAAAGCCCTGAAGTCTCACACAGACACTGCTGGTGTGGAGACTGTCCCCTGCTGTGACCTGTCCTGTGTGCTGGCCCATGTGTCACTCACTGCCTGCATAGGCAGGTGTGTTCTCACCTGCTCTCAGTGCATAAAAGGTGGTTTTCTGACTCATGGCTATTTCTGAATAACTTTGAATCCCTTCTGCATTCCCACCATCCCATTTCAGCCCCAGGCTGGACTCAAACCCAGCACAGAACTGGCTGCTCTGGCCCAGGGGTGAGTGGAGACCCCCGGCCCAGCCAGACCCACCAGTGGGAGTCACTTACAACAGGGGCTTCCACTGGAGCCACTTCTGAGCAACTACATTTGATCTCCTCTTCAAAAGGACAGTTCCTCTTAAACCCAAACCCAATTTCCATTAAACATTTGGGAAAGGGTGCTGTCTGACTGCCTGGGAATGGCAGAGGCAAGGGGGGGTCAGTGGGCACAGCCCTCTGCACTGCCCCAGGACCATGGCTGTGGGCACAGGAACAGGTCCATGCTGCACATCTCCACCCTCCAGGGACACCCGAGGTGACACACAGCTTCAGCGTGCCAGGGAGCCTCAGGACACCCACCCAGCTGTGCTGGGTAAGGCAAATGTGGGTGTCCAACTGCTCCCAAGGACCCTAAAGCTCTTTGATCCTCAAAGCGGGGATCAGTGTCAGCAGAAGGAATTTCAGGGCCCAGCTGGAGAGGCTGGGAGAGCACATGCACAGGTTCATGTTGGTGCAATGCTGAGGATTCAAAGCTCACCCCCAGAAAACATTTCACTCAACAGTTAACACACTGTCACTTCCCTGATGGGAATGGGATGCATCCTGTGGGTATGGGATCCTGTTCTCACAGGAGCTGTGATCATACTGACGAGGCCAGGCCTGGGGGCACAACGCTGCTTTGTCCAGGAGGCAAAACTGAAGGTGCACACGGACCCCCAGGTTCCCTGTCCCTGCACAGGTCAGTGCTTGGCTGGCTGCAAACACTGCAGCAGAGCTGGAGGCTTCCTGGCAGGGTCAGGGCAAGAGAGACTGAGGGGTTTCTTATAAATACAAGTACACAGAGAACTGTTCAGGTGAATGACACCTCCAGGAAGGGCAGAGGGAGGTGAGGCAGGAGGGGAATGATGACTGTCCCAGTGAATCACCCGCAGGCAACAGGCCCTGCAGGGCAGGGCTGTGCTCAGGCACGACCCAGGGCCTTCCACCCTCGATAACCAGCGTGGAAGGAGGGAGAAGGTGGTTGATTCCTAGGCAGATTTCCTTACACAAGCTGCTAGATGTAACTAAAGGCTGGCAGTTGGCACATTGTAGGGAAACACACCACAATTAGTGGCGGAGAGGCAGGGAGCAGATAATTAAAGTTTAATTAAACAAATAGTGCTACAGACTCAACAGTGCCGTTTTACAGCTAAAACACAGGAGTTTGGCCACAAGCACAAATCTGATCTGCACAACTACTGAACACCCACTGCTTCCAGCAATCACTGGGCTGTGAAGGCAGGGCCCCACTGTGCTGGGACTGCAGCCTTTCAGCAAAAAGCAGCACAAATGCCACTGGAGGCAAGAGGAAAGACAAGGTAAGAGGTGAGACGCCCTCCTCATCCCTCTGCTTTGCCAAAGGCATGGGGAATGGGATGTCCCACTGCTGCTCACAGCCTTCCATTTGGCAAACTGGGAAGTGTTCAAGGGGCTGCTGACTGTCATGCTGCTGAAGGCAGAAAGAGTTCATCCCCATGAGCAGGTGTACATTCTTGCTCAAGAAATCTTCAATACCCAAATGTTTCAGGTGCAGATTCTTAAAATATATCCTCCGAAATGCAAATATTCCTGCCTGCACTTCAATTTCATGGTGGAGGTGGATGCATTCATTAGAGCTTTTTAGTTGTGGGATAAGAATGAATTTCTAGGTGGAATTTGGAACTGCACCTCATTCCTCCCTGCCTGGACCAAGAACAGAACCAGACCAAGCTGCTGCAGGGAGGTCACACCCTGACAGGATCATTCCCCTCCCACACCAAACTTTCTGCCCACTTGTGTTTTTCTGGCAGAGGCTGGAGTGTTTTGCATCCAGATGGCACAACCCATTCAAAAGCCACGGGATATCTGAATGGACTTTGAAGCAGACTAAGAATCCATCTTGCAGACAACCTAACGTTGGCTCCTCCTTGACATTACCCATTATGGAAGCCTTCCCTATTCACTGACAATACAGAGTGTGCAACATCCACCACCCAACCAAGGCACCTGAACCTTTGGAACACACCAGCACCTCCAGAATAGGCTGATCCCTGCTGGGGGAGGAGGAGAGGCCGGGCCACGTTAATGGTCACCTCAGTGGGGAGGCTGATGGACCAGAGGGGAATGTCAAGGAGACCAGCAGAGATGTGTATTTTGAGGTGAGAAACAGAGGGGGTGTCAGGGAACAGTTTTTGACTTGTCAATATGCTGGAATAGATGAGACAGTCCCACATATCACCTTGGTCTTCATTTCAGCCCTGTGAACACACCTATAGTTTTACTCACTGTAATACTGAGGCCACGAGAAACTGTCCCTCATAGAACCATGGAATGGCTTGGGTTGGAAGGGACCTTAAAGCCCATCTCATTCCACCCCCTGCCACGGGCAGGGACACCTTCCACCAGCCCAGGTTGCTCCAAGCCCCATCCAACCTGGCCTTGGACACTTCCAGGGATGGGGCAGCCACAGCTTCTCTGCCCAACCTGATTCAAGTGCAGCCAAACTGTGCTTAGAGACAGGGTCAGTGATCCTGCAGAGGGCAGGACACAGTGGTGGATGGAGACCAAAACCACCCACAGTGGGGGCAGGCTGGGCACTCACATCTGGGATGAGCAACCTCAGCAAAGCCAGGGAAATGGGGATTCTAAAAGGACAGCAACAGAGCATGAAGCCATTGAACTGTGAGCCCACCCAGGAACCTCCAGCAATTTTTCAGGAATACGTTGAAAAGAATTGTGACTAACACTTTGGCAGATTTCACCATCCAGTAATTAAAGGGCCCCAGCAAGATTAAATCTCAAGTCTGCATTATGGAGGGTTTGCAGTTCAGAACAAAGGTGGAAGTATATTTATTGAAGGTTGCCCAGTTCAGGGAGTCGTTGAGCAACCTGAACCCCCTGGAACTCTCCCATCTGCACATGCAAGGGACACCTGTGGATCACACACCAAACAGGATGTTCCTGCAGCTACTGTTGGGAACGTGGCCCAGCACACCCATTGTATCCCAGGGGACATTATGGGAAGCAGCAGCAGGATATGAATGATCAGGCTGAGGTGGTGAAGCACATACCAATGAGACCCCCCAGCTAATTTAGGGAGAACTGCGAGGCACAAGATGAGACCCTGGGAAGGGGCAGCAGGTTCCTGGCTGTGCAGCTGCACATCACCATCTGTCCAACACAGCCCAGCAAAGCCTGAGGGAACAGTCAGGGGGCAGAGTGGCTGGAGCAGCTGGGCAGTTTGAGGGTGTTAACACCATGCACGGCGATGGAAGCCAAACCACGGCTGATTCAAGGCCAGATGACACGCCATGAGAGGGTGACTGTCAGGGTTAGAAGGAATTCCCACTGCATTCCACATGCCTTCCACCTCCTCGTGGGGAACCTGCCTCACCACGGAGCCCTTCATCCCCTTCCCTCTGGAACACCACACACAACCCATGCCAGGGACAAGCAAAGCAGTGGCTTGGCCTGGCCTGCTGCAGCCAGGACAGGGCACTGTGAACAGGCAGCTCTGGGAAGAGACGCTGTGCTCACCTTCCAAAGGGTGACGGTCATTCTTTGGTAACTTGGGGGAGAGAGGAGCACTGTATGGAGGGGACTCTTGGGAATAGCGCTTTGTACCCCGGCCTGGTCCCTGCAGAGAGCCGTCTAACGAACTGCTTCTGTCTAGGAAGAGAGAACAAGCCCTATTTAGGAGAGGAGATGTCCTGGGAGAGTCAGTCTCGCCAGAGTCCCTCGAGCCTTGTGTGCAGAGCCAGCCTGGGCACTCAGCGCCTGCTCCAGCTGCAATCCAGCGTGTCTGGCAGGGCTCAACAGGGCAGAGAGTGCAAGTGCTACCAGGGAAAAGATTGGCAAGAACCTGACAGAGACTCTTAACCATGTTTTGCCGTATTTCACCCCAAATAAGACCTTTAATTGACTGAATTCCATTTCTCCTTGTTCTACACCTTTGGGTCATCCCACATGATTCCAGCTCACCCCACTCTTCCCCTTCCAGACGTACATAACCCTTGGACAAGTGGTAACAACCCTTGGATGATTTGCAAACCCTCTGTGCTATACACAACATTGGATTAAACCCTCCAGTCTTGTCCCCAGTGGATCCCTCAGCTGTGGCTGCTGCTCCTCTCCAGGCACAGCCCAAGGATGGGGCTCTCAGTACCGTGCACAGCAGATGGGATGTTGGGGTGGGCTGGGACATCTCTTTGCACACACAGTGTCAGTGGGTGGATGAACACAGAATGGAAGTGCTGCCAGCAGCCAGGAGTGACACAGAGGGTGGCAGACCATGTCCCAGCTGCCCCCTGCCCACATGGGCCACCAGCTCCCAGGCCCCTTTCAGCTGCCCTGAGCACGGGCCACGTGAGTGAGCCCACAGCGTTCCCATATTGGGGACAGAGGGATGAAGTGCTCGTGGACAAGTGCCAGGAGCCAACAACAGCCCAGGGCAGCCCTGAGAGCTGGCACAGGGTGTGGGAGGGGGGACAGGTACGGTGGGGAGTGACAGGGACACCAAGGGAGATACATCACACCCAGCAAAGGGAGGTACAGGTGGGTGGGAAGCACCAGACGGGCACAGTTGATTGAGGAGAAACACAAAGGTAGAGAAAAGTACCTGTTCTATCAATATCCTTCAGGGAAATGACACACAAACTGCTTGCCATGGGACTCCATATGAGTATGACCAAAAATCACTGTGATGTTGTTAGGAGGACAAAATCCATCCTCAGGACAAGACACTGTGATAAACATTCACTGCCCAGAGATGGGAACAAATGCTCTTGATAATGTCTCTGGGTATCCCTGTGTCAAACTGCACAACCTTCTTCACCCATCAGCCACAGAACCACAACATAAGGTGCTGCTTTCTAAAGGGCCCATCAGGTTTGGTTTTGGATTGGTTTGGTTTTTTTAAGCAGTTGATGCTAAAAGTCATGCAAACACAGAAAGTCAGATTGTAGAAGATAAATCAGGGAATCAGAAGTGAGGCTTGTGTACGTTAATGAAAGAATGAGCCAAAACCAGAATTCTGCTTTTAAAGGACACATCTTAGGAAAATAAAGAAACGGAGTAACAGCCAGAGCTGCACTCAGCAGATCATCAAGAAACAAGAAGAAAATACCTTCAGAGCCTGCCATAAACCTCATGAACGTGTACCACCAGAGAGGAAATACTCAGATAAAAGCACGGAGTTGTGCCCCTCAGATGGGTGGGACAGGGGGAAGGGAGGGTTTGAACTCCCATGTCTCAGCTACAGAAGGAATGAGCACAGCAGGACGGGGTGTGGGTGCAGGGCAGAAAGGCAAGGACTGAGAGAAAAGGATAAAAGGTTGCCCTTGCCTGCAGACAATGGGACTGCTGTGAGGGGTATTCCACATCCCCTGACTTGGGAGGCTGGTGGGAGGAAGAGAAGCCCACCTGCCCATGCCTGGATGGTGCTGTGGGCCATGCCAAGGCCACCAGATGGACACCTTTGCAGGCAGTGGGAGTCACTCACCTCATCTTGTCAGGCCAAAGGCACTCAAGGCCCCCAGCTCAGGACACTGTGCCTTGCACTGGCACCTCCTCCCTGGCTGCAGAGCACACCTACACACGTGGCTCAGGTGTTGGTCCATCTGTGACATCCACCTGCACTTTAAGCTGAAAGAGGATAGATTTAGACTGGATAACAGGAAGAAAACCTTCCCTGTGAGGGTGGTGAGGCCCTGGAACAGTAGCACAGAGAAGCTGTGGTTGCACCATCCCCTGGAATTGTCCAAGGCCAGGTTGGATGGGGCTTAGAGCAACCTGGGCTGGTGGAAGGTGTTCTTGACCAAGGAATGAGATGAGCTTTGAGGTCCCTTCCAACCCAAACCTTTTTGGGATTCACTTCCATCCACAGCCAAGCTGAACACCAGGGCAAGGTTCCAAGGATAAAAGAAACAGGACAGGAACAAAAATATCCACCACTAAGTCAAACATCTGAATGTTCTCAAACTGTGGCCGTGAGGGTGCAGAGGACACTAACAACAATGGTGCACCTGAAACGCTGGGTCTGCTGCAGCAAATTCTACCAGAATTCAGAGACACATTACTCAAGTGACTGGAAACGTGGTGTCAACATTTGAAAAAGAAAGTGAAAAAATGATTTTGACAAGAAAATGCCCATATTTGACCTCAGCAGCAGCACAAGGCTCATGGCAGGCTCTGAAGGGGAAGGCAGGGAAAATACACACGGCACATACCATGGCAAGTGTCCATCAGAGGCTGACCCAAGAGCTTCCCTACTATGGGAAAATCCTGATCTGTCACATGAGGGAAGAAAGGTCAACCTCATTTACCTGGAATTTGGCAAGATGTTAGATACAGAGAGCCACCAGCTGAGCCTGAGAATGAATTACCAGAAGTCTTGTCCTATGCACAGAAATCTGATTTGAGAGGCAAAGCAACTGGCAGTGCACTGAGTGACACATGAGGCTGGGGAACAACTGCTTGAGGATCATTCCTGAACTCAGTGTCACTAAGTACTTTTATTAATAACTTTGGCAGAAATTTTAGAGATTTACTGATGAAATCTGCTGATGTCTTCCCACGTCAGGCCAGACAAAGTAGCATTTGAAATTAGGCAGGAAAGATCTGTATAGAATGAAGAACCAGTGAGGAGGTAAATCCAGCAGCCAAACGCAGATGAAGCACTGCCCCATGAGCTGGGAACCTGCAGGTGACAACAGTGGATGAGAAGAACAGGGTATGTGACCAGGGCAGGCTGATCATCACCTGTTACAAGGGTACAGTGACTAAAAGTGGCTGCAGACATTTCTTGTGACAATAGTGGTGCCAGTGCTGTGGCACCAGGTCCCCATGAGCTCCTCACAGGGTGCTGGGTGGCACTCCAGTCACCCCATGAAGTTCAAGTTAAACCAACACTGGTTGAGGAGAGCAGAGAGCGGCCAGAAGGGGAGTTCCCCTGAGGGATACAACTTCTCTGCAACTACTGACAGAAGAAAGAGAACAAAGTTAAGCTAAAAGACAATGTGAAGACCAGGAGATACAGATATCAAGTTGCCCAAGAATAAATTTGTGCTGGGAACTACAATATAGTTTCTAAAAACTCAGCAAAACCCCTTGGAGCAGTCTCCAGCAGAAAAGCAAAGTCTGCAGCTCCAGAGTTGGTTGCTGTGGTTTCTGTAACAGCAGCACCCGGGGCTCAGTGGCCACAAGGTCCCTCCAGTCCGGTGTTTTCAGATGGCTCCAGGTCAGAACATTTCACAGCCCATCAACAGCAATCAGCTTCCTGAATCCTCGGAAATGACTCTTCCCGGTGTACAACTCCATCTGTTAACCCTTATCTCCATGACCATGCCTTGGTAAGACAGAATGGCAGGACACAGCCGACCTAAGGGCTGCTGCAGACCCTCCTTCGGCCCCAAACACACACATGAATTCTCCACAGCATCCCAGGGGTGCTCCTGAAAGGCCAGTTTGTTCTGGGAACTGAAACCAGCTCCCAGCCCAACCAGTGGCTGTTTACTGGCAGAACCAGCCTCATACAACACATTCCTGTACTGCAGAGGAAACAAGGCAGGACATGCAGAGCTGAAGGTGAGACCACGGCAGCCTTGACACTTGGCATGATTTAAGGATGTACAACTGCACCCTCATTCCTCCATGACCAGCCCAAACCTCCCAAAATTGCCGGTACTGTTTCCTTGCCCTCACCAGAAGACACTGTAATGTGTAGATAATAATGTTTATCATCTTTCAGGTGCCTGAGAAAGGTGTTAGATGAGCAAATGCCCAACAAGCTCTGAGACATCAGTATGAACTGAAGGACTAGGTGCTGTTACTTCCCTGGACTGTGGTTAATTTTATTTTAACCCCTGCAAACACTCGAGAGTCCAGGACTGGCAGGTCTCAGCACTGTGCCAGAACTGGTGCTCTGCCCCAGTTTCCCTGAATTCTGACTTACACTTCTCCACCCTGCCGAGCAGCCCAGCTCTTGGCAGAGCCACCACTGACCTCCCATGGAGGGGGGAAACCCTGAGTGTGAGCTACAGGACCCTCTCATCCATGCCTACCCCCGAGCCCTCTCCATCCCACTCTGATCTTGCTCTCTCTCTCAACAGGGTATCTCCATGCTGACACAGGGATTTCTTCTATTTGAGGGTTCCCTGAGGGGCAACCTCCAGGCCCAGTAACTAGTCATGCTGGTCCTGTCTTTGCATTTCCTACAGCTCCTCAAAGCACAGCACAGCTCCCTGCTTGTGGTGCTGTCCAGCATGGCTCTGCTCAGCCAAGGAGGAAGAAGAGGATCATCCTCCCTTGATGCTCTTCCTCTCCAGAACCTCCCTAATCCCCTCCCCGAGGCTGCTTTGTGAGGTGCAATGAACAAAGCACTGTGGCATTTGGCTGTTGCCCCTACACCTCATGCTTAGCAACTTCTTAAACAGTTCTTCCTAAGTGCTCATCCTTTTGCATTCCAAACTCTTGTTTTTCTTGTTGGAGCCACAATTATCCAAAGGATTAACTTCGGAAAGACCTCAAACAACACAACAGCTATTTTCTGACTGAGGCAGCAGAAACCAAGACAGGAGAGGAGATCAGCACTTGTCAATCACCTAAGAGGGTGCAGACAGCTTTGATCCTCTCCACAACTGGCATTCCTAGAGTAGGAGCTCCCCCAAAACCCCGAGACAGCCCGGGGGGCAGCCAAGCCCCAGGACTGCTGTCACTACCCAGCACCGTGGGGGGAACTGCTGGGCTTGTTTCCACCACTTTTCCTTAAGAGCAGCCTGACAATCTGCACTGTGGCACGAACTGTCTTGCTGGGAGTGCTGGTCCATGCAGCAAACAAAAGCACCCCTGCCTCAGATTGCTGCACGAGCATCCCTCCCGCAGGGGCCACACTGTCACCCAGGGCTGCACACGCCGGCTGCTGGCAGCGGATCCACGGCCAGCACCGCTCTAACTCACTTCTAATTACAGTTTACCTGCTGCATGTTATCACCCTCCCATGCTGTCTTTCACCTTAATTCCTAGCTGTAAGAAGTCACCACAATCGGACTACAGGAAGTGAGGAGGACCAGGGGGGACGAGGAGGGAAGACAAGGAGACGGCACGGATGAGCAGGAACCTACAGCGGAGATGGAAACCAAACTGACGGGCAGAAAATGCAACTGGAATCCTGCACAACAAGAGCCCCGCGGGCATGAGCACGACAGCGGGTGTGATGCAATGAACCCTGCAGAGGGCTCTGGAACACAGCCCTGCCTCTGGAGATGGAGATAAAACCTGGGTTAGGGCACTCGGGGTCCCTGCGGCGCCGCCCCCGCCCCAGCTCCTACCTGGTAGGTACCTGTCGTGGTCGTACTCGTGTGAGCGCTGCATGTGGCTGTTGTGAGTGAAAGGCTGGTTCCCAAAGAGGTTGTCACTGCGCAGATTGTGGCACAGCTTCTCCAGGAAGCGGAGGACGTAGGTGATACTGTTTACTGCTGGCAGGTTCAGAGTGTGCTGTTCCCGATCAAACACAGCTGGAGACAGAAACAAACAGAGCCCGACACGTGAACCCCCCGCCAGGGCGGAGGCTGCGCCCAGGGCTGCACAGCCAGCTCCTGGATGGCAGCACTGCCGGGGCAGGCTGGGGCCAGCCTGCTGTGCCCAGCACACCCTGCCAGGGGGGCTGCACTCCCGGGCACGGCTAACACGGGCTCAAAGGGCAAGTGAAAACCGGGGCACTTCTTGTCTTCCCGTGAGCAGCTGTGAAAATCCCCTCCCCGCTGTGCCTCCTCCCGGGGCTGGGGCAGCGCGGGGGGATGGCCGGTGGGGCAGGATGGTGCCCGGGATGGTGCCCGGGATGGTGCCCGGGATGGTGCCCAGGGTGGTGCCAGGGATGGTGCCAGGGATGGTGCCAGGGCTGCTCACTGCCTGCTCCTGCAGCTGTGCCCGCAGGCAATGGGAACTGCTCCGCTCTGACTCAGCCACCAGCTGCTGCTTCACTGACACAGATGTGTGGCAAGAAAGAGAAGACACATCTCTTCTGTCTGCCCCTGGCCTGTGGCTGCACCAGGCTCCAGGACAGACATCTTCCAACGAGAGAATTCTTGCAATGACCTCTGAAGGCAGAGTGCTGGAGCCTGTTCTCACCTGAGATGACCTCTCCCCCGTGGCCTTGTTTTAAGAAGGAGAAGACTGTTTTCTGATGATAAGCGCAATCAATGCAGGCCTGTACTGCTTGCTGCAGGACAACAGAAGCTCGAGCTGGTCCAAAATGGTCTGGCAGCTGCTGAACTTTCTTCTTGTCTAGGTGAGGACCAGTGCTGCCGTTCTTGTTCAAGTAAATGCAAACTGCCAAGATGAGAAATGTGTTTGCCATTAACCCAACTCAAGGGAGCAAGAAATAGATGCCTAAAATGCGACCGAGAGATGCTGAGATTTTAAGACTGTCCAATCACTCAAAAAGGGGAATCCACCACGACTGCCTGTCTGTATCCTCACAGCAGAGATGCTTCTAGATGGGAATCACCTCCAAGATCTTTCTGCCTCACACTCACCTTCCAAACTGCTGCTGCTTCTCCCATGCCTTCCCCTGAAGTCAGGCTGTAAAGTGGTTTCCATGCCACCCAGGTAAAGTGGCTGTGGGGATGAAGAAATGCAGCCCCCACTTTTTAGGGGTTCCTACAGAGTTTCCTTTTTAGGGAAGCTGGGTTCTTTAGGTTCCTCTGAACATTGGCCAATTAGGTCCTGGGGAAACAGGGGGCTCAGCCCATATCCAGTGCTTGACTCAGCATGTCAAAAGCAGCCTTGCGTTAGACTTTCCTGGCCAGACTCATCCTCAGCTGCACTCACATCTGCAGCAGTGCACATGCTACTTCCCTGCTGCTCCTCCTCCTCCCCTTCTCCCTCCTGTCCCTGTGTGCCTTGGTATCCTGGCTGGAGCTGGACAGACCACAGCAACTTGGCAACTGCTCTGCCCCCCGTGCAGCCCCAGCAGCTGTGCCTGCCACAGTCTGTGAGAGCTCACGCCTGGGGCTCACAAGGGTCGCCACACACACGAGTGCCCCTGGCATGAAGGACCATGAGAAGTGTCCCTGGAAGGCTGTGGAGTCACCAGCACACACAGGGGAACTGGGGCAAAGGGGTCCCTGCACTCAATGAGCAGGCTCACAACCTTCCCACGACTTCATTACTTCCAAATGCACAGAGACTCATGTGCCTCTCAGCCTTCCTGGAATTGTAAGGCTTGCTGGTTTACAGCTTTAGGAAGAAATGGGACTCTCCTGGGTGAATCTGTCTGCCTGGTGAAGTTCCTAACTGTGCAATCCTGTCAAGAACATGGTCCGAGACCCTTCCTTACCTGTGGGAGCCTGCATGGCAGAGCTGGGGATTGTAGCAGCATCCTGGGGCACAGTGCTTGTGTCTGGCTCTGGGGTACTGGTTGTTGGAGAGGTGGGTGCTGGGTTCAGCAATGTCCTAGGTTTCCTCTGCAGAAAAAGAGGAGATATTTCTCCTTTTACTCCTGCTCTCCTTCACCACCTGTGATCACTACACTCTCTCCTCTGCATCCAACAGACAAGGCACTGTGGAATATGACACATTTTGGATGGTGATGACGGCGTGTCCCAAGAACCTACTAATCCACATGTGTGTATTTTACAAACCACAATCCTGAAAAATAACAAGCCTGAGACCTGCCACCTCTGTTTGGCTCAGATCAGCCACACATGATGGACAGGAGAGTTTATTCTACCGTTTGGCCACCCTGTTGTGCTCCCAGCACCTGCCATGCTCCTCCACAGCCAATGCCCTTCCAAAGACACAGTTTCTCGATGGAAATGATCTTTAGGACACAGACATTCTCTACAGCTCTGGGCCTGGACTCTGAGGATACTCCCAGCCCACAAACCCCTCGGGTCTCCTACTTGCTGCAGTCACACAGCCGGAGGCTGAGACAAACGTGCACCAACACAGGCATGCACCATCCCATGGCAGGACCTGCAGCACCTGCTGTTCACCCAGGCATCAGCATCAGCTTTTACCTTACTGCCAGGCTTGGGGCCTCTCTTTCTGGGGAATTTCAAAGGCTCCACTGACTTGGAGGGTGTAGGCATGGGGTGATGGATTAGTACTTTGGTCGTTCGACCACGCTTCTTCCCTGTTTTGCGACGCCTTTGCCCTTGTTGATGCCCCAAAAGAGTCTTTGTGCTACTGTGCATGTTAGGCTTCTCCGAGTTTACTTCGGAGGCAGGTAAAGGGCTCTTTGGAATCACAACTGAAATAAAAAGAGAGAAAGCAAATGGAATTAAATCAGGTGAGAATCAAAACAGGAGCAGCCTCCATCTTGACAGAGTCACATGGAAAAACCTGGAGTACTCACGGCCCCCTGAGCTGGGGCACTGCCCTCCACGCCAGAACAAACACCAAACACACAGACCCCTGGCTCAGCACTCCAGCTGTGGGATGCTGGGACTTAGCCTGGATGGGTTGAACTCCAGAAGGGTCACATTTTCAGCCACACCATCCTTCCTGAAAACAACCGACACCTACAGCTCTTCCTTCTGCGAGTGGTGACCTGCCAGCAGCCACGGAAAAGGCTCCGAGAGCATTCCTAAAGAAGGAACAGTCAAGACCTGCCTGATAGTCAGGGCTGTGCTGGAAATCCCCTCTCTTAACACTGAAGTCAAATTGACTCTCTCCCTAAATTTCCAGTGAACTGCAGTGTGAAGGACCAGCTCCATCCTTGATGCCTGCAAGGATTACTGCTCCTGGCCCTGAGCAATAGCTCATCTCAGCTGGACCAGCTGCCTTGCTCCTCTCATGTATTGCCAGAGGCAAGGCTGTTTCTTCTTACCTTCTCACACTTTCCTTGACAAAACCAGACTTCTGGTAAACTTGCCCAAGAATTCTCTGAACTTTGTCATTCATCTTTCTCAAGTCCTGTTAAGGGCTAGAGATAACCTGGCCCAGCTCAGCAGACCCGTATTTACTTTTAAACTTCTGCTAAAAACCCCTCCTGGAATTGAAAACTGCAGAGTGACTTTTAGGACAGCTCACTTCTCACACCTGGACACCTCAATGTGTCTTCAACACAGGGGCAATGAATTAGAAGAAAACACTTTTGAAGTGAGGGGCTTTGTAGTTAAGGAAAGAAACCTTGGCCAAGGAAACAAGAGTACAATAAAAGATTGATACCAGGAAGGCACAATTGTGGGCACATACAGTGATTTTTCAGGTTTCTTTAATGGGGATTTTATGAGCAGTTACTGTGAGCAAGGACTCCTTCCTCTGGCACAATGGAGCTGTGGCTGTCCCATCCCTGGAAGTGTCCAAGGCCAGGCTGGATGGGGCTTGAAGCAACCCGGGTCAGTGGAAGGTGTCCTTATCCATGGCAGGGGGTTGGAATGACATCAGCTTTAAGGTCCTTTCCAACCCACATAACACAGTGCATCCAGGACGCAGCCTCATTCTCCTTGGCACGTGGGTAGGGTAAGATTCAGCTTTAATTTTATTTCCTTGCTTTTGTGCATTAGCATTCTGTACCAGAAGCTGGGAAGGAGGACACAGTCACTCAGGATCTATCTGACTTCCCAAGTAATGAGTGTTTTGCATCAGGCAGATAGAGGGAATTGTGGGAGAAACAGGGTTTTACTACTCATTGTTGGAGATATTAACATTAACAGCAAGACTGCTTTACTGGTAAGAAAATGAATATGATAGCTCAAGTGCTTCTTACAGCTGATGGTTTTTCAGGAAGTCGTGTCACCTGCTACAGGTGACACCTGGCACTGAGCTGTGCTAGCAGGGAGGAATGGCACAGGTGGGGCAGGTGCTGGCAATGGGAATTGTGGGGCCTCTGGCCTCATGTGTGCACAGCTGAGAAATATTTGCATTAAAGGGTTTATTAAAATCCCCAAGTTGACCAAACAAGGATAAACACAAGTGAAAAAGAACAGTTGCCCAGAGAAGCTGCAACTGCCCCAACCCTGCAAGTGTCCAAGGCCAGGTTGGATGGGGCTTGGAGCAACCTGGGCTGGTGGAAGGTGTCCCTGCCCGTGGCAGGTGGTAGAATGAGATGGGCTTTAAGGTCCCTTCCAAGCCAAACCATTCCTGAACATTCCAATACTTCAAAGAAACTGTCAAAAATCACAGGGATGTGGAATCCAAGGTGGGGGGCACTTCATCTGAGACGTGCACAGCACTCAGTGTCTAATCCAAGCTGTGCCACAATGAGGTTTCTCTAAACTTGGAGGAGAAACTGAGGATTCTACAGAGAGGCTGGGAAGCAAACTCACATTCTCAGTTTTACTAGTGACAAATCCACAGAAATAAGTGCATTTGGGAAGCTGGGATGCAGTAGGCAGAGCAGCTGGACTGCACCCTTGGCTCCCAGGCAGGGACCATGTTGCTGGGAACCCAGTGCCAGGGAAAAGGAGACTGCTATCAGGTGACCTTCTGGGGTGCAAGCTTTCATTGCATAATTTTATAATAAAAAACAATGCCATCTTTGGGTGAAGTAAATGCATGAAAGATCTGCTCCCCATTTCAGTTGTAAAGACACCACAAGTAATGGTAATTTGCTAGGCTTATAGAATTGGTTTTGGGCAATAAAAATCCATAACTGGGTGCAGGCAGATCCCATGATGGGACACCTATCATTCAGTCCCCCAGAGGAATTCCCACTCCTGTGGCCCTGTCAGCACATCCCTGCTCCCTGTTACAGCCACAGCTCCTGCAGGGATGGAGGAGCTGCCACAGCTCGGGGAGGCTGTTCAATAAAACAGGCTGAATGACACGTAAATGTGCAGCCAGCTCAGGGCAGGAACACACAGCCTGTGACACAGAGTGGTGCTGTGTGCCCAGCACTGAGCACAGCCCTGAGCACCCTGCACAACGGGCACTGCTGCCTTCCCTGCGGGTACTTCCAGGAGACTGATGCAGTGCACATTGCTCTGACCTGGGGTGATTTAATGAAACGAGATCTCCCACTCCCACGATCCAACCCCACTCAGCAGATTGCCTGGATTCTGCTGGAAACACCAGCCCATGCTAATTCCTTTCTCTTGCCCTACCAGATGCAGAGCTACACTCGCTCATCCTGAGGAGACACCAAGAGCTCCAGAGCAGAGTCATCCCACCAGCTGCACCACCCAGCCACAGTGCAGCCCCCAAAACACAGGGTTACTGCTGCCCATGCTGTGTCTCATCCCCGAGGCACCACTTTCAGTGACTGGATGCTTCCTAACGGAGCCTGAAGCTTCTTTGAGATGCCTGTTATTTTCCTGCAGGATTTCAACCTCTGCTGTCATATGGACCTGGTCCAGAAGCATGGAACTGCTGTGGAAGGAGCAGTGCTGAGCATTCAGCCCTGCCGGCACCAACCTCAGAACACCAGAGGTGGGAACAGCTGTGCCCAGCAAGCAGGATTATCTCAGCTCCAACCACTGCCCTCATCTTCTTTAACTGCCAAAAGCTTCTACTTACTGCATCTTACTGGTATCATTATTGCTTCTTAATTATTAAGGATCTAGAGCTATTAAAGAGCCCATAGAAGGGCCATGAAGATGCTGAAGGGTCTGGAGGGGCCCTGAGGAGCAGCTGAGGGCTCTTGGTGTGTCCATCTGGAGCAGAGCAGAGTGAGGGCAGAGCTCAGCGGGGGCTGCAGCTCCTCCCGAGGGGCAGCTCCAGCTCTGGTCCCTGTGAGCAGGGACAGCACCCAGGGAATGGCTGGAGCTGTGCCAGGGCAGGGGCATCTCAGGGAAAGGTTCTTCTTCCCCCAGAGGGTGGTGGGCACTGCCCAGGCTCCCCAGGGCAGTGGGCACGGCCCCGAGGCTGCCAGAGCTGCAGGAGGGTTTGGATGGTGCTCTGGGGCACAGGGGGGGATTGTTGGGGTGTCTGTGCAGGGCCAGGGGTTGGACTGGATGATTCTCGTGGTCCCTTCCAGGTCAAGTTCTTCTGTGATTCAGCTGGTGATGGTGCCAGCACAGCAGTGAGCAGCTGCCAGAGACCTCTCCACCTTCTTCCTTGTACAAGCCACCAAGAGGAGCCACATTTTCAGATAACCAAGTGAGTCCTTTCTTACTTGATAATTCCAGTTTGCTGTTGCTGAGAAAAGCAGCATCTCTGCCCCACAGGTTTGGTTCTCACCTGAGCTCTGAGCAATCTAACCAACTCCAAAGCTGGCCTTGCTTTAGGTGAGGAGCTGAGCCACAAAGCCTCCACAGATCCCTTCTGACCTGAATTATTCAGTGATCTGAACTCATGGTTAACCCTTTCAGCTTATTAAGGAAACAGAAAACAAATCAACCTAAGTTTTATGCTGGCTGAAGTGTCTTGTTTTGGGCCATAAGGCATCCAGCACTAGGGCAGACATGGAGGAGTGGGCTGGCACAGTGAGAACCATCACCCTAAAGAGGCAGGACCAGACACGGCTGAGCTCAGAGGCAAAGAACACTCCGGCACCACTGATGGTGTTACTGACCACTGAAAGATTGGTTGAAACAAGAATTTTGAGCTTCCTACTGAAACAAAGAGCGGGGACAGAGAATTGCAGATTTCAGGTGGTTCTTCCTAATGCCAGAGCCTCCCCTGCCAGCTGACACGTGGCACCAGTGGCACTGCAGCTGCCACCACACTGGGACCAGACTGCCACCCACGGGAGATGCTCACAGTTGCCATCCACACTCTTAGGGCAGGCAGAGGAAGCAGCATTTCTCACACCCATCAGCCTATCCCAGGCTTGGCACAGCTTGAAGAAGACAAAATTACGCCCCTGGGACAATAATTACAAAGTCAAAACAGGTAGAAAAATATGGAGCAGAACTACTGAAGCTGCCGAAGGGTTTCCTGCCTTTCTCTCCTATTTACCAGCCTCATTTACCAACAGCTGCTGGAGCCCAACCCCCAAATCTCCACTTTCTGTGCCAAAGGCTCTGTACTCTCAGGTGCAGCTGTAGCTCCCACACTTCTCCCTGGAGATCTCAGCAGTGACCCCTGCAGTGTCCTGACGTGCAGGGGCTGGTTTCTGAGCAGCCTGAGCACACCACTCCTGCCCATTCCAAAGCCCCTCTGAAGGATGTCCTGCAGCCACTCCTCCTTTGGTAGCTCTTTGGTGCTCAGCTGCCCTTTGTCCCATCTTCAGCAATGCACAGGCAGAAGCAGGACTCAAAGAGGTGGACTAAAAAGACACCTTTAAGATAAGCAAATTTGCCAGAGAGCAGAAATCTTGTTCAGATCTGGCTGAATCCTTCCCTGAATGTGACATTCTAGTGCTAGACATCCTGAGGAGCTGGACAGGAACCAGAGCTCAGTGCTTGTCCCAGAATAAGTTATGAAAGCTTCAAAGCCCTGTGGTTCTTCCCAGAGCAGAGACTGTCATCAGTGGCCACCACAAGCAGCACTGGGACAGAGACACAGGGTCTGGGAGGGCTCCAGACTTGGACAGTCCTGAGCTCTCAGCAGGCATGGCAGACACAACACAGGAGAACGGGTCAGAGCATGGGAGGGGGACTCAGGCCCCTTGCAAGGACAGGGATTAACAACAAGACTCCAAATCCTTGAATTTTTAAGTCAGAAAGCAATTATATAATTCAGTAATTCCTGCAGGGATTCCTGCTCTCCAGCCTGGAACACCTGCTTGAGCTAAGGCTGAGGCCAAAGGACATATCCAACAAAGCAACACAGCCAGAGGATCCAAGTGCTGCTGGATTTTACCTTTTCTTATGATCAGCTACCTGAACTCCCAAAGATACAGCTTCTTTTTGCACAAGATTTTTCTAGTTTCAGCTTTCCACTACTGAAACGAGGTTCTTTATTCACTGATCCTCTGCCAGACCTCACTGGACAGCAGTAACACGTTAGCACACAAGAAACCCAAGACCACAGTCCCCAAAACAGTCTCCATCCTGCTCATTCAGACCAGTGGGTTGCATCTTAATGTCTTTTTTGGGTAGGACATCCACAGGCACATGAAGAACTGTTATTTTAAACTAAAGCAATGCTTTACACCTTTATTGAACCTGAGACGGACTCTCAACATTCATCATGAGTGTCCCACTTCTTAAAGGCTTAGAAATTTGCATGGTCTGGAGCAGCAATTTTCTTAATTGTTGGTATGTGCTTGGATGGAGCTCTGTCACTGCAGATGCCACTGTACATCACACTGGCATTTTCATGGTTGTTTTATTTGGTTTTCCAGTGGTTTTATTTATAAAAATAAAACACCTGGGGAAAAAAAAAAGAAGTCTCAGGAGTCACAGTGATACCAGCAACCCTCGTTTGCCATTTGCACAAGTCTCCATTTTCAGCTCTCACAGCAACATTCCCATGTGCCCCAAACCATCCTGGCAATTACACCCAACTCTCTCTGAAGCACAGGGGGATCTGAAAGCCTTGCCAGGTGCTCCTGCACCCTACCCCACATCTCAGAGGTGCTGGGCAGCATCCTGACAGCCCAGGCTCTGCTGACTCACCTCAAGTGCCAGACCAGTAACAGCACTGCAAACAGCCCAAGTGGTGTTACTGGAGCTGAAGGTCACAAATCCCCCATCCTGGACCTGCAGGGTCTGCTGACACCAATAAACACCAGAACTCAGGACCCAAGAGACCTCTCCATGCCCCAGGTTGCCCTTGGTGCATCACCATCCCCACCATTCACCCAGACATTTGCTAAACCCAAGGAGTTGATTTTGCCCAAGCACAGGATGCATCTGGCTAAAACACTTTCCAAAACAAAGGCTTTATCCAATAACACAGCCCCCAAGAGGAATCCAACATACATGGGCAGCGTCAATCCAGCTGCTGTAACAACTGGAGGGGTTTGGACTGGCTACCACATGGATGGATGTGACACAGCCCACCTGCCTTTCCACAGTCTCCAAGATCCTCACCAAAAACTTTTAAAAAGCCTCCAGAGCCATGGGATAAGAGAAAAGGTTTCTACAGGGATAAATCAAGGATGAGAAGAGGTAGAGGTACAGAATCATTCTGAAGAAGTCTGCCCTTCACCGGTCCTGTTAAAACTCTTTGGTCACACTGAGCATTTTTAAGAGTTCGTTGCCTTTTCTGCTTCGCTCACCAAGTCCAACATCCTTTAACGGTTTTCACCAGCTTCCAGAGGCAGTAACTCTTATTGTTACTTAGCTGTAATTGAGCATAAACATCCGTGTGGAGATACTCCTCAGGGAGGGGCAAAGTGCTTTGAAACCCAGCACAAGTGTGGCAGGATGTGCCATACAACAGATGTATCCCCCCAAATGCCCCAGGGTCAGCACCATTCTGCTGAGGGCAAACCAAGCAGAAGTGACTGGCTCGTGATCAGACACACAGTGGCAGCCTGTGCACAGCAAGGGTGGCCCAACTGTTGTCCTCAGCAAAAGCCATTTGCAGTTTTGTGCTGAGCACACGGATCTCCTCAGTCCCAAACCCAGGTCTTCATTTCTCCCTATACAGGAAACAAATGAACTGTTTTCCCCCCTGGGCAGCACCAGGAAACGAATGGGGAATCTGAGTCATGCACCTTTTCCACAAAACCCTGCAAAGGCTGGTGCTTGGACAGGGACAATGGCCCCATGTCCCACCACTGCAGCAGCCCAGCAAGTTCTCCCCCAACAGCAGCTCAAACCCCCTCATCTCTCAGCGTGTTTGCTGTGGAACTCCTGCACAGCCCACCAGAAATGTCTCATGCTGCCAATGACACACTTGGAGCTCGCAGGAGCAGTACATTCCTGCTCCTTCAGTCCCTCTTTTCCCTGCCACCCTCTCTTCCAGCTCCCAGAAGGCAAAGGAGCAGAAAGTCCATGCTGGGAATGAACGCGGCACAGGAGAAGGGCAGTTCTGGACAGCAGGGCAGGCTCGAGGGACTCAGTGTGCACATCTGTATTGCACAGGAAGCCCTCAGCAGAATTACAGCCCAGACTGCAGCAGGGCTGTTATTTATTCCAGGCTGAGATAGAATCATCACCCTCAGAGAAACACTCACCTGTATGAGCCAGTGTCCAGCAACCTCTGCAGCCCCGAGCTGGTGGCCTTGGCTCACCCTTCTTTGTGACAGGACCTTTTTTCATTTCTCCAGTACTCAGACTACTGAACCCTGGATCCAGTTCTCCAAGGCCAGTCAGATGTCCCTGTTCAGGTGCAGCCAAGAGCACAGGGGCCACTGGTTCCCCCAGCCTGCCTGAGCAGGCTCTCAGGTCAGATATTATTGTTATGAGCTGCAGTAACCCTACTGCAGCATATGGATCAAATGCAGAGGGCATGGAAATGCCAAATTTGCCTACAATCACACCCTTCACTCCCAAATCAGCAGTTTTCCTCCTGTCCCCAACTCAACACCTCTTATTCCAAATAAACCAGCTGCAGCACAGTCTGGTTTCCTGCTTGCTTTGATCCCACTCACTCAGTCTCTTCTCCAGTTCACTGCAGAAATAAAGCTGTTAGAACAGTGTGTTGTTTAAATCAGCTGTTAAGCAGCTTTGGAATTGAAACAGAAATTCTGAACTACAGAAAAGAGATGACAATTGAGCTGAGCAGCTCCAGCCTAAGAAATGCATCAGCTGAGTTGAAATTCAAGCTCTTGACTGAGAGGATGAACCAGAGGGTGAAAGAAGAGACAGTGAGGCAAAATCAGGAAGCTGCAAGAAAACTGACAATGTCAATATTTATTGGCAAAGTCAGAGCAGAACCAATTAAAAATGTGAAGTTCAGTACTCAAGCTTAATTTGAGTGCCCCAAAGCCAGGCTGAGACTGACTCCTGTGGGCACATGGGGAGTGCCCAGCAGAAATGACAGGAGCCCACCTGTGACCCCTGGAGCTCCTGAGCAGGTGGAACATGAGCACAACTGGCATGTTTGGTCCCAACACAGACAGTGACAACACAAATCAATTCATTTCCACACCTCAGGGACACCAGTGCTGCAGCTCTTCCAGGCTTGGTGCTTTGGGAGGCCCCGGCAGAGCCTGTGCCAGAGGAGAGAGCCTATCTCAGGGTCTGCCCCCAGAGAGGGCTCCTGGAGCACCAGGGGCGAGTGGCACGTCTGGTCCTCAGGAACATCTCAGAGCCAAATCTTACTGAGCAACCAACGCACAGACCGGGCGAGCCCTCAGCTGGGGCAGCTCCTCCAAGCCCACCTGAGCCACCCCTGCAGCAGGACAGAGCAAAGTGGTTTCCTCACAGAGTGAAGGTTTGCACAGCCCTCCTGCTGTTCACGTCCAGTCAGTTCCAGGACACAGAGCAGGGACAGAGGTACCACGAGCCCACCACAGCCTCGCTGACCAACCACATCCTCCACCCCTGGGAGGAACTTGCCAGCGGATTTCCAAACCCCCCTGCTGGGAAAGGGTCTGTACTCCTCCCATAGCCAGGCTATTCAGGGCTGTTCCTGGGGTTTCTGCTTGTTCTGATCTCCTCCAAAGCTCCTTTTTTAGCTTTGGTTTCTGGGTTAAATATTAGCAGAACACCTTCAACTTATCAGTGCACAAAGAATGAGGTGACTGCCAGGTGGGTGCGGTTTGTTCCACCTTGTGTTCTTTTTTAAAGCTATTCAGAAGTTATAAAAATACCAAAGATCAAGAGAAGAACCATGACAAGCCACAGAACGTCTGATCTTTGTAACAAGTGGGGCTGTGTGTTCAGGATAAAGTTCCTAGATTCCATAAAAATACACACCATGGCAACATGGACCTGTTCACCAAAACCAGGGACAGAGCTGGGCTCACCAGCATTTACTTCTCTCAAAAAAACAAGAAAAAAAAAAAGGCAAAAAAAAAAAGAGAAGAAACTTCCCAGCAGGTCACAAAAAGATGATGTAATGTTCTTGCTCCCACAGTCACTGTCCCAAAATCCCATCAAAATGGGGCTGTTTCTCCGACATACAAATGATCACACCCATCCCACTAACCAGTCACAGTGATCCCATTGTGCTGCCCCATCCCTGGAAGTGTCTAGGGCCAGGCTGGACAGGGTTTGGAGCAATCTGGGCTGGTGGAAGGTGTCCCTGCCCATGGCAGGGGGTTGGAATGGGATGGTCTGTAAGGTCCCTTCCAACCCCACCCATTCTGGGAGTCACCATGCACAGCCTTCACAGACCTGTGTGAGAAGAGTCAGGTTGACCATTCCCACAGGAGAAGCAGCATCCCTTCAAGGGACCATGCTCCTGTCCCCACAGGCTGGAACATGTGTGCTGGTGACAGCAGATATATGACATGGAGCCGTAAATCCTTGAAGTGAAGCTTCATAATACTGAGTCTTTTAACCCCTTCATCTCTGCTTTCCCTGTTGCTCTCCTAAAGATACACGAAATGTCATCCTGGACATACTTTGAGCTTATTCAGTGCTGCTTCCAAGCCTGGCAGCAGAGGATGCCTGGGCAGAGACACCAGCCCTGCCTGTAACCAGAAGCTCAGGACATCCCGAGTCACACAACTGTAGCTCTCCAGAAATAAAAAGCCCTAGAATGCTGCTCTTCCTTGAGGTTGTCCAATTCCATCCTGAAAGCACTGAGACTTCCAGCCTTCCCAGGCACAGCTCTGCACCACATCCCAGAAGGAGTGCAGTTACTGGTCAGAGATCCTGCAGAAATGGAGTGGTGACCCCAGTGCTATTCACCCAAAGACAGGGATGTTCCAACAGCAGGGTCCTGCTGAAATCTCCTGTCAAGCCTCAGTAACACCCCGAGACTGTGAAACCTTGTCTTGGGCGAGAAAGCAAAGTGGAAAAGGGAAAGAAACATCCCAGTCTCTCAGGGATACAAAGTACTTTAAAATAAAACACATGAGGAAAAGTCAGATTGGGAGGAAGGCCTAGACACTGACACTGAGGACAGGCGAGGGGTACCAGGGACATGGAGGAAACTCTGCCCCTCCTGGGTCAGTTTGTCTTCTCAAGAGGCTCTTGCCAGCCCCAAGACACCCCACAGCAAGCTCAGGTCTCTGATGCACCACATTCAGGACCCCACAGATGTGCTGTTTGCTGAGCCACACGCACTGTCAGCATCCCAAGGGAGGCAGGACCAGCACACCCTCCTGCAGGGCTGCGCTTTCTCAGTCAAGTCCCCAGATCTCCAAACTCAGTGCATATTCCAGGATACAGATCCAAATGAAGCCATTTTCTTGGAATCTTCCAAGAGTCATCTCAAAGGCAGCCCCACCCAGGTACCACAGCTGCTTGTGCCTTAGATCCAACACCATGAGCTCCTTTGTGCACCCTCCTCCCACTGCATAAGCTCTACCTGTGTGGTCCCCAAACCAGCCACCCCAATGCAAAGAAGCATCACCCAGCTTGATGTGTGAGCTCCAAATCCCAGCTCAGTCCTGAGTGACAGTAATTAGTATTTTCCCATCTCCTACAAGCAGGAAGGCACATGAGCTCACCCTGCCAGCTACTCCTGACAAGGCTCCTCCACCCACTGCAGTGTTCTTACTCCAAAGAAGAAAGAGAAAGCCAACAAAATCCAAAATAAAGTCATAGTCACATTACCTTCACCCTGGGCAGGAAACCTAACAACTGATCATCATCTTCCTCTGAGGATACCAAGCAGCCAACCAACAAATCACACAGTGAGAGATGAAGAACTTCACTAACCTTCTGCGCAGGGTCAGCATCTCGTGAGCCCCCGGAGTCAGCGCTCCTGGCACACTCAGTGACACCCAGCTGGTGAGCCCAGGCTCAGTGGGAGCTCCACTTCAGGGTGTCCTCATAGTAACTCTCTAAAACCATTAACTTGTGCTTGCTTTGCAAGCAGAGGGAAATGTTCAGGAGCAGGAGAGCCCAGGGGGATGGAGCAGGGTGCTGACAGCCCACAGCAGAGTCACACAGGCAGTGCCTGCTGCTAACCAGTGTCCCCACTGCCCTCACCACAGCTCCCACCAGCCCTGGCACAGCAGGGCAGAGAACCTGCTCTCTATTAGCTCTGCTCTGCCCTGCTGAGCTCAGTGCCTCTCTGCCAGCTGGGCTGGTGCCAAGGCAATGACTTCCACTCCTCCAAATTCCAGTGCTGGAGCTGCTTCCAGCTCTGCCGGCCCAGCTTTAACACTGTCACTGCTGCCTCTCTTCCAGAGCCAGCACCGAGTAACCCCCCTGTGTGCCACGGAGCAACCAGAGGGTGCAACAGGGAGCAAACCCAGTGGGGAACCCCAGAGAGCTCAGCATCAGCCAGGAGTGCAGCCCAAAGAGGAACTGCACAAGGACCTTCTGAGCCACAGCCACGGAGGGCAGGTGTGTCCCCTGTGTCAGTGACAGCCTCCCCCAGCCCTCCAGCACTAACACACGAAACATGGGAGCACACTTAAGGGACACTGCTGGAGTGGAAGAGGTGGGCGTGTGTGGGCAAGGTCCTTTCCTAGGTGTGGATTAAATCTGGATTTCTCAGGACCCAGAAAATGAGCTGCTCCTCAGGAGGCCAGGGGAGACAGTTCCTCCCCCAGCATCTCCCAGCAGCAGCACTGCTGGGATTGCGCACACAGCCACCAGTACCCAGGTCTGAGAGGGTCCTGGAAAGTCTCACACTTTTGGAATCAAATCTAAGCTAAAGTTCCTGATACTGTAGCACAAACCCCAGAAAAACGCATGTGTTTCTCCAAAGCTTAAAGCAGGTGTTTAAATAAGAGCCCTGCTTGCTTTCTTGTGCAAAGACCCAGACCTTGCAGAAATTCTCACATACCTGTGCCCACAGGTCACAGAAAGCCCCAATCCTGCCTGCCTGGGCCCTTTTCCCAGCCCATGTGCCTTAACCTGGCAGAGACAGACCTTGCAGTGCACCACTCCCTCAGGTGAAGAGCTTAGAGCTCGAAGCTGCCTCACAGAGGCACCTGAGAAGACCCTGCTTTGGTTTCTCTTCCCCCAGGTGCTCCCACCTCTCCACCCCACAAACCACTTCAGAAAGGAAAACACCTTCTCACGGATCCTCTTCCAGTGTGTGCTTCCCTGCCTACAAAGAACTGAACTCTCCTCGAGTCTGTGATGAGTTGTGAATCCCCCACTTCCCATGAATGAGAGAGGAAGACACATCTCTCTACCAGACCATGCCTTGGCTGAAGGGGATTGCCTTCATCCCACCTCCCAGCTGAGGGCAGCTGGCCCCACACTACAATCATTAACCAGCCTCTTATCTCTTTCTCCTCACTGATTTTTCTACACTTATTTCCCCCTTCATTACCCTGAAGCTCAGCAGGAGCAGCACCTCCATTTCTGTGTGCTTCTCTCTCTCTCTCCCTCTCTCCCCAGTCATGGTTTAAAGTAACTAAAGAACAATCCTTATTCTTTAGGTCGATCCTAAATATTGATTTTCTGTACTGCTTATAATGGAGAGGGACTCTCCAAGGCAGATTCCCCAGTCCATGACAGTGACCTGAGAGGAGGATTGTTTCTGCCCTGTTTAAGAGCCCACGGGCTCCTCAAGGACTAGGAAGGTTAGAAACAGTAAAATGCATGCAAAAGTTTTTCAAAATCACTGGTGTGGCTGGGCTGGAGTTAATTCTCTGCACTACCAGCTCAGGTGCTGCTGTGTCTGGGTTTTGCCCCAGGTAGGGCTCACAACACCCCAGGGTTCAGCTCTGCTCTGTCCTCACGGGCAGGGTTAGGCTGGGGAGGCACAGGGAGCTGGGAGGGGGCACAGCTGCGACCCCACTGCCCAGGGGATATCCCAGAGCAGCTGGAGAAGGAGGAGGAAGGGGGTGGAGTGCTGGTGTTTGTTGTTCCCAGTCACTGTTCTGTGGGCCAGAGCCTGGCTCTCCTGGGGTGCTGAGCCCCTGCCTGCAGTGGGGAGCAGTGACAGAGCCTGCTTGGCCCTGCACCCACAGCTTTTGTTTCCCCTGTTAAAGTGTCTCTATCTCAGCCCACCAGCTTTCACCCCTTTACCCTTCTGTTTCTCTTCCCCATCCACCTAGAGGGGTGAGTGGCTGCCCCGAAGACCACCCACCACACCTGACATACACATTTTCCCCTTTCCATCTCTGCTTTCCTCCCAAATTACTCTTCCACCAAACAATGCTCTGGTGCACAGACTCGTGCACTCCTTATGTGCATCACAACATCTAAACCTTGAAGCTCAGAGCTCGAGGAACATCAGCCACCTCCTGCAGTGTACCTGCTGTGATGGCAGCTGGGTCATGGTGTAACTCCACCAGAAAACCACACAGACCTGGCAGGGGTGGGTGACTCCTTCCCCACCCAACACACCTTCAAGGTCTTCTGACAAAAATCCATGTTGTTAGTCATGTGCACACAGTGTATTTTGGCCTTGTTTTGGTGTGCTGCAATATCTAAAGATGGGGAAACATCATTCTTCTCCAAAACTCTGACACCAACATGCAACAGCAAATGCAAATCCTCTGCAGGAAGTTTGAGGGAGTTTGATGCCCCACACAACCTTAATTCAGCTGTTTTATGTCTAAGTGCTGTGCTAAATATTTCTCAGCCAGTATTTCTCTAGGATGAGTGACTGACTCAGCCAGAATGACCATGCAAACAGATCCTTCAGAAACAGTGAAAAAAAATCTAATTTCTGACCCTCTGAGCTGACCCCACAAATCCTGAGCAGCTCCTGAGCAAGGCAAGTGCAGCAGCTGCCAGTGACCCACCTGCCCTCTGAGAAGAGCTCCTGGCCAGCCTGCAGCTTAGCAGGGAGTCCACCTCACCTTGTATGCCTAAAAGCCCAGGTATGTGTTTAAGGGTAAAACAGGACATCTGTGAGAAGCATGAAGAACAGTGTAAGATGCTGCACATCACACCTGAGGAGTGGAGTGGGGGTTCCTGGCCAGGGGACAACCCTGGGAGTGCCCCACTGGCGTGGGTGGGACGCTGGAGGAAGTTTGCTGCACAGCCACAGAACTGCCCCTCCTTCTGGGATGGCCACTGGGATCTGCCTCCCCCAGGGGCTGCCAGGCTGGCCTGGAGAAGCTGAGGATGCACAGGATGAGCTCTCCCACATTCCACCTGGCTCTGTAGCCCAGCAGAGCCAAGCCCTGACCCTGCCTGTATCATGTGCTGGTTTGGACCCCCCAGCTCCAAGGTGTGCTGCATCCAGCCAGGAGCTCCAGGAGACA
This sequence comes from Formicarius rufipectus, assembly GCA_013399695.1. Taxonomy (NCBI): domain Eukaryota; kingdom Metazoa; phylum Chordata; class Aves; order Passeriformes; family Formicariidae; genus Formicarius; species Formicarius rufipectus. The sequence continues at coordinate 448,846 of VXAU01000227.1, forward strand.
CCAGGAGCTCACAGCCCCCTCGCTGCTGGCCACAGCCAGCACACAGCAGTGCAATGACCACACTGGCATGCAGGCTGCTCCTCCCTGCTGTCTGCCCTCCCTTGCCTCCCTTCACACACACCAGTGCCCTCCCAAAAGCTGCCCTGGCCAGCCCCAGCTCCACCAGCACCCTGCCCAGCCACTCCAGCTCAGCAAACCCTGGTGGGAGTGGGAGGCCCTGGAGCTGGAGAGGGGCTACGCCTGGGAGAAGCCCTGCACTGCTCCACCTCCCGTGGCAATCAACAGCAGAGACAGATTAGAGCTGAATGAGGTTACCAGCATTAAATAAACAAGCCTGCCCTCTTTGAAGTTCTGCTTCCCTTGAACATGAGCTCATTCCAGGAGGCCTCTTTTTGCTCAGCCCCAGGAAACCATCAGTCTCCACGGAGTTAACTCTTCACAGGATTCCTCAACTTTCACGAGCACCTCACAGAGTCAGTCCAGAATGTGAGCAGAGACCAGTGTAACTATGGTAGCTCTGACATGTCTCTCCAGGTCTCCTTTATTTGAGAGGAATTCCCACTAGGAAAGGGAAACTGCCTGACTCCACTGCAGGCTGGTGCTGCAGGCTCCAGGCTGCAACATGAGGAAGGTTTGCTGGAGCTCAAGGAAAAGAGGGGATGCATCCTCCAACCCTGCCAAGAACAGCACCCTCAGGTCTGCGAGGATCGAGCTCAAACCTCCTCCACAGCAGGACTGAGTAGTAAGGAAACAAGGGAAGAATTTCATTAATGAAGAAAAAGTTCCCACTACTCCTTTCTTTAGGTTTAATCCCAAAACGTGGAAGTCAGAAAGTCTTGGACAGGAAAGGGAGTTGACAGCCACAGAAGAGGAAGTAAAATACCACAAAGACGTGGCTGATCTCAACCCCATGGCATTTTTACTTGGCTCATGCAAGCCCTGCCAACGTCTGCTCTTGTTCCAGCAGTTTAGAAAAAATGGCAAAGAGAGCAGAAATCTGCCTGAGAGTGAGGGCTGCCCCTGCCTGCAAGGGGGTTGCTGTGACTCTTGGGGATCACTGTTCATGTACACAAGCAGGAAGTGCAGAGTCACTGCTGATGGAGCTGATGCAAAAGGGAGAACCTCTCACTGCCACCTGCCAAGGGGGAAGCACGTGCTTCCCAGGATGGTTCCAAGTTAGCCCACGATGGGATGTTTGTGGATAATTAACTGGGTTCTGCTCACTCACAGCACCAGCCCCGAGCAAGAGGGGCTGGGGAGGAACAGACCTCCCTGTGCCAGGGTCCACAGGTCCCACAGAGCTTCCCAGTGCTCCCGGGAAGGTGCTCTTCTGACACCTTCCACCCCCAGTTTACTGCCAGGAAAGCTGCCACCCCACACAAACGTGTCGTTCAGCCACTCGTGCAGCACCTGAGAAGCACCTTGGAGATGCCTGGTGAGAGCCCCTGACTCCGGAGGGCCCCGGTGCTCTGCAGAGCCCCCAGGGCAGCAGCAGGCAGGACACAACCAACCAGCAGGAAGAGAGGGAGGGGCTGGGAACATCAAGGCAAAACGCAGAAATCCAAGATAAACAGGAATCATCCCCAGCCAAGGGGAGCCCCAGCTCGGGCTGCACACAGGCCATGCAGAGAGCACAGAGCACAGCCCTGGGACACCCCGAGGGACACGGAGCAGCACCAGCCTGGCAGGCAGTGCCAACCTGACCCAGCACTTTCCAGAGCAACAGTCTCATCAGAAAAATGCCTTTCCTAAGCAATCCTTCAGCTCTGGTAGAGAGGCTGCTCTCCTGCCCTTCATTTCACTGACGGGCACGTGCAGGGCTTGCCAGCCAGCAAGGATGGCTTGGGATGTCCCCAGCCAGAGGGATGTGCTTGGGGACAATGACAGCTCCCCTGGGCCTAGACACAACTGCAATGTGAGCAAGCCAGAGACACATCTGAGAACACAAACAGCCACTGCTCAGGCCTTTGCAAGGCAGCAAGTCCCCCAGTCCCACTCCTCTCCCACAAGCATGGTCCTAAAACAAGGCAGGTACACTCTGCTCCACACCTGCTTCTCCCATGTTGACAGCATAAGGCAGAGCAAGGAAACTGCCCCAAGTACAAACAGGCACATCCCTGCAGCTCCACAGCTCGTTATGCCAACTCCTGAGAAAAACTCCAAAGGAATATGTGATTCAAAGACCCAGGAAAGACTCCAAGGGAATTCCTGGAGCGTAGCAGACCTCAGCAATGTTGTACAGCACCATCCCTCCCCAGAGCCACTGTCCTGCCCATCTTCACAGACAGCTGCTCCTCAGCACCTCGATGTCAGCCTGTTCCACTGCTATGAGGGTGAACACGAGTACCTTTACCACGCACGACGCAGCACAGAAAGCCACACAGGGCACCCAGGTGTCCTTGCTGCCAGTCTCTGCCTGACTGCTGCTCTTTGAGAGCTGAGTGAAGGAGGAAGACAGCTAAGCAACAACGTGGGCCTTACCTTTTGTACCAGGGGGCTGCAGATTATCTCCAGTCAGCGAGCACCAGCCTACGGGAAAGATGTCCCGGGAATCATATCGGCACCAGTAATCGAAGGCACCTCTCCAGCCATCAAATGTTATGAGGACCTCAGAACCTCTCACCTCCCCAATGGTGGCCGGGCAGATGAAGTGAGGGTTCTTCCTGTCCACTGCTTCCAGCTTCATACCTGTCTTGAAGAAGTTTTGGGACGGAGATGGTGGTTCCTGCAAGAAGAAGGGGAATATATGCTCAGGGGGGATATGCCAGTGCCTCCCCAGACCAGGGCTGTGCCCTCAACACCAAACTCTCCTCCACAGGCAGCTGCAGGGATTTAGTGGGCTGGATTTGAACCCCAACCGGTGTGCACACACTGGCTGAGCTACACAGCCATGTGTCCTTGAATCGAGAGGCAACAAAAGCCCATACTGACTGCTCTGCCCTCGGCTGGCTGCTGGACCAGACCCAGGGAGTGCCACGAGAACACTGCAACAGCTCTGTCGTGCACCACAGGCAGCAACCAGAGCTCCAAATAAGAAGCCACCAGAGGATACTCTCACCCTGTTATCTCAGAGCTGGAAACCCTGCAATATGACAGTGTTTCTCCATCATTCTTCCCCCATCTTCAGCTTTGTGAGACATGTGGGAGATCTGCCATCCACCCTTACTTGGGCCTTGCTCTTGAGATCTACTAAAGCCTCACCAACCATCCCATCTGTCTCTGGCCTGGCTTTTCTCTCTGCACTAAGGGTGTGAGAATACAAACCATGAATTCATACTGGCAGTGTTGCCCCAGAGCAGTCACTCATTGCAAGCTCTGGCATGTCAAGAGGTTTCAGGGAGGTGGTGACTTCCCCACGTTGAGCAGCAGCCCCAGTGAAGAACAAGCTCATGTCTCAAGCCTGACTGCTGGAGCCCAAGCCACCCCCTTGGCACACCTCTGGATGCATCCTGACACTGGAGCTGGAGAGGGCAGAGCTCTGTCCTGGAGCAGCAGCACCAAGGCAGAGCTGGGCAGTGTCACCTCCCCTGGTGACACCAGCTCTCAGTCTGGTGCTCTGCAGCAAAGGGGTCATGCCAGAAGGATCTGCACAAACAGCAAAATACCTTGTGAAAAATCCGGACAGGAGCCATCTCTGCTCCATTCAGAGTCTTCAGAAGGAACATGGGCCAGGAGGAGGCGTTCAGCCGGAAGCCTGAGGAGAAGGGAGCACAGATGGAGACTTTGAGGCTGTGGGGGCCACTGGATCCATCAGCACATGCCTGCTCTGATGGGAACTCACACAACTTGACTCCACACCACCCCCCTCCTCATGCTGGAGTCAAGTTTGACCTTGTCTAGATACTCTGAATGCAAAGCACTGTGTTGCTGAAAGGAAACATCTGGAAACAGCTGTCTGACTGCAATGTTCATAACAAAGGTCTGCCCACGGACCATCCAGGTAGAAGAGCACTTTGTGCAGCACCACTGGTGGCAGCTCCAGGGATTCTGCTCCAGGGAGACATGAATCAGTAAGTGCATACACAGCCCATGGAATGTTTTCCTCAATAGGAAATCACAGCTTCTGGGTAACCTCCTCCACCTTTAGTGTGAGCTGCAGGCAAGCTAACCTGAAGGAAGAGACTGTGACTTGGGTGGGAAACAGATTTAACCCTTCCTGGGAAGGACGGCAGGTTTAGGCTCAAAACCTTCTGTGAAAAAAGTAAAGAAATAACAAGAAGGGGTTTATGGGAATAAAAAAGGCAATTTCACATGCACTGAGTCTAGGGCACTGAGTATGACTGCACAACTGACAGAAGGCTCAGAATATCACAAAGCATCTTCTTTGGTAAATGTGCATCTTCCTGCACAGGTAGTTTCTGCTGTTCAGCTGTGTTTGTTCTGTGATTATGGGGTTTTGAAGGTAATCCTGGGACTGGATGTGGACCAAGAGCAACCCACGGTGAGCACCAAGGTAAAGCTTTGCCAGGGTTGCAATGCCCAGCACAGGCCACCCTGCCAGCCCTGAACTGCACCAGATCAGAGAGCTCAGCTTCCCCAGGAGATGGGAGAGCTCAGCTCCCAGAGGGACTCAGATAATTTTTTATGTGAATCACAGAATATCCTGAGCAGGAAGGGACCTACAAGGATCATCCAGTCCAGCCCCTGCACAGACACTGCAACAATCCCACTCTGTGCCCCAGAGCATCATCCAAACCCTCCTGCAGCTCTGGCAGCCTCGGGGCCGTGCCCACTGCCCTGGGGAGCCTGGGCAGTGCCCACCACCCTCTGGGGGAAGAATCTTCCAGAGATCCATCCCAGGTGCCCTGGCACAGCTCCAGCCATTCCCTCAGGTCCTGTGACTGCAATTATCTATGTGAAGGAGCAGCAGCAGATGGGTGCACACGGAAAACACTACAGCGAACACCAGGAATCCTTGCTGTGTTTTCTTGGCCCTTGCACTCTGCAGGCAGGAAGGACAACTGCAGCACTGCTACCTGTCTTTATGCCGGGTGCAGGATCATCTCATTCCACCCCTGCCATGGGCAGGGACACCTCCCACCAGCCCAGGTGGCTCCAAGCCCCATCCAGCCTGGCCTGGGACATTTCCAGGGATGGGGCAGCCACAGCTGCTCTGCCCAACCTGTGCCAGGGCCTGCCGACCCTCACAGGGAAGTACTTCTCTCCAGTATTCCACCTAGCCCTGCCCTCTTCTCTGGTGCAAGGTCAAGCAGGTGACACAGATCAGAGCTCCCAGACCTGTCCCAGAGTTCGTCCCTCACCTCCTGCACAGCCAGGAGCGAGTTTTATCTGCAGCTCCTTAAATTTGATGCCATCTGCTGGCAAATTCTAGGCAAGGCATAGGAGGAACCCACAGCTGACAGCTGGGAGAGGTACCCACAGCTGTTGGGCAGGGCACCAGAGCCGAGACCTGCACCTGGGATTGAGGTTTCTAAGAGATGGACAGCAGTAGGTATGAAAGGAACAAAAACAATGTCAGCTTCAGTGTTCACAAAATCTCAAAATGGTTTGGGTTGGAAGAGACCTTAAAGCTCGTCTTGTTCCACCCCCTGCCATGGGCAGGGACACCTTTCACCAGCCCAGGGTGCTCCAAGCCCCATCCAACCTGGCCTTGGACACTTCCAGGGATGGGGCAGCCACAACCTTTGGGCAACAACCCTGAGCTTTGAGCTGCAACAAGGGCAAGCAGCTCACCTTGGTGCAGAGACCTCTTTCATCTACACTCTAGCCGTGCCACAGTGTCCACATGGAAACAGAGACCTTGTGTGGGAAACATCTGCTTATATCCCTTGTCTACACCTCAGTGTGGGCAGGGACGGGCCACGGGCTCCGTCCCAAGCACAGACCCATAAAACCCCCCGCGTTTTCCCCACAGTCAGCATAGCCCCTGCCGGACAGCTGAACTGCAGCTCACCCAGGGGGGGCTGCAGCATCCCTCCGTTCTTCTCACAGTTGCCAATGGGCTGGATTTCTGCCGAGTCCACCAGGCGCCAGAAGTCGTTCTTGTTGTCGCTGCCGTCGAGGCGCAGGCGCAGCCGCGCACCCGTCAGCCCCACCACGGTGGCGATGCAGGTGGACGTCGTGTTCCGCGGGTCCTGCGCCTCCAGCTTCATGCTGAGCTTGAACTCGTTGGCGGGGGGGCTGTACGACTGCAGAGGGGGACACGGAGGGTCAGAGCCAGCACTGCCAGCACGGGCACCGGCTCAGGCACGAAGCTGAAGCACCGAGAGCATCAGGAGGGAGGCCAGCGAGGGCTGGCAGCGTCCTCTGGGCACAGCCCTGGCAGTGCTGCAACACGGAACGCTGTCCTTCCATGCTGTGCCATCTCAGCAACGAGACTGAGCCTGTACTCTTGGAATCACAGAACCATTAAGGTTGGGAAAGACCTCTAAGATCACTGAGTCCAACCATTCCCACGGCACTGCTGAGGCCACCACTAACCCCTGTCCTCAAGCACCACATCTACATGTTTTTTGAACACTTCCAGGGACAGTGACTATCAGTGCCCTGGGCAGCCTGTTCCACAGCCTGATGACCCCTTCAGTAAAGAAATTTTCCTGATGTCCAACCTAAACCACCCCTGGCACACCTTGAGGCTGTTTTCTCTCATCCTGTGCCTTGTTCCCAGGAGCAGAGCTTGATCCCTGGCCCAGCTCCCCCCTCCTAGCAGGGACTTGCAGAGTGAGAGGGTCCCTTCTGAGTCTCCTTTTCTCCAGGCTGAGCCCCACCAGCTCCCTCAGCCACTCCTTGTGCTCCAGACCCTTCCCCAGCTCCACTCCCTGGACATGGTTCAGCCCCTCAATGTCTTTCTTATAATGAGGGGCTCAAAACTAAACCCAGAATTTGAGATGCAGCCCCACCAGTGCCCAGCACAGGGGGATAACCCTGTTCTTGAAGACTCACCCAGCCAACCCAAGACCCAAACAGCCCCCCTCCCCATGCTGCTCCCCTCCACCCAGACCTGTGCCCCATGGCAATTCATCCTGTATCCCCTGTATTCAGCATGGTCACCTCTGTGCTCAATGCCTGCTGCCCAGGGGGATGCTATTCTTTTCACAAGAACAGGTGAATTCTGCAGAAAATCTCATTATTGGGCACCATCCACCAAAAGCTGGACCCCAGCCCACTCAGGACACTTTCTCCAAGGGCCTGTGCTTGGCAGAGTAGGAGCACACTCATGTTCCCATTGTGCACACCTAAGAGTAAAATCTTCTGTGCTATTCTAAATGTATCTTTTTAATCTTTGCTTCAGCACACTTGGATTTCTGTTAAGTCTCCAGTTTCCTTAAGTATCTTCCTTGCCAAACCAGGGGCCTATCCCAGGCACAGAACTTGGGGGTCCCCAATGGACCACCACCCTTGACCTTTCTTGTTTTCACCCTCTTACCTGCTTGAAGCAATGGGCAGGAGCTGGGATGGCACATGTCTCTTTCAGGTATTTCTCCCAGGTGAAGTGACCTGAGAAGGAAAAACAAAAGAAATCAAATAGCAACTGAGGAGTAAAATTCTCAGAAAAAGAGCTGGCTGGGCTCCTAACAGCAGCAGTTCTGCACTTCTCACAGAGGAGGTGCTCACAGGCAACATGTTTTCATCAAGAACCTCTAATGTTTGTGAGCACAGAAGATTTACAACTACAGCTGACAGGCAGAACAAAGCACGGCGCTGCCTTCGGCATCTTCTCGCCTCTGTGCTGCTGAGAAGGGGCTGCACAGAGCGAGGGTAACAACCTACAACTGAATGGGAAACACCCAGCACAGATGGGAATCTGTGGGGTCTTCCAGACAACTGTCCCTTAAAAACCATTCATTAAACACATCACTCAGTCTGGGGCTTACAAGCAGTCACTACATGCAGCCCAGCTTGGGGGCTGGACCAAAACGATTTTTAAAGTCCTTCCAATCCAAGCCACTCTGTGATTCCATGATTTTAAATCAAGAGGAACTTGCTCTGTGGTGACTGTAAGGTCCCCCTGGTCCCACACACACAGCCCATCCCACAGGCCAGCAGCTCAAGGCAGGGATCAGCCCAATCCCAGCAATCAGTGTATAGGTCAGCAGTGAACTCCTTGAAGTGGGCAGGGAACCCATGGCACAGGCAGGATGGGAGCCCAGAGCACAGGCAGGATGGGAGCCCTGGGCACAGGCAGGATGGGAGCACGTGGCACAGGCAGGATGAGAACCCATGGCACAGGCAGGATGGGAGCCCATGGCACAGGCAGGATGGGAGCCCATGGCACAGGCAGGATGGGAGCCCTGGGCACAGGCAGGATGGGAGCCCATGGCACAGGCAGGATGGGAGCCCTGGGCACAGGCAGGATGGGAGCCCTGGGCACAGGCAGGATGGGAGCCCATGGCACAGGCAGGATGGGAGCCCNAAAGTCCTTCCAATCCAAGCCACTCTGTGATTCCATGATTTTAAATCAAGAGGAACTTGCTCTGTGGTGACTGTAAGGTCCCCCTGGTCCCACACACACAGCCCATCCCACAGGCCAGCAGCTCAAGTCAGGGATCAGCCCAATCCCAGCAATCAGTGTATAGGTCAGCAGTGAACTCCTTGAAGTGGGCAGGGAACCCATGGCACAGGCAGGATGGGAGCACGTGGCACAGGCAGGATGGGAGCACGTGGCACAGGCAGGATGGGAACAGGGATCCCCCAAATGGGGATTTACTGAGCTCAGCACCCCACCCCCAACACTGAGGCCTCTTGCACCGAGTGCTGGGGGAGCACATTTCATCCTGCCCGCCCCTCCCAACATACAGCAGGAGGGCTGAAAGCAACATGCCAGCCAGGGAAACCTGCTATTAAAGGAGGAATTAAAAGCTCCTGCCATCCAAGCAGATCATGACTTTTGCCATTTAGACAGAGCAGCTGGGAGAGGATCCCTCCAGGATGGCATTCGCCTGTATTCATCCGAAGGGCTCCCGGGAGACTGCTGCTTTCAAGGCACTACAAGAGCATTGGTGGCAGAACAATTAAAGTCAGCTACCACTTCCCCGAGTCATGGCAAGTTTTTAATCAATCTATTTTCAAAACAAAAGCTACATTAAGAGCTATCTTAGCTACTGCAGTGCACACCACACCTCTGAAAATTCAGGTAATAAGGTCAGCACACATTGCTGCCTCGTGTGCACAGAGGAGCCTTCATAATCTGTGAGCTCCAAATAAATACATGGAACTTTCCTGCCACTTCCCAAGCAGATGACTAGCACACTGTTAAATACAGGAGAAATGAACAGGAAAAACACAGTTTTATTGGCACACTGGCTGAATACCACTGTTTACAGACTGACAGCAGCCCTCCATGCCCCAGAGTGCTCAGTTCCAGGCACTGGCATGCATTTTGCTTTCAGCCACAGGCTCACACTGGGTGAATGAAGAAATTCAGTGAGTTACTGCAAGGATGTTCTCACAAAACCAAAAATCTTGTAATTGAAGATACAATTTTACACTTGCTCATGTCAATGAAACTCTTTGTATGAATAATGTGGAGCAAACACCCAGGCAAACCAAAGCCAGGCACTCCTGACCTGGAAATGCCTTATGCATCCCACCTCTGAACCCTGGCTGCTGATCTGGGCTCATCTCAGACAAGGGTGGCCCTTCAGAGGCCCTTGGTCCTGGAGAACAGAGGAGGTCCAGGTGACAGCACTGGGCCCTGATCCAGCAGCTTGAGCAGATCAGCTGTGCTTGACAATTTTAGTGAAACAAAACAAAACCAACTAAACCAAAAAGCCCTCCCCTCTCCTCAGCTGGTTTCAATCCATTTTAGTCTTGGCACTTTTCACTCCCTCCACACCAAGCAAGGCCCTCCTGCTTCCCACAGCAGCTCACCCCACAGCCAAGATCCACCCTGCATCATCCCAGTGGGAGCAGCCAAGGCCTGAAACAGCTGTGAGCCTCTAAAAATAGTGTTTGAACATGGAACTTATTTGAGGTTAATTCTAGACCCTGTTGGGACTCAACCACTGTATGAAGACACACAGTGCACTACAACTGCAGCTTCTTTAGGACGTGAGGGAACAGCTGGAGCTGTGTCAGGGCAGGGGCAGGTGGGATCTCAGGGAAAGGTTCTCCTTCCCCCAGAGGGTGGTGGGCACTGCCCAGGCTCCCCAGGGCAGTGGGCACGGCCCCGAGGCTGCCAGAGCTGCAGGAGGGTTGGGATGATGCTCTGGGGCACAGGGGGGATTGTTGGGGTGTCTGTGCAGAGCCAGGGGTTGGACTGGATGATCCCTGTAGGTCCCTTCCAGCTCAGGATATTCTGTGATTCTCTGATTCTTATGACTCACAGTTCTGGTGATTTATTTTGCAAAGGAAAGCAGGAGCAGCAGAAAGACTTGTAAGAAAAGACAAAGCTGATACAGCAGTGTTCAGCCTTCCCTCCTCCCTCTCTGTTCTCTGTTGGCCACCCCCCTGCACACAAATGGCACAGGTAGAGCCTGTGCTTCTTTTACAGGACTACTCTCAAACCAGGATAAAAACTGCAGACTGCAACTGGGGGCTGGCACCAGCATGAGAGGAGGTCCTGCACTGAATGTAGGGAATGAGTTCAAATGAATTCAGTAATAGTATCTAGCTCACAATATAATATTTTTCATGCAGGAATTTCGAGGTACACTCAAACTCAGCCAAATACAATCAGCTCCAACCTAAGGACTGCAGGAAGAATCCAGACAAAAATGGCATAACACTGAAGTTGGTGGCTTGTTTACAACCGAAGGGTTGGCTGCCAAAACAGAAAAAGCAAGATGCACTGAGGCTTTGTTAACGGGAGAGCAGAACACAAACCCTGAGCTCTGTCCTTGAGGAAAGGCACATGGTTGAGAATGGATGCATCATACCAGCCCTCTCAACCTCATCTCCCCTGGGCTGTACCCAAACCCTGCTCACCACGCTGATCCCCACTCACTTCCAGCACTCAGCTCCACGCAGATCTCCCCTGGAGCCTCCAGACGAGCCATGCTGTCAGCCAGGACACCAAAGCTGCCTGGCAGGAGGAACTTTAAAGCTCATCGGACACCAAAGCTGCCTGGTGCTGGTCATGCCATTCTACAGCTTCACTGTGCATGGAGGTTATAAGGTCAGAGGGAAAAACTGAGAATATTTTGCCTGGCTTTCTCCTTAGCACTGACCAACTGTCTTTTATATTCTCACAATATTCTTGTTCATACTGATAAATTGGATACTTTACTGTAGAGGGACAGGACATTTCAGTCTGCAAGATGCTTATTTCTGATCTGGCCGGGGCATGTAACCCTGGCTCCTGCGTGTTGGTCAAAAAATCTCTGCTGGCTATTCCCTGCTTCCCACTGAATTGCTTTACTTCATGAAGAAACATCAGCCAGTCCTAAAGTTTCTTTTTACTGGTGATGGAGCAGGAGTGTTCAAGGCCAGAGCTGATGATAGGGAATGAAATCCTCTTTGAAAAGCAGAGGGGAACACTTGCTCCTCTGCTGCTGGATTCCAGTGCAATATGCAAACTGTCCCACCAGCCCAAAAATCACCTATTTCAATTGGTCTCTTCCTCCTCTTCCATGTTCCCTCCCCTGCCTGGCAGAGCACACAGCTGAAGGATCCCCATTGGAAAGGACTGTTCCTCTAGATAACACACATAGAAACATACCATAAAATGGTTTGGGTTGGAAGGAACTTTAAAGCTCATCCCATTCCACCCCCTGCCTTGGGCACAGACACGTTTCACCATCTCAGGCTGCTTCAAGCCTCATCCAGCTTGGCTTTGGACACTCCCAAGGATGGGGCAGCAACAGCTTCTCTGGGCAACGTGTGCCAGGGCCTGCCCACCCTCTCAGGGAACAATTTCACCTGAATACCTGTCTATCCCTGCCCTCTCACAGGGGGAAGCCATTCCCCCTTGTCCTGGCACTCCAGGCCCCTGTCCAAAGTCCTTCTCCAGGTCTCTCCAGCACACTAGGTCTTTTTCACAGGAAGAAATAAGAGAAAAACACTTAATGAAAAAACACCCTGTTTCTAAAACTACATCTGTGAGTCAAACAAAAGCCACGGACCGTGAAGCTGTGTGACTCCCTGTGACTGGGCCATGGAACTGCCACTGGGGTGACTGTCACTTGTCCTTGCCTTGGGAAAGCTCCTTGCTGTGTGCTCGTGCCAAAGGGAGATATTTCTTGCACGCAGAGACTCAGGTTTGGGCTCTGATGTCTTAACCTCCAAAAATATTTACTCCAAACAAAACACTCCACACACCCAAGGGGTGAAACTCCAGTAGCTGTGAACAGCACAGCTCTGCACACTCATGTTTGGATTCTCTTCATGTTGCGTTTAACGCTGAACCTTTGTTCAGAATTGAAATGAAGATGGAGTTTCTGTTTATATCTTTAACTGAAGTCTGGTTTGGGCCCCATTAGCATTTTGGCTCCCAAGGGGTCATCAATCCAACTGAAACAATACATGTGCATTTCAGGTCACATCTGTGAAGGAGAACGTGCCCTACCCAGATCAAGGCATCCCATTAAAGTCTGCAGCCCATATGTGTGGCTGTTCAGAGGCAGCAAGGCAGCCCATGAAAGCAGCAGAGTTTGAGGCAGCACGGTATGAAAATGAGCAGAGCCCTGTCTGGGCTCACAGATCCCCCTCTGGGCTCACAGATCCCCCTTTGGGCTCACAGATCCCCCTCTGGGCTCACAGATCCCCACTGGGCTCACAGATCCCCCTTTGGGCTCACAGATCCCCCTCTGGGCTCACAGATCCCCCTCTGGGCTCACAGATCCCCTCCTCTGGGCTCACAGATCCCCTCCTCTGGGCTCACAGATCCCTGGCTGGGCTTGGCCCTGCTCCTGCCTGTGCCCCCATTCCCCTTCCCAGGCACTCTGCCCACCCATCAGTCCAGCTGCACATGCTCCACTGCTGACAGCTACAGCTCACAACAGGAGCCCCATCACTCACTGTCCTGCTCAGCAAAACGTGACAATGTGTGAGGCAACACTAAGAGGTGTCAAACCCCAGGACTGTCTGCTCTGCTCTGCTCCTCAGAGATGTCCCAGTTCAGTGTTAGCTTTGAGCAGAAATCCTTCCAGTCTGGATGCTCCATGACAAAGATGCTGCAGTTTCACCTCCTCACTGTGTAGAATCACAGAATGGTTTGAGTTGGAAGGAACCTTAAAGACCATCCCATTCCACCCCTTGGCATGGAAAAACCTTCCACTAGCCCAAGTTGCTCCCTGTCCAACCTGGCCTTGGACACTTCCAGGGATGGGGCAGCCACAGCTTCTCTGCCCAACCTGTGCCACCCTCACAGCCAACAATTCCTTCCCAATATCCCATCCAACCCTGCTCTCTGGCAGTGGGAAGACATTCCCCCTTTTCCTGTCAATCCAGGCCCTTGTCCAGAGTCCCTCTCCAGCTCTCCTGCAGCCCCTTTAGGAACTGGAAGGTCTCCCTGGACTCATCTCTTCTCCAGGTCCCAACTCTCTAGGAGGGTGGACACCCAAGCATGATGAGCTGCTCACAGGTTCTTGCAGGGAGGTCACCCCCAATCCTCACTGCTGCCCCATGTGCTCGTCGAGCACCCCGTGCACAGCAGCCCCCCTGCAGCCCCCCCTGCCCAGGCCACGAGCCCTGGGGTGCAGTGGGGTGCAGGGGTGGGGGTGCTGGGTCACTCTCGGCACTGTATCTCACAGAAAGCTCCATCTGGGGGCAGTGTGGCCACTGCCCATCCTCTGACACCTGTAAATGGTGCAGGATGGGGAGCAGAGGGAAACTGCAGTGGAGCCCCCAGGACCTCAAAGGTTGAGGATGCACAGGTCATGGGAGCTGTGGGGGGAGAAGGAAGTGGGAAGGAAGGAGGGAGGAGGAAGGGGGAGCTCTCTTACCTTGGTACTGGGAGGGAGACTCTGACGGGCGGCTGTACTTGTGCTTTTTACCATCTTTCCAGTCTATGGCTGAGACAAGAAATAGAGCGTTTGTGTCAGGGAAAGGAGCCAGTTAATGCACACTCTCCAACACCACCTGCTTTACAGGCACTTCAGAGCAGCAGAGTGAGCTCCCTGTCATGATCCCAGGTAACACGGATGACTTGCCTACACCTCTGGGCTATGCTCCCTTTCTCCCCACAGCTCTTGCAGATACCTGACATGAGGTACCTGCACCTGCACCTTAGTCCCCACCAGCCACTGTCCTCCCCCAGTGACCAGGAATAACACAAAGAGCAGCAAACTGCTAGAGCTCCATCACTTTAGCCATGAGAAGAAGAGCTCAGGACGAACAAACACAACAGCCACTAAAAACAGCTCATGTGGATCTCGTGTGCTGAGAAGTGGAACCTGAAACTCTTCTTGTGTATCAATTCCAGGTCACCTCAACAGCAGCCTCGACCCTCTTTGGAGATGGGGAGAGGATCTCTGACAATCTGCACAATGCCATGCACCACACTGGCTTCCCACGTGCCCTGTGCAGCTCAGGGCAGAGCACAGCAAAGCAGCTCTGGCTCTGCAGAGCAGCTCAGCTGAGATGCCTTTGCTCACAACAGCTTAGGGCCTCAGAGCTCCAAAAACAGTCCAGTTCCTGAGACAGATCCAGAAAGACACAGAGCAAGGAGTGGGGAATGCTAATCCCTGTCTCCAGCAGCCTCCAGTGGAACAGAGGGATGGCAGACCCCTGTGCCAGGCTCACCCTGAGCCAGCTCCTCCACCACTGCTGCTGGACTGGGCACCCTGGGAGTGCTGCAGCACTTCAGCTCATTTATTTCATGGAGCATTTTAGGGCTACTCTAAACAACAATTTGGTAGTGCCCTACAACCTGTGCCTTGCCCCCACAGAAAGCAGCTCCTTGTGAAAGGAAGAACAAAGAAAAGAGGAAAAGTTTCAGAATCAGCAGACAAGCAGCTGGAAGAGGCAGGCCATGAGCTGCTGCTAGAGTGGCCTGGGGTGTCTTAACATGACTGGAATTGCTTTTGGACAATTATTTTTGCAGTCTTCTGTTATTGACATGTTCTTTTCAGCACAATGGACAGGATGGCACATATGTTTTACAGCTCTGGAAAGTGATAGAGCAAGAAGCAGGGAATGCCCACCCCTGCCTCCAACAGCCTCCATCCCAGCAGAGGGATGACAGATCAGCATCCCTCACATGAACACAAGGGACATATGGAGTGTGGCCACAGCATGGTTAGACACAGACCAGACAAAGAGCCTCCTTGGAGAGACATAAATGAATGAAAGGGATTGAAGGACACCCTTCCTATAAATGCATTACCATGAAGGACAGTATTCTGCCACCCCCATAAAGAAGCAAGAATAAAAAACATAAAGCATTTAAGTGAGAAGCAAAAGAAACTCCTGGGTGGGTAAGGTTCCCCTCAGTGCTGCAGGACAGCTCTAACAGCACCTGTGCACTCAGAGGAGCCTCTCACCACACTCTGCAGGCGAAGGTACATTTTGTTCTTAACCTTTAACATGCAAAAATCCTCATTAAGCAGGATACAAAAGCAGCAGAGAGGGAGAGAAACACAAGAATTTCTGCAGGCAAATAGAGAAACAGTAAAAGTTCAATGCATTATTAAAAAAGCAGGTAAGTAGGACAGCAAGCCACATGTGTATGATGCAGGTGTTGCCTCTGCAACCTACAGCACAGCATTGCCAGCACAGGTCACACAGCCAGGCTGGCTGCAGGACTCCACAAGCACAGGAAGAAGCTGTGTGTGAGGCTAAATCCAGCCAGCCCAGTCCACAGCCACACTGCTGACTAATCAACCTGCCTCCTTTATTGCCAAGCCCTCCAGCTGCCTCGCAGCAGGGTCTCCCCCATTCCCCGCTCTCCTTCATTTATTTTCACTTCATTAAAGGACAAGCAGTGTTAGGAAGAGGCTAATGCTGCTGTAAGATGAAGCACCACAGAAGCAAAGGAGACATTTAAAAAAAATAAAAGGAGGAGAGAAATTGAGCATAGGAATCTCCTGCAATAAACCCGGGGAGTGTGGAGCAGATGTGAACAAAGAGCTGCCGAGGATGCTCCATCCTCCCGCTTCTCCCTTCCCCCATCCTCGGGATGAGATCACTCCAGCCCAACGCTCATGCATGGCACAACACTAAAGGAAATCAATGTTTTTGTTCAGCACAAGAGCAGCTCAGCTGCAGGCAGCAGGCTCAGCTTCACCCAGTGCCCTGCGGATGCCCACCCCAGGGAGCACGAGTGGCTGTGGGGGCCGAGGGACACCGAGAACCCGTGACAGACACCTCTCCACAAGCCAGGCTGGTCCCCGGGTTCATGGCTCATTAGAAGGGGGAGGCCTGTGCCAGCAGAGGCACTTTGCCTCCCACTGGGAGCCGGTGTGTGCCTCGGGTTCTGCAGAGCACCCTCACTGCTGACACTGTGCCCCAGGAGCTGCAGGAGTGCCCCAGAGAGGGACTCTGCTCAGCCTGTCCTGGGGCTGGACTGATGGAGACACACTCCGCTCTGTTTTGGGCTTCCAAGCACCCCCCCTAACCCGTGCCAGCCCCCCGGGGCAGTCAGTCCTCCAGGCCACAGCAGCTCCCTGCGCCAAGCACCACTGCTCACCTTTCTGAGGGCCTGGTTTCCGCATTCTACCTCCTGCTGCTGTCCTTATCCCGGGACTGGCTCGCTCTTAGGGAACTGAAGGTGTCTAGGGCAAAAGAAACAAAGATGAGACAATTCCCCATCCTGGAGCAGAGAGTCATGTGCACCACGAACTCATGACAGTGAGGGGACATACACACTCTGCCACCCAGGGTTGCACAGGACACACACAGGTCATTTCACCCCCTGAAACTACAAGACTTTCTCCAATTTGTGGGCAACTTCAAACTCATGGCAGCAGGAGCAGCACAAATAAGCACAAGGAGCACATGCCCCATCTGTGTGCTCACCCCAGAGCAGGTCTGGAGCATGTGTGTGGAAGGAGGGGCTGCTCCCACTCACTGATAAAGGGAGGCAGAGCTAAAATTTATGAAAGAAAAACACATGGAAACATAACATTAACTGTGGCAAAGCAGCACAGCAATCTCCAGCTCGCCACTTGCAATTCAGATTGCTCTCAGCAGTTCTGGGGAATAAGGATGAGAAACTGGACAACGATCCAGGAAATACTTTTGCAGTTAGTGCTGCCACGAGTGTCCAAGTTGTGCTGCAAATTTTTTTTCCTGGTTGAAGGAAAACTGGATGGACTGCCCTACAACAAGTAGAAGAGTTTGAATTCTTGTTATAAGCAAATATTCTTGGAAATCAGGGCTCCTGGGGGCCGTGTGCTGGGCCCATGGAGGGAGCCCAGCGCTGTCCCCGGGCAGTGCCCGCGGCACACACCGAGCCTCGCCGAGCCCTGCCAGCAAACACCCAAATGAATGGCTGAGCCACAAACACGCCCTCGGGAAAGGCAGGAAAAGCATGTTTTGACACCCCACTAACTAATGAAAGATTAATTGTGTCAATATAACTCCATTTTGTTCACAGTGGGGCAGTCAGGAGGAGGATGGAAGAGGAAGCTGTCTCAGGACACAGTGCTGAGGCGCTGCTTAAAGGGTTATTTACAGCTCAAACTTGGCAAGAAGTTGGGATTTTGAAAACCAGGCTTTTTCCAAACCTAGGAGAAATAAAGAGTTTAATTTTCTCTAACAGCACTATAAACTACAGCCTTCACATGCAACACTGAGCAATACTCTGAGAAGGAAAATACTGAAGGAATTAAATACTAAAAAAAAAAAAACACAACCTGGTTGTTTTTTACTCTAAATCAAAAGGTGCACAGTAGTCATTTATTGCCTCTCTCCTAAATAACCTGTGTCTGTACACACTTGGGAAAGGAGACGAGTTTCTTTCCCTTTCAATAACAGAAAGTAACCTACATGGGAAAAGTTATTTACAACTCTTAAAGCTTCTTTCCATAATTTTCTTCACTCATTTTTATTAAAGACTAGAAGTCCTGGCAAGAAAAGTCCTCCAGACATAGAACCCAGGCTGAAGGATGTTATATAAAGGCACCACACAAGCATTTGCCATCTCTTGGCTCTGCCCCTCTGCTGTCTGTAAGACTTTTTGAAGTACCTATGGATATAAATCTCCTGTGTTTGGCATGGGATGGATGTTCCTGTGCCACTCCAAGCGCTTCTGAAAAGCTGCTTCAGCCTGAGCACCTCAGGGATGTGACCCTTCTGTAAGTATTGGGAGAAAAGATTAGTGACCAAGTTTGATCTGCTCAGACAGGATTTGTGGAAGGCTGAGGCTCAGGATGAAGGTCCATCCTCCATCCTCGGGCAGATGGCAATGGGAATAACCCTAATGAAGCTCAGGGGGGACCTTCTTGCTCTCTACAGCTCCCTGACAAGAAGGGGGAGCCAGGCAGGCGTCGATCTCTTGGGTATTAACGGACAGGAGAAGGGGAAACAGCCACAAGTTGTGCCAGAGAAAGTTCAGGTTGGACATCAGGAATAATTTCTTCACAGAAAGGGTTGTCAAGCATTGGAGTGGGCTGCCCATGGGTGAAGGAGGCACTCTCCTTGTAAGTGCTAAAGAAACAGTTGGACATGGCACTTAGTGCCCTGGTCCAGTGGATGTGCTGGTGTTTGGTCTTGATGATCTTGGAGGTCTTTGCCAATCTCAATTCTCTGTTTCTGTGATGTGGTAAAGCACAGAGCTGACTGCTGGTGTCCCTCAGCCAACACTGCAGCAGGCTCTCAGCAAGATTTCCTGCCACAGAAGAGAAGGTCAGACACTGCAAATGTTGCACCTATTTAAATAAATAAATAAATGCACGGTGACTCTTCCCCAGAGGAGGACACATGTACCCCAGCCCTCCTGAAACTGAGAGAGTCACAGCTGGGAAGGACTCAAAAGGACCATTCAGTCCAACTCCTGGCCCTGCACAGACACCCCAACAATCCCACGCTGTCCCTCAGAGTGTTATCCAAACCCTCCTGGAGCTCTGGCCTCCTTGGGGCTGTTCCCACTGCCCTGGGGAGCCTGGGCAGTGCCCACCACCCTCTGGGGGAAGAATCTTTTCCCAATATCCAGCCTAAGCCTTCCCTGACAAAACTCCAGCCATTCTCCTGGGTCCTATCCCTGGTCACAGAGAGCAGAGATCACAGCTGCCCCTCTGCTGCCCCAGGTTTTACTAACCCAGGGTAATGGGAATTGATAATTCCCACTGATTGTAATTTATAGTTGCCCAGAGGAGCTGTGAAATCTCCACCCTTGGAGACATTCCAAACATCACCAGCTGCCTCCAGGAGCAGCCCGATCTAACCTTGTAACTGAGTCTGACTTCAAAGTCAGCCCAGCTGTGCATGCAGCAATGGATTAGAAACCTCCGAAAGCTCCTTCCAACCTCAAACACCCAAGGATTTTATCTCACTGACAACAGACTGGAAGGCAAGAGGAATCACTCTAAAGGTCTTGAGAAGGCCAAGATGCCCCAGTGAGGACAGACCTCAGTGCAGAGGGAAGAAAGTGAGTGGCAGAACAGGCACTCTCAGGCACCGCAGGACACGAGCACTGCGGTACCAATGGATGAGGCCTTTGCTCCATTCAGGGACTGAAGACCAAAAGAGTGTGAAAGTAATAAATAGCAGAAGCTACAGTTTGGTATCCAAGTGGGAAAAATGAGCTATCCAGAGAGACAGATCTTCTGGAGTGACCTCAGACATAAACATGGCACTGATGGGGATGTGTCAGCTGGGTCCATGGCACAAAGGACACAATCCTACTGCTGCACCAAATAAAGCCTTTGAGACTTCCAGAGCCCAGCACATGCTGCAATGCTGCATCTCCACAACCTGACACTTGCACAGAGCTGCACACCAGAGTTAAAGCTCCTCTTGTTTTCAAAAGCTGTGTTTCTCCTGCTTGTGGAGATCAAAATAATCTCCCAAGCCTGGACCACAGTGTTATAATGTTGGTTTCCAGAATTTATATCCTGAAAGGACAGATCAATGTGCAAATTCATTTCAGCAGAATGTTCCCTTAAAAATGTAAAAAGGCCAACTGATTTTCTGCCTTCAGTAGCAGATAAAGTGCCTTTCCCCCAGTTTCAAACAACTTTCACTCACCAAGATATCAAAAGTGCCAAGGGCTCCACTGAACTGTCATGGGCTCTAGTTCCCCATCACTCCTCCAAGACAGCAGAGTCAGTACAAACACTGCGGCATAGCAGAACCTGAAAGCAGAGACACAAAATGAAAAAGTTTGCATTTAATTGCAGAAAGGCTATGTTACCAGCTGCATTATTCATGTTCATATTTAATTCATTTAAAACATCCAAATTTAAATTTAAAGACAGCTGTAACAAACATTCCCACTTGCCACTGCAAAGCGGTGCAGAACTTGACACAATTTAAGCTCAGCCTGCAGTGAGAACACGGGACTGCGGCTGTTAAACACCTTTGATATGAGTAAGATCACATCAACTGAGCTGAGAGAAACTAGTTCAGCTTTTGTAAAGTGAAACTATCACACAAAGGAGGATTGAAAAGACTAGACCTGATTAGTAATGAAAAGGAGAGAGACCACAGGAGAGGCATATAAAATAATGAGTAGCATGAAGGGAGCGAACTGGGGACTCCAAATTATCCCTTCCCAGTGCAGCACAGCAAACCTACAAAACCAAAAACTCCCAAGGATATACCAGGGAGGAGGGAATGTTTATTGGAAGCTAACAGATGTGCAACTTCCTCATGGAGAAAGTTGTTAAGAGAAGCAAACCTTTAAGTTGCCTTAAAAATGACAAAGGCATTGGAAAGCAAACCAGCATTTACAACAGTACCAAGTACGAGATACACAGGCCGAAGGCACCAGCAAGAGCTGAGCGAGGGTGGGATGCCCATCTGACCCCTGCCCACCATCACCGCTGCTGGCTTGGGCAAGGCAAAGCCAAGCCCTTGCCTGGAGCTGCCACTGGCTCACAGGGACCCCATCTCAGGACACCCCTCACCCTGGAGACCCCAAGATTCACACCTTCGAGGGGCTCTCCTTTCCCTGAGGCAGCAGACAGGCAGGCAGGGTTGGAAGAGTATCCCAGGATATCCCCAGCTCCAAGGGCAGCCCCCTCCAGCAGCCACAGAGCACAGCCCACAGCACAAACACCACTGAAAAGCATCTTAATCTAATTAAATTCTCCCCCCTCCTGCTCTTACCAACAGACTCTTCCAAAAGCTCATCCCTAAGGGGAGACAGATTCAATTTACCTGTGCCAGATTGGGACCTGCAGGGTTAGAGGGGACATTCCTCCACCAAATGTGGCAACTGCAAGGGCAGTAAAACAAAAATAAGAAAATGGGGGTGGAAGACGCTGTCCCATCTCTCCAGACCTCATGAGAGGCATGTAATCCCTTTATCTCCAAAGTCTCTGCTCCTTTGGAGTGCATAATTATGAAAAGAGTTAAAGCTGAGGCTCTTTATGTCTCTTCCAGGCACTTCTCTATTCCACTCAAGGCACCAGTCCCATCTGAATTATTTCCTGGGGTTGTTTGGACTTCCTATTATACAGGGATGATTACGGTGAACCTTGGGATGGAATCCAAGTCAGATCTGAGCACTCCCATGTTTGATTGAAAGGGGACCTGAAGGGTTGTTGACAGCGTGCCAAGCCTCCAGCCTCGCTGGACAATGCTGCTGCCAGCAGGGCAGGGGCTTCCAGAGGGAAGAGGGAGACAGCTACCAACAGTGAGGCTGAGAAATGGTTTTATTAGGTCAGATACACACCCCACAGATTAGGATTGGGGAGGGGAAAAAGGGAACTCTGCATATTGCCAGAGGACTGTGAGAATGATGCTTCTTGGAAATCCCATGGGACAGTCACAAGAGAATCCTGATGGTTTCTCATGAGGCAAAGTGCCTGCAGTCATTGATTTTCTCCACAGAACAGCACAGGTCTGGAGCACCACGACCACTGCAGCCAGGAAAAATCCCTTCCACGCAACACCTCCTTCAGCTGAGGTTTTCTTCAGTCATCTTTCCAGCAAACATTATCAATGTTTCCAGCAATAAAGAGTTGTCCCTTACAAATTCCCTCAGGAAATGGGAAGGCAGCACTATAAGCTCCTGCCCATCGTGGGTGACAGTGGTGCTGCCAGTCCAACCTCCCAGCTGGAGGGTCAGGCTGTGCCAGGTCCTGTTCCAGCTGTTCTGGAAGCACATCTGGACACCATGGGTTACACAGGAGCATCCAGTGGCATCCCAACCCCATCAGAAAACCAGCACAGACACATGATAAGTGGATAAGTCAGAATATCCTGAGTTGGGAGGGACCTAAAAGGACCACCAATCCAACTCCTGGTCCTGCACAGACACCCCAACAACCCCACCCTGTCCCTCAGAGGGTTATCCAAACCCTCCTGCAGCTCGGGGCCGTGCCCACTGTCCTGGGGAGCCTGGGCAGTGCCCCACCATCCTCAGGTAAGAATCTTTTCCAGCTTCAGCCTGCTCATTTAACATCCTCTTTTGCCATTTTTCATTTCTGTGATGGAGAAAGAAAGACACTTTCAGCCTACCTGAGAAATGAGAGGACTGTCACTGCCTGATCTTTAATCACTTCTGGTTTTCACAGTGGACTTGGCTCCTCAGATTTCTGCCCCATCTGAGGACACCAGAACTTTTGCTGGTCTAAACCCCCAAGGCCACAGTTTTCCTTCTCAAACTGTGCTCTGATGAGCTGGACTGACCCCTCTCGAGGACAGAAGCCAAAGACCAGCAGACAGTGCCCAGGACTGAGCCCCAGCCTGCTCAGAGCCAGACACACAGGCCAGGAGTCCTAAACCTGAAGGCCAAACAAACACTTACATGGAACCTGAAGGAAGCTCTCAGGAGTGGAGCAGCTGCAAAGTTTGAAGGAGTGACTCAGAATTTATCTTGTCCAACAAGGTTATTTCCTTCCATCTCCCTGTTACCATCCTCTAGACAAGACTGGAGTTTTAGTTCTTGTCTGCACGTTTTTGGCAGCTTTGAACAATGGCTGAAGCTACAGCACCTCTGGAAGCACCTTCCCTTGGTCAGGTCTTGAGGGTCCTGATGTTCATACCAGGGCATGTTTCAAAGAAACCACATATTTCCATCTGGACTACTGATCCCCTTGTGTGATCTGAAATACCTGAGGGCTGCAAACCATTACTCCCTTTCTACCAGGAGGATTTTGTGTCAGTTCCAGCATTTCTCTTTCTCTGGAACTAATTTTATCTCTACCATGTAAGAAGTCGACTGATAAACTCCAGACTTCACGACAGGCTCCTCACAAACACATTCTTGTGTTAACAGACTGAGGTGCCTCGAAGATGTGATCACAGGTAACACACTTCCTCAGCCTGTGGGCCAAGTCTCAGGGGAGCACATATTTTAAAAGACAAAAACACGTGAAGGACTTGGATAGACCATGTCTCTACAATGAAATTACCAACTTTATTACTTCCTTTTGAACACCTTTAGTTTGGAAGGGAGAGGAGACAGCTCAGCCTCTTAAGAAATGGCAGCTGGACCATCAGACACTGCTGAGTTGAGCTCAAAGGATCACCCTCAGGATAAAAGTGAAAACCACGGACCAGTGGGAGGAATCACCACCACGAGGGAAACTACAGCAGTTTATCACTGCTCATGATTGCAGAGGAAATGAAATAAAACCTTACAGAATTCCTGTAAAGGTTTCCTTCCTTATCAAAAAAACAAACCCCAGCACGGACCTTGGCTCGCACAGAAACACCCTGATGTGTATCACTGTGAGCAGACCTGGCTCTGCACACAGACTCAGGAGGCTGCAATAAAGACAAGAAGTCTGGCACAGTGCAGGAGCAGGATACCCACGCTGAGAGAAACAGAGGGAGGAAAGGGCTTGAAACAAAACCCATGTGAGATAACCTGGCTTGAGTCTGCTAAAGGAAGCCCCTTCCCAGGACAAATGTCCTCAGTACAGACATGTTCGCTGCCGAGCTGGGAGTCTCAGTCCTGCTCCGTGGCTGCCACTCCTGTAGGGAGGGGAGTGGGCACTCCAGCCCTTCAGACCCTCCTTGGGAACATGGGGCTCGACTGCTGTAAGAAATCCACACCCTGGACTGCTTTTGTTTTAAGACTGGAAACGCAACCCCACCCCTTCCCCCAAACAGAAGGAAAACACTGCAAAACTGAAAGCCTTCTCATGCAGGGCAACACGGAATCGTGGGATGGTTTTGTCAGCAGGGACCTCAGGGATCCTGTTGTTGCATGGGCAGGGATCACAGCACTGGGAGGATGCTGTGCTGCTGCTGCTCCCCTGGCAGGACAATGCTGAGGGCTGAGCCAAGGCCCGGGCTGCCTCCCCCTGCCAGGGACAGGACTGGCCCACCATGAACATGGACTGATGTGGCACAGACTGAAGCCAATCACACCGATCCCCTGGGAGTGCAGCTGAGGTTAAGGGACACTCACTGTGCTCCAGAAGGATTTCAGCCACCCCTTCACGGCTGGTCCTGCTGCTCAAGTCACTCGGAGGTTGTGTGTTGCTGTTATTTGCCCTGGGGTGGGCAATGCCTGTATCATCCCACATCCCGATGTCAGTGAGGCCACCAACACCCCATCCCTCCAGAATTGTTCTGAAGGAACTTTGGGAGAAGCAGCAGGACTCTGTTTCTGGGTGCTAAGTAGAGACATTCCTGACCTGTCCCACCACTGTACCTCCATGGAGCTCTCCCAAATGCACTGTAACAGAACCCAACACAGGGCTGGCTTTGGGGGCAGGTGAGGCTCCTGTTACATGTTGAACAGTGAAGACCTGATGGACTTCAGAGCTGTATGGCAAGAATATGCCAAAGCAAGAGAGTCAATCTGTGAGCCTTAGGCTGCTGGTTCTGCCACTGTGTTTCAGCTTTTTGGTGTCAGCAGGACCCACACAGCTAAAAGTTAAAGTCTCCTTCTAAAGAACAGGAATGGCCTGGGTTCCAGAGTGGCACGGCAGTGTACCCACCACCCAAACCACTGAGGACACCTGGAAGTAGAGATTTCTCATGCCTGGGGCACTCTGCAGCCTGATCCCAGCACATTCTGACTGCACCCTGAAGACCAGGAGCCAGGCCACAGGCCAGTTTTGCACACACCTGGTCTTCCTTTCATGGCAATCCCAGGAACATGGAGAGGGGCAGGATATGGGGCACCCCCCACACCGCTGGGCTGGGTCATGCCTCCCCACTGTCCTGGGACAAGCTGGAGGGTGTTCACTGAGGGCAGGGGGTGATACAGAGCATCCTGAGGGGGAACCCAGCCCACAGGGCACAGTGGGAAGGCCAAACTGGTGCAGGCAGTGAAGAAAGCCTTGCAGCAATGTGGCTGTCTCAGTGTGCAGAACCACATGCCAAAGCCAAGAGCTATTACTGAAAGCAGATGGCTTAGAGGGGACCTTGAAATGGGATTCTGCCTGTGGCAGTTACAGAGTCACTCCACACAAAAGCACACAATAGGATGCTTCAAAGTCTTTAAATAAGAATTTAAACAGGAGGACATTAAAAACCAGTGCATGGTTTCCATATCATCAGCAGACAGGCCAGGCCAGCCCCCCTCCCACAGACACCCGTGGCTGCTTTCCCAGCCAGCAGTCACAAAGTGATGGATGCAGCCCCAGGACAGCCTCCAGAAACTCTTCCCAGGTCTCTGGTCAACATCCAGTATATCTATATAAAATATGTTTAATTAACCTTTTCCTTAACTCTCTACTGGACTGTATGTTATTTAAAAATAAAGTCTATGGGATGAAAGATACGGGAGGGGAGGATCAAGTGGATAAACATATACATGGTTTGTAATACTAACTAATGAAACAAATATATCTAAATGCTAGAAGGGCAATGTATTCTCTAGTAAGAGGGAACAGGAGGCAATCCAGAAAGGGCTCTGACTTCCAGTCGGATCTCTGCTGTAAATGTCACAACAGAGTGTGCCCTGCTGCTGAAAGCACGATGGGAGAATTCCTCAAAGAAGATTTTGCATTAACTATTTCTAGTAATATAAGTTTGATAACGTTTCAGCAGAGCATCCTCAGGAGACCATAAGCAGGAAAAGGCAGCTTGAGGGGGAATAAAAAAACCAAAGGGATGTTAATTAGGGGACACAACAGAAATGTAAATGAGGAAGACCTTGGGAAGAGATGGGAAGGAGATGACCCAATCCCTTATAGTACCCTGTATGTCACAAGCACAGGGAAGGAGGAGGATTCCCAGGGACACACACAGGGCACAGGGGTTTCCACCGAAGCAGCAGGAAGGGAGAGGAGAGCTCTGGGAGCAGAGGAGAGCAAAGCAGCCCTGAAGGAAAGGTGAGGGACGAAATCACCTCTCTCTAATGAGCTCAATACTGAGACATGGGGGATGATGATCATTACATACACCTACAATTACATTTTTCTTCTGCTTCCCTTTTATAACCAATCCTAATAATTAAATGGAATGTTTAGCAATATCCCTTGGGAAAATACACTGGATGAAAACTTTCATCCTTAAGCCTCTGACGGCATCAAAGCAATTGCTGAGAATGTTACTGGAGTACATGAGGTGGTCTCTTCCCTCATCCAGCACAAAGGAATGACCTTCCCTGGAGTTAGTATTCCTTAACTTCCTGGGGTCCAGCACCAACACAGACATGTCCCTCCTGAAAAGGGGTGGGGGCCCACAACTCCAGTCACACTCAAGGCTGAATGTTTCACAGATCTGTACACAAACCCCTGTCCCTGACTCAACATCCACACAGCCAACCTTCACAAACCTTTCAAACACAAGTCTCTGCCCTCCTGAACCTCTCAGAGAAGGCAAGGTAAGATGATGCCTTTAGTATATGTGTGTATACACACACACACATATATATAGACACACACACACACACACACAAATCTATCCTTAGAGTGACAAAACCCAGGGTCTCCCTGCCAAGCAGCAAAGCCAGACTCAAACTCTCCCTCCAACACTTCCAGCAACTGATTCTTCTTGTGCAAATGCAGGACAGATGAGAAACAGTTCCTACTGATCTGCCCCATCTGCTAAAGAAATTAGAAAGATAAAATATCCAGACCCTCAGGGTATGGAGCAGAGCCACAAAACCTTTATTTACCCCTGCTAGAGCTGAAGAGGAGCCACTCTCTGCTACTCAGAGCACTTAGGCAGAGATAATCCAGCCCTGAGAGAGGGAAAAAGGGATGTCTGGGAGGGTGAAGGGAGAGACTGTGCCACTCCTGGTGTCCAGCCTGCCCCAGCCCAGCAGCCTGCCAAGGCAAAGGGCTGCCCAGGAGAGGGGCTCCCAGAAAGTCACTGGACCTCGAGGGAACGGTGTGCCAGGGCAGCAAACAAGCATGTTTGCTTTATTTCCTCACTCGTGTAGCGAGAGATTAAGTCAGCCATTTCTTAGGAAACGGAAAGGAAATTGCAGCAGTGCAACACGGCAAGAGAAACCAGGCTCACTGAGGATAGGTATTAATTACTGCTTGCTATTTTTGTCCTGTGTATAACTCCACTCCTGCCTGTGACCTAAGGAGCTAAAATCCCAGGAGCCAAAACTGTGTATCTACCAAAACAGGTGAAATATCCTTTAGAGGGTGCAAAGTCCAGATACAGAGAAATTCTAACAAGTGCCCATCAAAACTCCAGTCAATTTTACTAAGAAAAGAAAGACAATCTAGCAGTACACAGAAATATTATCTCAGGAGAATCACTCCCAGAGAGGAAAAATCACTAGCCAGTTCCTTCAGGAAATCTTGAACAGATTGCTGTTAATTATGCAAAGAAAAAGTTGTTAGGCTGCTTTACATTCCTGAAGGGCCAAGAGTTTGGACAACTAAAAAATATCCTGTGAGGCGCCTCACTGTTTTCTGTACAACACACGGTAAATGCCAATGAAATAAAACAAACCATGACCACAAACAACCAAAAGTCCATTCTGCAGCTCTGCAAGTATGTTCAGTGTCTGCCAACGAGCTAATGAAAACAAGGCCCTCTTACAGACTGGATCTGCCTGACATTCAAGTACCTGCTGGACATTTTGTACAGCTTATAGAGCCATAAAATATCACAGGGCATTTACAGATTTTCCAGCTGACAACAATATGAAATAACTGAGCAGCCCCAGAACACTCCGAGTCCTCTGGTCAGGCAGAGGATAACACTGAACAGACACTGCCACACACACAACTGCAGACTCTGCCAGCACTGCACAAGACCAAAGCTCAGGGTGGTGGAAAAGGAGCCAAGATCCCAAAGCCATCCCTCAGCCTCCCTGCAATGCTGGAACAGCTGCAGGGCCGCCCAGATCTCCAGGGCAGGGCTTGGACAATGCCCAAGTTCCTCCTGCCCTCTCCAGGCATGGCAAGTGAGCCCCTTCCTGCTGCCGTGCTGGGGGACATGGGGCATTGTACAGCCACGCAAACCCCCCAGTTTGGGGCTGAGGAAATGAAAACATGGATTTTACCCTTGGAGGCACGTGAAAAGTCAGGAGATCAGCCAGCTGCCACGGGTTCTTTCCCCTGAGGTGAGAGTCAGGGGCTCCAGGTCTGCAGCAAGGTGGTGCCTCGCTGGATAGAGCTGATACCTGCTGCTAATCACTGACCAGTATCCTCTGAATGAGGTCAACTGCACAAAACATCACGTACACCAGGTATTCTGCTACAGAAAACAATCAACATTTTACTGAGTAACCTGCACACAAGGACAGAAATACTGGTAAGCATCAAAACTTGAAAGATTTAACCTTCCATCACCTAGGGAACAACATGGGAGCCATGCATTATACACTGTTACTGAACTAGGAACCAATACAACACAGAGATAAACTAACAACCATCACAACATTTGGTGGCTGCTGGCCCTTCACTACATCAGCAAGCTCCAGTTCTTCACCCAAAACTGATACTCTAACAGAGACCCCACCTGAAAATATTTTTCAGTGATGCTGTACTACCTCAAGAGTTTTCTTTAGGAGTGTGACTAATAACTTAGGACACTGTCTGAAGAGGAGAAGATCTTCCATCATCTTTTTGAAGGCAGGCACTAAGTCCTCAGACACTAGAAACTCTGAGCTGGAATTGTGCAGTCACAATCAGCACTGCCCAGCCCGAATGCAGCATCACAGCTCCTGGTTCAGGGCTGCCTCACACTGCCAGGTACCTCTCACCAGCCTCAGAGGTGTGGAGAGCTGCTGTGTGCACACAGAACCAGTGCACAGCCTGGGCACACCCCCTGCCATGGCAGGGACACCCTCCACCAGCCCAGGTTGCCCCAAGCCCTGTCCAACCTGGCCTTGGGCACTTCAAGGGATGGGGCAGCCACAACTTCCCTGGGCAACAAACACGTTTTGAAATAACGTCTTTTAATGACTAATGACTTTTAATGTCATCTTGCTGATTTTCATAAAATGCATCACTAACCAAAACTCTTTAAATGTTCAAGACATGCATTTTGCTACAGAAGTGTGAGACAACTGGGGAATTGGCGACACACAATTCTATTAAAACCCACGTCACCTCAAGCACCACATTTCCTTTGCCATCAGTCACGGCCAACACACCGGCAGGACCTGGGGCTGGGGCTGCCAAGCTGCCACACACGTGTCATTCAACCCACAGCAGTGCCCCAGAGCCAGCAGATGCTCTCTGAGCACAGAAGGGAATGGCAGAAAGGAAGATCAAACCCCACATTCACAGAATTTTTCTTCTCTTTGGTAGCCTAGCAGAGAGATGGTGAAATGTCAAAATGACAAGGTTAAAGTGCAGCAATACTGGCCTGAAATCAAGCACAGCTCTTTAATCTCAGAATAGTCAGGCACTGGAGTGGATGGTTGAGGGAAGTGAGAATCACCATCGCTGGAAATCTTTAGAAAGAGCTTAGACAAACCTCTAGGAAACACTACACGTAGGTGATCCTTCAAGGTCACTTCTAGAAACACTGAAACCACAACAGTTTCTCCATAAGTATCTCCCTGATCACACAGCCAACTGCACTATTTTGATGGACTGCAGCATCTTTTTTAAGACTTGCTGGAACAAGACAAAAACCCCAAAAGTGACCACAGTCAGTGTGCAGAGAGCAGCAGTCTCTGGCCTGTGGGAACAGGCACCGGACTTATTTTTAGACAGTGGAATTGGTACA
This sequence comes from Formicarius rufipectus, assembly GCA_013399695.1. Classification (NCBI taxonomy): domain Eukaryota; kingdom Metazoa; phylum Chordata; class Aves; order Passeriformes; family Formicariidae; genus Formicarius; species Formicarius rufipectus. The sequence goes on from VXAU01000227.1 coordinate 478,903, forward strand.
ACTTCCTCCTTGGTCCACATGAGACTCCATCAGCTCTGCCTGCTCTCTGTGCCTTCTTATCACTAACATGTAGAGGGTAGAAATGTCTCCCACCTTGTGGGCACCACTTGGGGAGGAAAGGCACAGGCAGGGAGCGAGGGCAGTGCTGGAGATGGAACACCCTGCAGAGCCCTCCCAGTGTGTCCAGCACGGGTTTGGGGAGCCCACCTCACCCCGAGCCACCAGCTGCACACATGGGTGGGCTGAGGGCATTTCAGTGGACACTCAGGGACAGTCTGTGCCACTGGGAGCCAGAGCCAAGGCGGGGGTCCTGCCTGCAAGTGCTGCTCACCCACCTCCCTCACAGTGTGTGCAGCCCTGCCTGGCTGGCCTGGCCCCTTGGCACTTGTGGGGATGGCAGGCAGGGTGGGCAGGCAGGGCAGGGGAGGCCAGCAGGGTTAGGCAGGCAGGGCAGGGCAGGGCAGCAGGGTGGGCAGGCAGGGCAGGGTGGACAGGCAGGCAGGCAGGGCCAGGCAGGGCAGNGGGGTCACAGCACAGCTGGACGCGTGTCCCAGCGCTCCCAACGCGGGTGGACAGGGCTGGGCATGCAGGGAGGAGGCAGCGGCTGCCCCTGGGGCAGGGGCGCAGGGAGGGGCAGGGCCAACCAAAGCAGGTCAGGCCTCGGCTGGAGGTGTTCCAGCACTGCCCTGTCCAGGTGGGTGACAGGGAGGCCACTGCAAGTGGCAGCCAAATGGACCAGGGCTCACTTGGTGGAGAAACACCAGACGTCACCTTGTGCAGCCTCTGCTGACACTGAACTGAAACAACCCACGTGTCCTCCCAGTCCCTCCAGGCACAAATCCCATTTTCCTGGCAGGACACTTCCCTGGAGTCAAACACCAGCAGCACCCCGGGGAGATCAGAAGGTGCACCTGTTCCCCCCACCCCTACAGCAGCAATGTTACTCCAGCAATGGGTGAACCAAACTTGTTCCCTTGCCATGATACTCAGGAGAAGGGACCTGGCACAGTGTCGAGTGAAACCCTGGAAGGCCCAGGAGAGGGGAGGAACAGCATGAAACTCAATGGGTAAAGATTGAGCTTCACAAATTTCCACTGGCATCTACTCCTACAATTTCCATTGCTGAAAACAAACCCAAGCCATGGGGAGGTTTCTGGACTGTTCACACTGTGTCAGTCTGGAAAATATATGAGCTCACTGAGGATGGGGAACTCAGAGCCCACTGGCTGGGAGGAGACACCTCCAGAAGGTTGGCTGCTGACTGTGCTAAACACCATTTGACTTAAAACACACACAATAAAACTTCTGACCAAGAAATGGAGAGGGGAGGATGCATTTCAGAAACACAAGCTTGTCCCAGGGAAAAAACAGTCCTGCTCTGAACTCCTGTGTCAGCTGGGAGCTGGGAATGGCCACATCGACTCTGCTCTGCTCTTTCTGCTCTCTCCAGTGCCCAGTTACCAGGCAGACACTGGAGCTGCAGGGGTGACGGCCCAGCTCTCAGGAAGCCAAGTGCTTTTGACTCCTCTGGAGCAGCTCAGACATCCTCTGTCCATGTGGCCTGTTGGACGAGGCTGCCACGCAAACAGCCGAGGCAGCAAAACGGATGTTGGTCTGTTCCTTCAGTTCTCAGCCAAATTCTCGATTTTTTGCTCAGGATGACTCTGCATAAAAGTGTGAGACTCTGCCCAGAGAGAGCAGAGGCACTGACACAGACTGCTTCAAGCCCTGCTAGAGAGGCAGAGATGTTTGGCGGGTGCTTGAAGGAACCCTGCAGACTGCAAACCGTGTATCACAGCGTCTAAATCTGCTAGAGGTGGTGTGTCAGAAACCTCAGTAAAAGAACTAAGTATTATTCTGGGTTTTTAAGGGAATTTAATGCAGACAGAGATCTTTAGGAATTAAAGTTTTCAGTACCAACCAGGCTGCAGTGATGTCCCTGTAGGAAACTCTCCTGCTCCCAATTGAAATTACCTCTGAAATTACTTGCTAAGGGAGACTGACACACAGGACAGAGCACAGGTTCACAACCAGGAGGAGGTGCTGACCTCCAGTGCTCAGGTGCCCCCACCAGATACTGGTCTGACACCACCAGTTCTGGGCATTAGACTTGTTCACTTGAGCCCAGTGAGAGCTGGTGATAGAGAAGGAAGTTTTCTTGTGCTTCCTGCTACTCTCAGACTTGTACTATCAGCTCTGAGCAAGTGTTTTGTAACAGCCTCCACTGTTAGATACTGAAGCTGGGTCAGAAAGGAGTACTTTATAAATAAACAAACAAAAAATTTCCTTCAGGACTAGGTCCTGTTATCCTGCAAATAAAGTGGGATGAAATGTTCATGTCGCAGCTTGAAGTGCAGGTACCACACCAGGGCATAGAGCCGGGGTGAGGGAGGGGTCAGAGTTACAGTTCTGCTACACTGACAGTTTAATTGTGGGGATGATTTTTACCTTGGCACATCTCTGAATTATATGCAGGAGATTAACCACCTTGCAAGAGAAGCTGGCAGCCAGAGCTGCTGCTCTGCCCTGAGTGCACCCTGCCTCACTTCTCAGGGACCCCTCCTTGTTAGGACACTTCTCAAACATAAACAGATCAGTAAATTACTCCAAATCTGTTTGTGTCACCACAAACTGAATGTCAGTTGCAGGCAAGAAAAAGAAAAGGAAAAAAGACTGGGGGCTAGATGCAAACATTAGAGACTGAAGAACTCCGAATATGCCCAGGTTTAACTCAGCCCAGCTTGAGGTCCCTGTCACCAGCACACAGGTCCAGGTTTGTGGACAGGAGCCACTGAGCATGCCAAGTCCTCTGTCACAACACACAGTTCAACCTGCAAATCTGCACACGTGTGATCTGCATTCCTTCTCACACAGCAGCACCCAGACATACCCAAAATGGGGTCATCTGGGCCCACGTATTACAACTGCTCTGCAGAAGCTTCACTAACACAGTCCCACCCCAAACGACCACAGCACTTGAGGCAAAGGGTGGTTGGAAGCAGAGCCCAGTGAGGGGCAGAGATCAGCTGGGCAGACAAGCCCATGGGACAAGAGCAGAGAAACTGAGCTTGGTCAGGTTAGAAAGTCTTCAAATTGAGTGCAGAGATGTAGGGATTGGAGTGATGTAGAGATGTGGAGAGTTCTCCATGTGCTCTAGAGTTCAGAGAAGGTACAGGTTTAAAGTGATAAAGGTTTAGGTTAAACACTGCAAAAAACCTCTCTAATGGTGAGGAGGTCCGAGTGCTGGCATACAGCACTGCAGAGGATGTGGAACTGCCAGCAGGAACAGCCTTACAAGAAGAACCATTACTCAGGAAGGATTTAGATGTCTACCTGACTTCACCCAGGTCTGGGAAAAATGAGGACATCTCTGGAGGTCCTCTGTGTCTGAGGCCATGAAACAAAGATCCAGAGATTCCTTTAAACTACACATAGGGCAGGGACACAGCTCCCAGAGCACTCACATTCTAGACTGAAGCACAGACCCCTGATGAATAACATCAACATTTTATACCCTAACAGCATCTTTCACTTGAAAACACCAAACTGTCCTGCTAAATTTATCAAGTTTCCAGACAAGTGCCTCAAGAGTTAAACTTCATTAAATTTTAGGCACAGGAAAAGCAGGAGCACAGGCTCACCACTTGCAGGAGGTGCCACTGGGCCTCTTGTTCTAAACTGCACATTTGCTTTCTTTTAATTAGCTAATCAACTGATTTATTGCAAACCAAATATTTCACTTAAAAGCAGATTATCAAGACCCAGAGTTGTCACTTGCTGAGATGCAAATACCAAACCAGGAGGACCGAGGTTCAGCATATCTTTCTCAAATAAAACCCACTCTAACTTTTAATTAAATAAATACTTTAAACAGCACAGAAATACCTGCGTTTCCCTCGTGTCCACTGTAAGGGACTCCCTGATTCCCATCTGCATTTTCATACCATCTGCTGGGCAGATCCAGCAACACCCACGGCACATGCGGCCCTGCGAGGCCGCAGCCCAGGGCAGCCTGACCCGAGCTGAGCCCACATCAGCCCGGTTTGATTCCCCACATCAGCACCCAACCACAACACGGTGCCTGGGGGTGAAGCACCATCCCATACTCCAAATACTCCCAGCCAGTGGGAACAGCACAGCCCGGGCAGCAGGAGCGTGAGGGCAAGGAGAGGAAGGCAGCAGGAGAAGGAGGAGAGGCCAGCCCAGCCCACGCAGCTGCACCGAGGTGGGAGAATATCTTCCCCCAGTATGACTGGCTGCGGAGAGCCGCGACCACATGGCAGTGCCGAGCCACTCAGTGCACGCTGTTTGCTATAAACAACAACAGTAAACAGGAACTCAGCCCAAAAACCGGCGCTGGGGACCCCGGCGCGGGTCTGCACACCCCGACTGTCCCCGTGGGAATAACCGTGTCCACGTTCCGCCGCCGGAGCCGAACCCCCCGAGGGAGGAGGAGAAGGAGCTGCTGCTGCTCCGAGTCCCCAACCCGCACTGCCCTCCGAGCCCCGAACCGCGTCCGGCCCTGTCCTGCTCCTGTCCCGGCCCTATCCCAGCCCTGTCCTGGCTCTATCCCGGCCCTGTCCCGGCTCTATCCCATCCCTATACCGGCCCTGTCCCGGCCCTGTCCTGGCTCTATCCCGGCCCTGTCCTGGCTCTATCCCGGCCCTGTCCT